>OY735143.1:126561-501782 GCA_963457615.1 Nicrophorus investigator
TCTTTGCCGGAACTTTTACCCCATTTCCCTCCGTAATTCTCCGAACCTCTTCACCAAACCTCCTCCCCCTCACAACCAGCGGAACGTTGAAGAAGTGGGTAATAAAAAAATCTCCGTAACGACTCTCGCTCCTCCGGCCAAACAAGAAACGGGGATCTTCCACCATCCATCCACTCGGTACTTTCAAGGGAAGAAAAAAATAATAATAAAAAAAAGAACTAACCGACGCACATTAATCTTTCACGCATCAATTCCTCCTGCCGCCGTATATTATACGGAAATCTTTGTCGGTTCAAACTTATTTAGTTCGCGTATTTCTTCTTCTGAAAGCTCTCAGATTTGCTGCGAACATTTTACAACACTTAAATTTGACTTATTCGTGCTTGTCATAGTGACCCAAAAGGAAGAAGTCATCATCATAATCATTGTTTGATGACGATGTACGTTTTAAATGTTTCACGTCATTACGTCATATTAATCTTCCAACTTGATATTCTTTGTTCGGAACAGTAAGTCTTTTCAACGTTTTTTTATCTTTTGATAATTTTCGTTAGAAATTAATGCATCATCTTCATCTTATGGCATTTAAGAATATTTTTATATTATTTCAATATGGCCGCTTCGTAAGCCCGGCCAATAACTTGTCATTCGATGATTGACGTTTCTCCGTCGTCCATTCACCGATCTGCGAATGAAATGTTCGCATTCATTGGTGGATTTATTCTGATTTTCTTTTTCTTATTATATTTCTTGATGAATTTTACGATTGTCTGTCAATCCATGTTTAATTTTCTATCTATTATTTGGCTGCTGTCATGCAAAGGTTTCAGAAGATTTTCCAATAATTCATTGTTTTGGTTTTGAACATATGACATTCATCGTTATGTTAATTATCAATTATTTATCACTTGCATAAAACAAAAACTCTTCTCGATGACTGATGTTTTCTGCTTTCATTTGTATATTTGCAATTTCGATACGCTGCGAAGAATGGAATAATCGAAACTGGTAGCAGCTATTTGTAATCGGTTAATTGCTTTTGCGGGACGAAACCTATGTTCATCAGATATTATTGTCGTTGGTATGGGAGAGATCTGGGGTGAGGATTGAGAGATAGTGACGGAATTAGCATTTGACGTTTATTAGTGGTGTGTATCGAGGAGTGAGGGGGTGAGTTGGGAGGCGGCGTTGGCGGTTGTGTGTAATCTGCCACCACCGGTTGTATAATCTAATCATTCATTCCTACCAACCCCGTTACCCCACACTCGCACATCGCGATGGAGATGGGGGTGATGGTGGTTGCGGAGGTCGGCAGCTGCGTGGGTGGTCGGACGGTTGAAAACACCCACACCTGGACTCTGCCTGCGCGCGGGACAAGCACAAAATAATAAATCGATAATCCACCATCCTCAACGCCCGCTCTGCCGTGTGTGGGTGGTGGTAGTGGAGGATGGAACGAAATGGAAGAGAGGTGAATGTCGTAGAGGTGGGGGGATCGTGCGCCCCACGACCTGTGACACTGTTTTGGGAGCCGTAGTTGTCCCGGCGACGATTCACCCTTAGCCTCGTTTCCGTTAATTGAATTGTGATCCTACATAGGCGATTACCGCTACTCCATCTCACCGAAAGTCTTAGTTCCCCGCTCGCCTGTTCGTCCCCTCCCTATCGTCGATGGGACCAAGTGCCGAACCTCGCGGTACACCGGTCGAGCGAAACAATTGTAGGTACACGTTCGACCCCGACACCTCTACCGTATCTCTAATCTCATCGCAAGCACCATCATTTTGGAACGAATCGTTTATTCCCCAAGTTGAGGGAGTCCTCAGGTGTGCGTGCATGCGAAGAACTGACATTCTCCTCACTCCACCCCAAAGGTGAGGTACTAAATCCTCTATTACCACCATCTCAGGGGAGAGAGATGTGGGTTGGGATGGGATGGGATGGTATGAGATGGGGGTGCTTTGGTAACGCTTTTTGCGCACTCTGCCAACCGTGATTTATTAATTGCTTTCTGCGACAACTTGTCTTCTCCTCCTTCTTGCGCGCTGTTTGCTTCTCCCACGCGATTATCAGCCCAGATGCGTTTCGTTTGTTTTGTACGTCGACATCGGCGAAGGGGATTTGTAAGCGCGCACAGCTTGCTGCGTTTCCCATGCCGGTTGCTGCCTCTCTCTTTCTCTATTTGCAGAAAACAAGAAAATCCAAAAGTTGCGGGGAGTGTATCTGCACACACTTTTATACATTATTTTTAGGAATCTTCTTTCTCTTCGTGTTTACCAAAGTGCACATTCGCGGAATTCTATAAATAAATTCTTCCGATCCATCAAATCGAAAACAAAACCAAAAAGTCCTTCTTAGGTCTAAAAAAGGTAATTTTCGTAATTTTACATTCGAATCTGAACTCTTTCAACTATTTATTACTATTTATTAACTGTTATTTAAAATTTCTTCACATTTTCTCGATTGCAATAAATGAATTGTTTTTACTTTGTTATTTACAACATTTAAATTTTCGTTTCGTAAAATAGTTTTTTTTTATCTTCACGATTTTACAAATATTTCCGTAGGACTTGCTCTCATTTTATGCTTCGCCTTCGATGGAACAGCTCCGACTGCTTTGATTCGTTGTGCATATGTCTCGTATTGGTATAATTTTGTCTCGCGTTGCGTTATCATATGAAATGTATCAAGTAACCTTGTCAATAATGATATGACATATAAAATGACAATTGTCGAGGTGCGCATGAAATGACAGTTAACTTTGACATTTTAAAATGTGACGATTGTTTTGATGTTAACGTATTGATGAGGTTGAGTTTAGAGTTTTGAAGGTGATAATTAGCTATGAGATGTGTAGATGAGGAGTGGTGGAGGAGGAGGAGGAGGAGGTGGGGCAGCACCCAGGAGAAGCCGAAGAAATGAATATTTATAAAGTCTTTCGGACTGAGACTGGGACGGCGTGCGAGCAATAAATTTTCGTGCGAATGAGAATGGGTGAGAGAGCGAAGCACCGGCTGCGCAATAAATAAACAATTTCTAATTTTAAATGTGTGTGTGTGTGTATGTGCCGCTCCTCGTTCATCTTGGAAAGCCCCCTCCCCCGGTTTTTTCTGTGTCCATCTGTCCTGTCTGCATGTTCCATGCCTCCTCGATCTTGCTCAAATATTTAATTAGCCCTTCGGTAGCCAAAGAGATGATCATCATTATTTTTTCATCTCTTTCTTTCTCCTCCTTCTTCGCATATCTATTCCATTTCTTTCCGTTCTCGCTCATCAATTCTCTCGATTCGATTCTAATCGCAAGGTTTATGCGACGATAAAAATCGCAATCTATTCGAGTGGGCCGTAATTCGATTTGTGCGTGGACGTAAAAATTCGATGATCGTCGTCCATCCGAACTAGGGGAACGGAACCAAAGGTTTTCACCCTCATTTATTTTTTCACTTGGGACTCACCTGTTTTATTTACAATCGTTTTCCGCTCCGGTCATTTCGTAACTGCACGGCATCCAGAAATCCTTACGATTCCCATGTTTGTGCATGCATCTCTCGGAAACCAGAATTTTTCTAATGAAACAAAAAGAGGAAACTGTTGTTCTGCTGCAGTAATCAATTAGTGTTTTCTTTGGTGATTTGGTGAAAAGATATCCAGAATTATTAAAAAATATTTGTATGCGCAAGAGACGTTCCTTTGCTACACATTCACAATCATGCTGCGTTTAAATGTCCCGTCGTCAGGGCAACACTAACGTCATTTATTTACAGTCGGATAAGTCATTTTTAATATCATTCTATTTAGAATATATGTTATTACCAACAGCAAATGAAATAATTTTAAAATAAAAGTATCTCAAGTCTTAATATCACACGCACCGGGTTTACTCTTTTACCCTCAACTTTTGCATAAATACTTTTCAATTGAGGAGACACACTTTTCTGCAAATTATTTCACAATTCGTACTTCTTTTTTAAATTGATTTTGCTTTTCGAATTACTTTTTTTTAAATGTTTGTTCCAATGCCAAGTATTATTTGATGTGCAGATTTCGTTGCAATATTAAAAGCGTTAGTTTCTGTCCTGGCTTCCTCGACCGCAGATAGAATATTGATGTTCTCTGGTGGAGGATCCGGGTTGCACACGTATCAGGTTTTCCGCAATTTATTATTTTAAGTTGTTTTCTTTATTTATTCGTGCTTTCTCCCATCCTTCCTGTCATATAACAACTGTTATCAATTAATGAAAATCATGATCGCGTATTTCCGGTTCAACTTTTGCAGTGGACAGCAGGAACACCCCGATCTTGCGACCGCACGAGGATGAGGACTCGTTTCCGGTGCTCTGCGACAGGGAGCTACACTCGCTGCACCGCAACGTCCCGGCGCTCAGGCGTCGCGACGTCGACACGGCTACCATCAAGCAGCATTATTACCCCGAAGGTAACCAACAACGACAACAAGTAACGTAATTCAACAATTGTTTCCGATTTGCTTAGTTTTTTGATGTCGTACCAACTTTTACGCCTCGGAGAAAACGAAAGCGATAAATTTCTTTGCGAGGCAACAAAGCGAGAGATAAACGTTACGTCTTCGTCGTAATTGTCGACGAAAGTTTCTGACAATGCAGCGACGACGCTTATCTGCTCTAGTCGGGGGCGCGCGCGCGCGGAAACTTCTGACTTCCGGAACCGGAAGATCCGCCATTCCGACGGAACGCTTCCGCCCGATTGCGACAATTATCATCATTCACTGCGAAAATATGAAAACATCTATTTGTGTATAGAGATAAATGTTTATAATTTTTTTTTTGCACCAAATTAAACAACATTTAATTAACTGCGCTTCATTGATTAGAAGTAATTGAAAATGCTAAACAATTGCTATCGATATATTTGTTGGTGACATGTAGTTTGCCAACAAGAACGCGTGATTCTCTCGCGCTTCCGATGCGTAACTGTTGGTAATTGTTGAATTGCGTCGTTGGCACGATTGATGCCGTTGGCAGAAACGATTTTGCGCGTCCTTTTTTGTTGTTGTTTATATTTTTATTGTTTGTTGACGCGGCGTCAGGCGGATGGGGTTGGTTGGTGTGCGGGGCCGCATTCCTGGCGCACCTGTTGACTTCCGGCCTGCAGTTGGCCTTCGGACTCCTCTACATCTACACCATCAAATTTCTGGTCAAGAGGCAGCAGCAACAGCAGGATTTGTCGCCTGCGGCCGCAACGTCCACAGCCCTCGACGACGTCGCCATCCACCACGATTTCTACGTAATGGCAACAGGTATGCACATCTAAAACGTAAATTAGAAGAGTCCAATTAGAGAGCTTCATTAAAACGAAAAGTGAAAGAGATGCACGTCCCGCGGCAAAGTTTGTTCGAAACGCGCAACCATTTTTTCCGCGCTTCCGGTGGCGGCACTTTTGTTTTGAACGGCGCGCCGCGATTTCTGCGCCAACCTAATTCGATTTTCTCTTTTCGAATTTAATTATTGTCCATTTGTTCGCCGAATTAATTCCGTTTATGTTTAGTTTCGACCGACACCAACCAAAACTAATAAAAAGAAGAAGCGCAATTCGATTGTGACATTTGTATAATCAAATTTGCAAGTCGCAAATGTAAAACCTCTGATTTCCACAGAGGGAGAGAAGTGGCGTTGTTCGCACAGAACACTTTTTTTTAATTCCCTTTGTGTTTTATCTTTTTTAATTTCGTTACTGTAGATGTGACATATCGCCGGAATTACTGCAGGCGTTTGTTCGCTTTGATGTTCTCACACTCTCTCTCTCTCGCGTACGAACTGGAAGTTCCGGAATTTTGCCGCTTTCGGATTACAATGGTTTTAATCCGGAAAGCCCGGCCTCGCCGCCCGTTGCAGGTAGATCATCTATCGTCGGATTTAATGAAATTTCCGAGCACTGCATTAGCGGATATTACCTTCTCGATTTTCTCCTTTGATGCATTTATCCATGGTCATTTTTAAACTGCACTCTTTGTCCAATGAATTCCATTATGCGAATTACATTAAAAAGAATAATAATATTTTTATATTTTTCTGCACTTTCTATATGTGGCATATTTAAAATCTCCAGCATAAACTCAAACAAGTATTTTCACTAAAACATTTCTTATATTGTGCTTAATGTGCCTAATTGGTTTACAAAATAAACTCCCATGTTTCTACGTGACCGTTTAATGTTTAATCATGTTATCTTGACTTCTACAACAGTTATTCTTCTTGCAATATTACTTCGGATGTGCAATTTTCTCATCAATTGCTTTCGTTGTTACCTATGCAACTTGAATTTATTTTAACATTTTCTAGATTCTGCATGACATTGTTGATGGCAACTAACAAACGATTATTAACATCTTATCAGGATCGACACATTCATTTATACTGAATTGGTTCATTTATGTTTTGTCGTTATCATTTTTTCTTATATAGTTACTAATCTCAAACGGAAGACTTTGCACAGTTTCTTTGCTTATATCATTAAGTATGTTTTGTTTTCTATCATTTACTGCAAATATTCCCATAAGATTTTGGATTTTTTTTTTTCTTATTTTCTTTTCAATCGATTCGGCTCACCTTCTCCTTACGCATTATCTGCTCTCATTTAGAGCACTAGCTTATGATTTGCTCTTGCTTACCAATCGAACCTCACAAATTCTTCTACACGGATTTCATTCTTTCCTTCTCAACTTTATTTGTATTTCTTAGCTTTTGAATAATTTCATCCGAAAACATTGATTTCTTTATTTATCATCGATATAATTGAAGAATCCGGATGTCTTTACTCTTTATTGCGATTCGTGTACGAATCCATCTCTTTTGTACTAATCTGATTTGCTAGTGTCGCCATGGCAATTTGTATCCATTAAATCCAATTTGCAACGAGAACTGTTGAATGGATTCGATTCTTGACTTTTTGCATCTTATCTTTCTTACTTTACGTTGTTTAATTTTTAGTGGCGATTTTATTGCTAATTACTTGTTTCTCCAGAACATGTATACTTCCCATTTGACGTTTGCATTATTTTTATGCAGTTATTGTTTTCAGTCGATTTTCTGGTTTTACAATTCTCCTAATTATAACGATATTATTCAATGTTTCTTTATTTATTTCTTATTTTATCCATAATCAACAATTAAATTTGGCATTCTCAAATTATATATTATTATATAAAGATTGAAAGATCGAACGTATTGAAAGCAAACAAAATGTGTCTTATAATTTAATCGAATGTTATGTATTATAATACATTTATAGATACGTTTTATTATGGAAAACTGTTATTTTTTTTTCTTTATTCCTTTCGGAGATTGCGATGAGAAATATTCGTCGGTAGCATTTGGGAATCTCGCATTTAACATTGGCGCGAATTTTTATCGTCGGTTCGAAGAGATTTTAACGATCGGTCGTTAATTCGAAAGTGATATTTGAATGTCTTCATCCGTCCGGGAATCTGTCCACCACTTTGTTGATTCGTTGTCATTCAATATTATATATATATATATATATACATAAGTAGTTAGTTTGGCATTTAAATAGGGTAAATTGATTGACCCAGAAATGCGTATTATTTATGTGAAAAAACAACAAAAAAGCCACAATCTCGTTAATTAAAAATAATTGCACCCGCGATGACACGTCGCCCGCCGCCATCGGCCATTCATTGTTTTGACAAGCAACACTGCACACATTTGACGTAAGCAGTCAAGACGCTGCTACGATCATGATAATCATGATTTATTTTGAATTATTTTATTAAATTTTTGAATGGAAATCAAAAAAGTTTCTTCTTTTCCCGTTTTCACAGAATTCAAGCAATATAAATTTTACGCAAGCAGCTTGGTTTGTATTCCTTTGTTGGAATCTAAAATAATGAATGTTTGTTATAGTGGAGAGCAGAGTTGTCTTATCCTGTTTCTATTTTCGATGTATTTTTTGCTATTGGTCTCTTTTTTGGCCCGAAGCGCGGACCGATTTAATTAGACATTATTTATATATTGAATAGTTCGGGGCGCGGCATCGACCGAGCAATCTCCGCCCATTAAATGCGGATACCAGAAAAAGGATGTCTGTCTCTATGCCACATACCTACCTACTTACTACCTCTCTTCTGCTACGTATCTATATCTTCCTACGACCGTTCGACGAGATGTTGTGTGTGTGGGCTTTCTCTTTCTCTTTTCGTCCTAGCAACGGGCGCCTAGCGACTATGACCATATCTTGCTCGAGGATGATGATGATGCTTAGTAATCGTCTCATTTTACAGTTTTAATTACACTTTCCAAATCGGTTAATAAAAACGAAAATGCGTATATAAATAAGTATGCATACGAATGTGTAATCTGGTCGTGGCACCTGTATTTCTTTTTTTTTATCATTCCTTCCAAACCCGCACGTTCCTCTAGAACTTGAACCACCTTATTTATGTGATTGCGCCCGATTAATTTGAATTTTATCTCTTCCTTTCGGACCGTAGTTCCACCATCAGCATCATCAACTCTCGGTCTAAGCCTAATGACTTGACGAAAATATCGTAAAAAGTAAAACAAATTAAATCAATCCGACGTTTAATCTCTTCTCTATCTCTCTGCTCCCATCCAAAGTATTTAAGCAGTAGAATTCCGTTTGGATAATAAGTGAAATGCATGTTCGAAATTACTCCTCCACTCGAAATTGATGTCTTGTGCAGTTGATTTATCGTCCGATTTATGCAAATCATAAATTATAAGACTTTAAACGGGTTGTGTACACTTGAGCGCATTTCTTTTACGAATTAAACTATGGTTGTTAATATAAAATTTGTCTGCAAGTTATTTGTCTTGAAGTTTGTCAAATAATATAATTTATTTTTAATTAAGTTTTCAACGCATATATACAAAAACGTCAATTTTAACGTAGACCTTTTGCTGTCATTTTTTAACGCTTGAAATATTTGAATTTTGTTCGCGTTTTATTTCGTTTTCGTTTTGGATATTCTGTTATTGTTAGTTGTTCGGTGTTGACTTGTTGATGGTGATGCGAAGATGAATGAACTGAAGGGAAAATTCGTGAACATCGTGCTGAGCGTCGAGGAAGGACGCGGCTTCGATTCGGTAAAGAACCCCATGTACGTCACGGCCAACTTCAACGGCCGCGTGATGGAATCGGACGTGGTGGAAGCACATCCGAACGTCATCTTCAATACGGAGATGGTGTGGGAAACGGAGAAGAAGTTGTTGCGGAGGGCGAGGGGAGCGTACGCACGCGTCCGCATCGAATGCTTCACCACTGAGAAGAGATTCGTTGGATTCGTACTGCTGTGCCTGCGCAGCGCTCACATCTTGGCCTCGAGCCGGACCTGCTTGGAGGTCCCGTTCACATGGAACCGTCTGATCAACGTGCCTAGCGAGTTCAAGAGAGGCACACCAGAGCTGCACGTCTCCCTTACCATCAGGGACTATCTGACGACCAGCGGCATCAGCGATTTACCGCCGGCCATTCCTCCGCAGACACGTTGCCCGCCGGACGAGCAAGACATCAATGATTGCAGTCATGACGGTGTTGACGTAGAAGACGATAATGTCAAGATCTTCGATAATAAGGTGCGAATACCGATTAGGTACGGTAGAAATGGATTTCTTCAGGTCGGGAGAGACGATGAGAAGCTGGACAGGTTTCAACTGAAGATAACGTCGAGGATGGCCTCTAATTTGGACACGCTGCTGCCGGAGAGTTTGGTCTTCAGCCAATCTCCCAAAAAGTACCATCTGTCTTTCGACGTGTTCGGAACGCCGGTGAAGACGCGAACGTTCTCCAGAGATCTGCACGAGAACGTGAATGTCAATGAAACTGTAGTGGTTAACCTCCTGAGCAACATGCAAGTGCTTTCCGCGTACTTTCAGCAATTTCCCACCGTCGAAGTGACGTTCTTGAACGATCAAGCGAGTCTGGGAAGAACCCATGTGGATTTCACTCGCTTCGACTGGGAGATGAAGCAGAACGAGCTGGATTGGACGAGAATGGAGTTCGAGGAAGATTGCGAATTCGACGGTGCCTATTCACCAATGGAAGAAACTGAGCAGCATCGGCGTCGCACCCCGACGTTGGGCGTTAAAGCCCAGGTAGAGAGACTACGCGAAATCGGACAAGGAGATAAGGAGATGCTCTCCCCGAAAGTCCGTTACTCACCATCCCCGCAGTGCGGTGAACTTTTAATCGAAACGAAAACGCGACCACAAAGCAACAGCGTGGATCGCGTCAAGCCTGCAATATTCAATAAGGTGTCATCAACGACGAACGCCGTCACGGAGACGGCTATCCTGCAAAGCACCTCTTCGCCTCAGCTGCAACCGAGAACCGACGACAGCTGCCTCGATGTTTTCCAGCAATTTTGCCTGGATTTGATCGTGGAGAATTTCACGTGGCGCAGACCGCCGCCCGCCAAATCCACGCATTGCTACTTCAACTTCCAGCATCCGAAATGCAACGCAATCCTTAGCGTTAAAGCCGATTTGGAGAGGCAAATCAATCGCCGGGTTCAACTGGAGAGGGTCGTCTGCAAGCTGATCTTCATCTCGACGAAAACACGCGTCAAACGACTGCTGACCACGCACTCACCGCGCATCCACTTGGTGGATTCGAAAAAGATGAGATTGTCTCAAGACTTTGCTGTCGATACGAAATTAATCAACTTGCAGAATCCCGAACTGACGCAGATGTTATCGCTGAAGACGCCCAAGGGAGAGGAACTGGCCGATGTCTCCGTCTCGGTGTTCCTAGAGGTGGCTGATCTCGAAGCCTCATCGCCAAAATCCAATTATGAGCTGCTGCCCACGATCCTGGATGATAGCGTAATTATATCAGATTTAGCGCAGTTGGAGCGATGGAAGCAGGAAGAACGGGACCGATTCAAGAACGAAATGGAGGCGCTTCGACGCCGTGAACTGCAAGTGCTGCACAAAGATTGGATTTCGCGAAAGAACAAGTTGGAGAACGACCTACGCAATAACATCACCCGCTGCAAGAAACTATCGCGACAGCTGAAGAAGAGCGCCCACCGCGCGATGATCGACAAGGTTGTGGAAGCGCGACGCAAATCCGATGGAGGCGGCGGCGTCGATGAGGAGGAGGATGAGTTCAATCTATATATGGAGATACACAAGAACGCAGTCAAGTATTCGCTGTGCGAGACGCATGAGCTAATTGAGAAAATCAGTCGATTGGAGAGGGAGTGCGTGGTGCTCAGGGATTTGCTGGCTGAGCAGGAGCTGGAGATGGACGAGATTAGGAAGGATGCTCTAACCGGTGAGCAGACGCAGACTCTTCTACTCGATCTTAAGCTGCTGGAGGAAAAATACGAGGAGGTGCAGCGCGATAAAATATACTTCAAGTCGGAATGGGAGAAGGCAGTGAAGGAGGTGCATCAGCTCAAGGTCGAGGATCAGAAGAATCTGCAGAGTAAGATCGCCATCGAAAAGGAGCAGCTGAGTCAACTCAGTCTGGACACTTTTATCACGATCAGCGGACCGCCAGATAACAAATAATAATTATTGCATTGTACACTGTTATTATTACCAATTCATCAATAAATACTTTTATATGATCAATTTTTTTAATTCTCGTACTAATAATTAATATATTATTTTTATCTGTTTCAGCTTGGATGGGTGCTCTCTGTTTGTGCGTGTCCTTTGCGGCGTCGCCCATAGTTGTAGCTGTTTGCAGAAGGAAATCGACCAGATTGGCGTCGGTGTTCGGTGGGCTACTGCTGGCTCTCGCCTGCCTCTTCACCTCTTTCGCGATGCAATTCCACCAGGCGGTGCTCAGCTACGGTGTGGTGCTAGGAGCGGGCGCCGGCATCGTCCGGGAGACCTCCTCTCTGATGTTGGGTCATTACTTCAAGAGACGTCGGGAGTTCGTCGAGATGGTGGCGCAGGCTGGAACAGGTGTTGGCGTCGCACTCTTCTCCGTTCTATACAAGGAGGCCGTTGGGTGAGTTGTTGTTGAATTGATGCAGTTTGCGTGCTAATCTTTGAAAATATTTGAAATTTTGAAAAGGAAATTAGGCTGGAGGCTCGGCCTGCAAGCGGTGACCGGTCTTCTGTCGCTCGCCTTCTTCCTCCCCATCGTCTATCGATCCGCGAATCTCTACCATCCGCAGCGAAGAGCCATTACTCACCTGAAGAACCAACGAAAAAAGATGAAGGAGAAGAAGACGCACGCAAAGATCAAGAAGCCGCCGATGTTTGATTTTACTCCACTCAAGAGTCGCGGTCTACGCGTTCTTATCCTAGCGAGCAGCTCGGCCGCGCTCGGAATCTACGCACCGATCTTCTATCTGGTAAGAAAAAACGCTTCAATTAAAATTTACTTGTTGCAAATTAATATTTGTATTTTCTTTTCAGTCATTTCAAGGCTACAGGGAGGGTTTAGAGGATAGCGCACTGGTGCTTCTGCAGACGTTCCTGGGTTTCGCATCGGCGCTCGGCTGCGTGGGTTTCGGACTTGTTACAGTTAAACCGACTCGACAATGTCTCATCTCCAGACAGTATCTGTGTCAAGCCGCCCTCGTTGGAATCGGTAAGTAGCAGCAGCAGCAGCAGCAGCAGACACGCATACATTCATGTGTTATATAATATTTGCTTTCAATAGGTCTTAGCCTGTTGGCTTTGAGCGCCGTCCAGGGTTACCACGGTTACGTCCTCTTCGTATGGCTGTACGGGGTCTGCCTGGGCGGATACAATTACTCTATCAAGATGTACACGCTGGAGAGGATCCGAGCCAGACACTACACCAAAGCGTGGAGCTTCATCCAGGGCGCCCGCTCAATTCCGGTGCTGATCGGCGTCCCCATCGCCGGATACATAAATCAAACTCATCCCAAAGCCGGTTACTATTTCAGTTTCGTCGCATCGATAGTCGGAGCGTGCTTGCTTTTCCTGGTTGGCACCAGGAAAGACCAACAGCAGCAGCAGCAGCAAAGACCTCCATCTCCAACTGCTCTTTCCGCAGGCGACTTCCTCGACGAATGCAACTGTCCGTTGGGAGCATCCGCTCCTCCTTATCATCCCCATCATCTAGATCATCTTTCCTACAACTACTACAGACCCATGAGCGTCGCCGGAAATCACCATTACGAGCGTCTATTGACCACCTACGAACCGGCCTACGACAAGAGTGGAGGTTTGCACAGGCACGCCTCGTCTTCATTCCGTCACCACAGGCCGGACCATAGCAGTCGCATCCATCAGCAGTACCTGCCGAAGAGCTTGAGCTACGCAGCGAATATCGAGTGTCCTCCGACCACCTACTACATCCACGACTACCAGCAGCAACAGCAACAGCAGCATCCGGCGTACAGGAACTTGCTGAGACCTAGCAAGAGTGTGCCCGAGGGTCTCGCACGCACCGATTACTATTACCACCATCATCATCACCGGAGGCCTCCAGCCGTACGCAACGTTCAGGTCATCGAACAGATCACGACGTCCGTTTGAAAACGGACGGCGCAATTAATTCTAGTCACAAATCATCCATCCCCCTATTCCAAATAAGTTTCGTGATTGAATTGAACGAAAAATTTGCGAATGCGAAAGTACACTTCCCCCGCACTACCATCATCATGAACCCTTCATTTTTATAATTATTACCATTCATTAAAATAACTCGGACCAGAGTTGCCAAAACTCTTCGAAACGAAAAGAAAGTAAAAACGAACAACTAATTAAAGACCACGCACCAAATAATTTTAAAAAAAAACTATAACGGTATACATTTAATTAATTAGTACATTTTGAATAGTTATTATCGAACGGATATCAATTTTTAATTAAGATTACGAACTCGGAATAACGACGCTTTAACAAATACTAAATATAAAATGTAAAAATTTAATGAAATGAACAAATCGCGGCACGCCTCTTCTATATATCGCGGTGTCTTCTATCCACATCATGTGTCAGTTTGCCGATCATCGCAATGACAACTTACATATGCTATAGGAAGTTGTTTTCGTGCGGCGGGTTTTTATGGAAATCCGATAGATAATAAGCTCAGTAACCTGCGGCGATGCCGTACTACTTGTATGCCATAATGATAATAGTGAGGAGAGT
Source organism: Nicrophorus investigator (assembly GCA_963457615.1). Lineage (NCBI taxonomy): Eukaryota > Metazoa > Arthropoda > Insecta > Coleoptera > Silphidae > Nicrophorus > Nicrophorus investigator. The sequence continues at coordinate 140,660 of OY735143.1, forward strand.
AGTTAGAAATTTGAGGAAAACAAGGAACCACGATGATGCAAATTTATAGCCGATTAGCTAAGTGATTTTAGGGGATAATGTATAATTGTTCGAATAGAAAGTTAAAATATAAATAGATATATAGGTGGTAATAACATCATCATATTTGGGAACAAAGTTGGAAAAAAAAGAAGGAAATAAATTATTAATAAATATGTCAATTCTTAATAAAGAAATATATATATATATATGTAAATGTATCACTGATGTAGTGATAATAGGACGAAGTTGTGAGCATATTTATTATTGTTTGTAAATGTATGAGTATATATTAGAATGAGAGAAGGGAAAAAATAATGAAAAGAAGCAATATATAAATATATATATAAAACAAATTAAATTACTATTATATAAGTATAATGAAACAAGAAATAAATATATTTGAAGAGATGTGATTGAGATTTAAGAGAATTTACTACTTGATGAATTAAGTTTGAAATGTGTGTTTTTTTTTGTTCGTTATTATTGCGTTGATTCTTTTGCATATATACTATACATATGATATGATGAATTTATATTATTGAAGGTAGAATTGGATTGAGAGAAAAACAAAACCCTGTTGTTATTATTGATATTGTCGAGAAGGCGATGAAATGAGAAGCAAGAAAATAAATGAATAAAAATCGTTTGTCATTGTTTTTGTTTATAGGTAAACGTCAATTGATGTCATATGTTTTCTTCACTCATGTCAATTGTTGTTGATGGATGCAGTCTGTGGGCTGTGGAAATTGATTTTTCGAATCTGCAAGCGTTCAGCAGCTTTTATCTAATCTCGATTCGACTCGCGACTTACGCAGTCAAGTGTGTATAGGGATTTGTTAGTTATGCGTGTTGATGATGAAGAACAACAACAACAACAAAATAACCAGAACAGCATTAACAACAATGGGAGAGTTCGAGAGTTTCGTATGGAAATGGAAGCAGACGAGCGAGCGATGTTTGCACAGTTGTTCATAAATTCAATTAGCCATATGGTTTTTGCGTGAGAGAAGAGATTATTACAGCGACGACGATGATAGAGTGCGATGATATAAAAGTGTTTCGATTGCGTTCGAACCAGTTGGATGCGAGATGTGCATCCCGTTGGGACCATGCAGAGAGAGAAATGGAACCATCACGAACATGATGACGACGTCCGCGTTACCGATGATGGGCAGTGGATTGCTGCAACTGATGAGCTGGAATCTGAGTGCGGAGTGCGACCAGCAGGATGGACAGGACGTTGCACATCCTGATGTCAATACAATCGTGAGCGATGACGATCTCAATCTTATACGTTGTTTAACTGTTTAATCTTTCAGATAGATGATCTGTCCAATGTGAGCTTCATCAATGAGCTGTGGTTGGTTGCGTCCACGTCGGAGATCATCGTGAAGAGCGTGTTGTTCGTGCCTGTCGTGATTTGGGGTATCCTAGGGAATTTATCGCTGATCTACGTGGTAGTTAGGAATCGTCATCTGCAATCGCCCACGAATCTCCTCATCTGCAACATGGCCCTAGCAGATCTCCTCTCACTTCTCATCCATCCGTGGGTCTTCCTCATCAACGATTTCTTTCAGAATTATCAGCTGGGAGAGTTTGGCTGCAAAGTCGAAGCGGCAATCGAATGTAGAGAGGAACAAAGTCAATTTACATTCCGTTTATATGTTTTTTTTTACTTTCTGTAGGTGCTCTTCTTCTGACGAGCGTGATGAATCTGTCGGCCATCAGTTACGACCGTTTGACGGCCATCGTTCTCCTGCAGGATACGAAACTCACCGATCGCGGAGTAAAATTGGTGATGGGTGTCACCTGGATTGCAGGACTCCTCATAGCAACGCCCCTTTTCTTCCTGCGAACTTACAAGGAGCGACAATGGTCGGATTTCCTGGAAAAGTACTGCACGGAAAACACGATCGTCACGAACATCTATTGGCACGTCATCATCACTGTGATGGTCTGGTTACCGTTGATCATCATGCTCGCCTGCTACATCACCATCTTCGTCAAGGTAATTTTAAATTGATCTAACTCGATCCAAGTTTGAATCTGCATTCGCATTCAGTTGTCCAGGTACGAGAGGGACGTCCGCAGAAGGGCGAGGGCGCGCGCCTCCCAAGCCCGGTATCGAGCGAAGGTGGCCAAAACGATGTTCACGGTCGTCATCGTCTTCATCATCTGCCATCTACCGTTCACCGCTCTCATCTTCTACCGCAACAAGCTGCTCCAGGATCACGTCATCTCCAGCCCCGATTCCGTGCAGAACGTTGCCAACGGAAACTACCAGATCTTCTGGTTCGTCTCCAAGTACATGATGTTCATCAACGCCGGCGCTAATCCCGTCATCTACGGTCTCCTCAACGAGAAGTTCAGGCGCGTCTTCAAGTCGACGCCCGTCGTCAGGTGGATCTTTCTCTGCCGACTCCCCTCCAAGAAGCGCGTCACCATCGTCCTCGAGGACGACAACAGACCATGCAAGAGTCCCGGCACCAAAGAAACGGTCGTCGTGGATACAAACAAACCGCCCAACAAATTGTTTACCATTTTCAAGGCGCCCTTCTACAAGCACACCAATTAATTCCTAATAAAGCCATTGGCAGAATTCCAACATTTTTAATTAATTATTTGAAAGGTATTTTACTAATGTGACTGTTGTCGTGTTTGGAGTTGCATAAGCATTACCAATTTGGAAATCCGATTGGCAGCACTGTGACTGCATTTGTGTATATGTAAGTTGCTTTTTTGTTTGTCAATGTTGGTGCTGCAATTGCGCTTATGTTTGGAAATTCGTGTTGTTGATTTATGCAGCGATTTGAAAATATCATTTACGTATTCGTCGTAATTTGGTGAGTTTTCAATGTGAATTTTCCTGTTGGAAATGGGTACGTGAGTGTCGTTGTTTGCAGGGAATTGACGGAATTGATTCTTGGGGTCGTGGGGCTGACAGAAAAAACAAAAATCAAACATAACCTTAAAGTGAGTGGAACTGTATGGGGTATGAGCAGCGGCGGTGGAGATGGACTCGAGCGACGGGGAAATAATGTTACCGAAGATGAACTGGTGGCTCTATATGAAGTGTCGAGATGAGGCTTCCGGCGAGGAGATAGTTGCAGGCAAACACAGGATAGTGGAGAGGTACGATTTCGTTAATAGGACAGGCGAGGAGGTGCCTCGAAGTCTGGAGAGCAGGAAGAAGGATGAGCTGTGTTCGTATCTGCAGCTAATGGATCTCAGCAGGAAACCTGATACAACAGATGAGGAAGATGAAGAAAAGTGCAAGAGCAGACGATCAACAAGGGTTAAGAATCAGATGATCATGGATATGAAGAAGAAGCTGAAGGATAAGTTGGCTGGGAACAGTAGTGGCAATGAGGAGGAGAGCGAAGATGAATTTCGGTGGCCCACCTTTCCACACGAGAACGTCCCCAACGAACGTGTCAATTTCGATGAAGCGATCAAGGAGATCGTTGAGGATGACGAACGTGTTGCTACCGACAAGGAGAACGAGCAGGAACAGCGCAGGAAACTATTCCTGAGACGACTCAAGTTGAGAAAACGATGCAGCAGGCGTCGCAGGATTATAGCGAGGAATGAGCTGAGGATTTTCGTCAAGCCTAAATTTAAAGTGAAGAAGAGAAAGAAGGAGGAGGTGAAGCAGGAAGTTAATGTGGTGAAAGGAGAGGAGGATGAGGAGAACGTTGTGCGCGTATGGGATCACGATTACAATCTGAGTCCGAACAACAAAGATTCGTTGAACGGATTGAAGTGCAGGCCGGTCGATAAGAGCAGCGCTCGTTCTTTGCATTCGAATCTAGTAAAGAGGAGGCGACATTTGAAGAGATCCACTTTGGCGGGGGTGTTTGAAAAGTCTCCTCACATGATTAAAGTGTTTGAGGAGGACGGAAGGATTCTGGACTGCATATACCATGGTAATCATTTGGTGGTGATACAGACGTATTCGGTCTCGTTCTGGAGTCAGAGCGCTCTAGGTCTCGTCCTGGAGGCACAAAATATGTGGATCCCAAAGGGGAACATTTGCAGGTTGCCTCTAGACAATGTCTGTCACTTGGTGGAGAGCGCGGACAGCGTGTTCTATGCGGATGGCATCAACTCGTACGCCTACGTGGAGTTGTACACCAAAGAGCACAAATCCGAGAAACGGGAGCGACCTGTGACGGACGTCTTTGTCGTGGTGTACTTTTGGCGGGAACGGCAGAAAGAGCCGGAAAAGAAACTGCTGCAGCTAGAGAACATCGCCAGCCACGCGGAGCACGTCAGGTATGTGGCTGTGAAGAGCGCTTCCACCGTGCTGGTGTCCTGGTGGGAGATTGTCTCCGGAGAAAAGTCGGTGAGCAAACTGAGAGCATATCAGCTGTCGTCCGACTATCAGACAGTCTGCGACGTGCGGGAACTGGAGTCTGTGGAGTGCCGAATCGAGAGTCTGCACAATATAGAGGATTGCGATAATCTGGTGATGGGATGTGGCGATCAGAACATCACCGTGTGGAACTGGGAGTTTGGTTACATGGTGGCGACGATGCGCATCGACGACGGCATCCTCTCCGAGCCGCAAACGCAATGGGTTAAATGCGATCAGGTAAGCCCGATAATGCGAATTATAGTAATGACGACTAAAAATCGAAAACCCAGGGTTTCCTGTTCACTATACAGCACTGCCGAAGGAGCGGAGTGCTGCGACTGTTGGCCGTGAACGGCATCAACGAGAGCTGGAAACGACTGCAGATCTACAAGCCGATCAGCGGATTCAAAAGGTGAAGAGAGTTGTTTAAAAGCAGATTGAAGAAGTTCAATGTGTGTGCATTTACAGGTTGATGGGAATCTGCGTGGACGGAGGAATATTGGTCGGATTCTACGAGAACGGTGTGCTGTGTTGGAGGGTGCAGACCGGGGATATGATTATGGACGAGACCAACGATGAGACTATAAAGTACCTGCCTTCTGGCAAGCACGTGATCGCTTATACAGCCTTCACTCAACGGCTAAGCGTTCGAAGTGCGCTCTCCTACCTGATCACCAATTACGATTCGAGCACCGTCGGAGGAGATGGAGGACTACAGCAAGTAACCGCAACGAATGCGGAAGAACTGCACCGCATCTCGCCTTTATGACATGACCACCAATCAGTAATCAAAATTAATATTATTGTAAAGTAATTAGTCAATAGCAGGCAGTCGTCGTTGTTGTTATTGTTGTCGACGAATGAATGGAAGGGTGCGAGCTGTGCAAATGTTTGAATGGATGACGGGGATGAGAACAACAAACTATTCAATCAATCAATCAATTATCTCATATTATTATGTTCGTATATAATTTTTCCAATTGAAACGTTACTATTGTAAATTAATAGAAGAATTTAATTTGATTCCGTTCGCCACTGGGCAAACGTTTGTTGTTTCTTTTATTATCTTCATAATGTTATATAATATTAAACAAAAATCAAACATTTTTTTAACGATTCGCTAAAAAATAAATCAAATTATTTTCCAAATAGGTAGTAAATAGTGTGTGTGTGTGTTGTATGTTTGTGTATACTACTACAAACTAAGGGTATCTTTTTATTATTATATATATATATATATATTTATATATGAACAAGAACAATATAAGAAGATTCGCAAGATGAGCGTAATATGTTGCATACTACTACTACATTCATCGTTTCTTCTTCTAATCCTCGAGCGTGACGTTCTTGAATAGATACGACATGGATTCTTTGTTGTGGATCCTGCGGATTGCCTCGGAAAGCATTATGGAAATGTCCACGGTTTTGATTTTGTGACACTGCATCTTTTGCAGCTCATGGGGAATTGTGTTCGTGACGACCACCTATAGAAATCGATCGTGCATTCAAGATTTGTTGATGTTAAATGGTTTGAATTATGCTCACCTCATCGATCGGGGAATCCTCGATGAGCCTGGGTGCATCCGAGGAGAGGAGACCGTGCGTCGCCAACACGTATATCTTGTAGGCGCCCCTTTCTTTCAGGACTTCTGCTGCAGCCACGAACGAATGAACATCATCGATGAGATCGTCCTTGAACGAAAATAATGGTACATATGATTATGTCGATGATTCAATAGAAACACTTACGACCATGATTGCGATACGTCCACCCACGTCTCCGACGACGTTGATGGGCGGCTTCTCCTTGGCCGGATGGATGGGCACCCCGACGCCGGCGTCCATGGTGCGCGACCTAGGGATCGTCGGCGGCGAGTAGCGCCCATCCACCTCGTCCGATTCCGCCTCCTTCTGCTCCCCGTGGATGACGGCGATGCCGAGTCGCAGACGTTCCGCGTACGAGGTGGCCTTATTAGCGGAGCCCGGATTACGGGCGACGATTATCGAATTCCTGTAATCCGGAATCTACGAAAAATTGTCGCGATTATCAGTACCATTTGCGGTTATTTCGATGGTCGGCCAACTCACGCACTCCTGGATGTACTGCAGCAGGAATGGGCTGGCTCTCAGATTGTCGACGGGGCAATCGAAGAAACCTTGAATTTCCTTCTGGTGCAGGTCCATGGTGATGATGTGGGTGAGACCAGAGTTGCACATCATCTTTGCGAGCAGTTTGGATACGATGCAACCGCGCTTCCTCATCTTGCACTGCTTGCTGTACGGAAGATACGGGATCACCGCTACGACGGACTTTGCCGAAGACGTTTTGCATGCGTAAGCCATGATCAGCAGCTCCATAATATTATTATTACAATCCCTGCAAATAACGATTGAAACTTAAATCTTTTGTATCATTCTACATCCCAATCAAAGGCAAAGATAACTACTATAGGCAACACAATAAACCCATCTCATCAGTTTCAAATATTCTTCTTTTATATATAAATATATAGTACCATAGGAAGAATTGCAACTGCCTATTTAATTGTGTGTTTGTGTTGTGTGTCAATCAAAATTGTCTTACTTGGTTCCGGTCTGTATGATGTAGATGTCCTTGCCCCGGACAGAGTCTCCAATCTCGACCATCGTCTCCCTGTTGGTCTTGTGGTAGACGGCGCAACCTCCGGATTTGACCCCCAGACGAGCAGAGATCAAATTGGCCAGCTCCGGATGGGAATTGCCGCTCAACAGGACGATGTCCGAGGTGATGGGCACGTCCATCTCGATGGACCTCGGCAGACGGATGCCACCCAATCTAGAAGCAAAAGACATTTTCGCCTTTGTTCTCAAATCTTCCTATTTCACGCGAAATTTGCAAGGGACAAAATGATTGGACAAACTAAATACACTCTCATCAGATGATAATAATGACATGCAAGCAAGGTCACAGATGATCTTTAACGTTTGTTATGTTGTAAGCATGTAAGATTGTTATTGCACATACACATGTACGCAACGCATTTATGGATGATAATATCGATATAGTTCTAATCTACCTCGCTTTCTTTGTAAACATTACACAGGATCTAATGGGTGTCCTCTTAATCTTTCTCGCTCCTTCCCTCACGCACACACAATCACTATCTCTCTCTCTCTCTGCACTTTCTTTAGCACCAATTATCACTTCTAATTGCTTGCTATCATCAGTATATTGCCGTGGGTTTCGATTTGTTCGCTATCGCGAAAAAAAAACAAACGAATATATCAACAAAAAAAGTTCTCTCACCTTGCGCCTAACTTCACCTTTGACAGTTCTAATTAACCCATTAATTTCGCCCGAGCTGATGATTCAAACCATCGAAAAGTTCAATTGATTAAATAGTTGAAGAACAAATGTTTAAAGGTAAATGTATATCTGCGATGGTAAAGCCTTTCAAGATGGTTCAGTTGGGTCGCGATATACCCGCCCCATCTCGCGGATTCGCATTCGAGTCGATAATGCAGAGCATCGATTTACCATCGGTTAACGGACAATAATTGACGCATTTCGTTGTTTATACGTCGTTTGCGCAATCCGTCGTGCTTTGGTTCCCATGGTAACGAAGCGAAAGTTTGCAGCACTCGTCTATTGGCAAACAATGGATTCGTACAATTGTTGATCCGCGTCCGACTTTCTTTTCTTGAATTCCGCTTATCCATTCGGAATCGGTTGCTGCTGCCGCCGCCGACTCTGAAGGTCTTCATCGTCCTGCTGCTACTGTTCGCTGCTGCAGGTGAGCGAATACCAGAAAGGGGGTATTCTTTTTCGCTATGATCCAGCAGCGCCGCTGCCATCGCCATGGGTGCCTGTCTGACATTGGAGCGAGAAGAGGACTTGGCGAAGCGTCGCAGCGAGGAGATCGACAAGCAGATCGAGGAGCACGCCAAGAAGAAGAATAACGTCATCAAAATACTGCTGTTAGGTAGGTAACCTTGGTAACCATCACCAAGACAATAATAACCTGTTGATGATCACGGCTAACATTTTATATGTCTCTGCAGGTGCTGGAGAGAGTGGCAAGAGCACCCTGGTGAAACAGATGAAGATCATACATGCGGATGGTTTCACACTGGCAGAGCTGAGCAGCTTCAGACCCACGGTTCTGGATAATCTGCTGGCGTCAATGAAGTACGTCCTTGCCGGCATGGGTCTGTTAAGAATCAATTTAGAGTTGTCAAGGAATAAGGTAGGTTCATCACGATAAATAAACAAATTAGCAATCTTTTTTCTTTTTTTCAGGTGCATGCACAGGTGGTGCTACAGAGCAGGAGCTGCTTCGACATGAGTTTCACAGTCCTTCCAAACGTCGCAGCCTCCCTTCAAGCATTGTGGTCGGATCGCGGCGTGAGACTATGCGTTGCCAGAGGATACGAATACGAATTGAACGACTCGGCCCTCTAGTAAGTTGAATAAACCGAGTGCACAACAAACTGTAAACTTTAATTTTCAGTTTGTTTGAAAATATGGAGAGGATTTGCGATCCTAAATATATACCGACACCTACGGACGTGCTGAGAGCTAGGGTTCGAACTCAGGGTATAATCGAGACGCATTTCCGTATCAACGATATGATCGTTAGTATGTACGATGTCGGAGGGCAAAGATCACAGCGCAGGAAATGGATCTACTGCTTCGACGATGTCAGAGCCGTACTGTTCGTCGTCTCCTTGAGCGGTTACGATATGACACTGCTGGTAAGTTAACGCGAACAACCCTCATATAAACGTGTTTTTTTTTAATCCTATGATCTACAGGAGGATTCGTCCGTTAATCGTTTGGTGGAAAGCTTGAATCTGTTCGGACAAATCGTTAACAATCCGTTCTTCCGAGAAGCTTCATTCGTCCTCTTCATGAACAAATTCGATCTCTTCCGTGATAAAATATTGCACTCCAACAGACATCTACGTCTCTACTTTACCGAATACAGAGGTTCGTCTTTTATAACATCTACCAATTCGTGTTTACAATTAAATTTCATGTTTGCAATTTAGGGCCGGATAGGGACGTGGACAGAGCTGCACTCTTTATCCAGCACAAATTCACGATGCGCAGCACCGACTCGCGGAAAGTGCTCTATCCTCATTTCACCACAGCTACGGACACTGCCAACGTTCAGGTTGTCTTCCAGGCGGTCATGGAGATGGTCATCTCCGACAACCTGGGGCACGTTACGTTACTCTAGGTTCACGCTTTAAGTACAACCATATAAATAGAAGACCACACAGCGCCCCCCCCCCCCCAAAATGTATGGTATGGACCAGTCTTCTGAGGATAGTTTTCTATAAGTAATAGTTAAGAATACAAATTTTCGCTTCTTCAAGTCGCGCATCCGTAGCAAATGTGATTAATTCATTTGCGGATGGTGGCTTTTCGCGCGAAGATATAAAACAAACATACAAAAGAAAAACACGTGATTTACGTACCTTGAATCGTTTGGATCTCAGATCGTTAGTAATTTATGATGTGTATAGATAATAATTTTTGGAAGAGATCGACAAAAGATGTTTTCTTTTAGAAGAAGCGCCGAATATTTAATATTCTCGCTCACGATTTCCTTACTTTTTGTACTTTCTGTGATAGACACGTGGCCTTACTACTAATATAGTAAGAGATTTTTTATTATTTTTGATCGAACGCCAAGATTTTATATATTTAATAGAAGTGTATTTTATTTCTATATTTGCTCGCTTTAATAAGATTGGAATTAATTTAGGTGCCATGAGCATATTTGAACTTTTATCATAATAGTTCATATGTGCCAATTGCTCATGACCTTTAGCACTCTGAAAACAATTGATGTATAAAGCGATCCATAGATATAGTGATTCATCTCTCCTTTTGTCTAGCAATCGGTGAGCATTGTACATAAAATTCATACTTCCATATTTACAGATATTAAGATTTTATAAATATTTTTTTTAAATACATATATTATAAATATAATAAATGCATTGATACTGAAAAGTCCAGTTAGATTTTAGAAAAATATATTTCTATAGTCTGCTAATTAAACAACCCATTATGTAAATCTGATACAAGAATTAATTTTGAATTAGCGCTTCTGTAATTCCTAATAACAGCGTCAGATGTCACCTCATTTTCTTCGAATCAGTTGGTACGTCTTACAGCGACGGCGTGGGATCGTGGTAAGAAGACGCGCTCAGTCCAATAATATTGCATTCGCGTTTTGAACATTCAAAAAAGTTGTGTAACTCAGGAAAAAAGCAGTGAATTATCACGTATTTTGCGACTTCCATCAGCGATGACCTAAATCCAATTCGATCCCAATTAACCGTGAGTAATTAAACTCTATTTGAATCAACAATTTTCCCCATCCGGGCCAATTTACATTCTAAATTTCGCATTATCGATCATTTTAATTATGCGTTGTATCTTTGCACCAATTTATAATTAATTAATCCACAAATTTGTTGTAAATTACGAAGCATTCAAAATGGCGATGCGATGCATTTGCTTTTTTTCACGTTGTTGCCAATTCCTCTTCACACGTTCTTTCTTAAAACTTGAGAAATACAAAAAATAATTGATTTAAATGTATTAAATTTTGAATTTAAATCGAATCTGTTGGTATTTCTCATTGCGTCGGCGTGGGCTTCTGCACTTTTAACGTGCAAACAGTCGCAGTTCGATTCTTATTACATCTGCGTGCGTTCTAGTTTTGAATATTCCAAAGTTGTTGTGTATTCCTTCAAATAAAGTGATTTTCGAAAACATTCATCGGAATTCGTAATTCAATTTTAATTTTCACATATAAAAGGTGAGTTTACTAGCAACAACGTTTTTTTATTGCAAAAGAAAGGCGTAGTTGAGCAAATAGTGTTTGTTTCCATAATTATTTGCATAAAGAGTATTCAATCGATTGTTATTAATAAACGAATTATAAATGATGCGTATTAATATGTTAAAATGTTCTTTCAATTCGGGGTACCATTATAGGACCAACAATAGTGCACGAAATATGCATCGCTGTGATTGGTCGAAGACAACGATCACGCGACTGGTACGGATAGTCACTTCGCGGCGTCATTTCCTCGCAATAAGACGTAAGTGCGTGCGTACTTTGATTTAAATATTCGAAATTGTTACGATTGTCCTGAAAGTTTATTGAATTCGGCAGATTGAGAATCACTCGGCTTTTTAAATAGTAAGTAATTTATAATCTTTTATTGCCGAAATTTCAATTTTTGTATCGCGACGGATGTCGTTAAGAAAAGTTTTACCCAAATGGGTCAAAACTAAGTCTTATATTCGGAAGTGAAGTTTTTATGCGTTATTTTGAAGACAAGTTTAAGGCTTCGGCTCTTGTTCTTCAACCGGTAGTGCAGTTAGTGCAATTTGCTATAAATTAATTATATTAGAATCACGGGAGTGTTAAATTCGGGAGTTTTGTGCGTATTTTTGCTAAATTATCGCGAGTGTTCGTGAGTGAGTGCCAACAACAATGAGATGCAGATGATGGCAGAGATGGAGAGATGCAGATAATGGAAAGACGGATAGATGCAGATGATGGCGATGAAGATATCAAGTAGTAAGAGATTTTATACCACACGGGATTCACAATAACAAGACCTCAACTTAAATATATTTCTCATTTGATTTCAGCTTTTTATTCTTACTGCGCCTATTCAAAATTATTAATTCATTTTGCATCCATTTCTTAAATTCACTTTTTATATTTCTAATTATTACTGTGACTATTAAAATTTATTAATTATTTCGTTCCCTTGTTCTTGTCCGTAATTAAATTTTTTACATCCACTTAGATAATGTGAGATGTTTTAGTTTAGGTTGCATTACATAATTTACAAATTAATTTGGAGAAGATCTTAATATAATTGCAATTACTTTAATTCATTATATTATAATCAATTTTAGTTTTTGCTAAAGTTAATTTCAATCCATTTTTTTCATTTTCCTATTAGTTTTGTAATGATGATGATTTTCTTATTTGATTTTAATTCTATATATGTGCTATTTATTTTGAAGTTGTAATGGCTTTAATATAATTAATTCATTGTTGTAGGAATCATAATTACTTAATTATTAATATTTTTAAACACCTCACCAAGTTACCCAAAATTAACAAATGTTTAAAAGCTGTAAATTCTTTGCAATTTGCATTATTTTTAGTTTACTTCTTTCCTATTTTAGGTTTTTAGAAAATGTTAAATCTTTATTAACATTTTCAATTTGTGTTTAGGTGCTTACATAGAATTCTTGAACTATAATTAATTTATTTTCTTCGATCATTAATCAATCAAAATTAATTAAACATTTGTTATTTCCTATCTTATATCCTTTCTTAGGCTCTAGCTTAGCCCTATTATTTTTTGTTAGGATACCTGTTAGGTCATAGCATTTCCTTCTTTTCCAAACTTTTCGATTCCTTCGGGTGTGCGGTCACGCGTTTGCTCTCATTTGCTGTGAATGTGGGTACCGATTTCCACGTGGCCGTATGTCCAGGTGTATATCATATTCCTATGAAGATGATAACCAAGTATCATTTCAAGCGTAAAACACAGCCTCAGAATTGATGCAAGACCGTACGCATTTACCTCCACGAGGTTGCACTTGTTTTATACAGAAAATGTAACGGATCTGCTTTTTATCCAATGATATTGTCATTACATTAGTTAGTTTTATAATCGGGTCGGGATTTTTAATGCAATTTTGTTATATATAAATGTAGCATTTCCAGGGTAAAAAAATGAGATTCTCTAGTTTAGTATTTTCATCTTCAATATAACGTTTACCTACCATTTTACAGGCGTATTATTAATTTCTGCTAAATATTGTTTAGATAAATATTAATCTGATGACGAAAACACCAAAAAGAATGTTGTTGCATTTTTGTTGTTTTTTTTATATATAATAAAATAAGCTCTTCGATCTTTTTATAATCTCAAAAACAGGAGGAATTAGTATACATATAATACACAATTGGGAATATTACGAATCCGGATCAATGGAATTCTCTGGTCCATTATTCAGCTCGGATTCGACTTGAATTTCAATAAATCTCACATTCATAGTTTTCTTGATTGTTATTATTCTCTTTGTTTTTTTTTTTGCTTGTTTTCGCTGCACAAAATTGTATTCAACGTGGAAAATAAAAAATAATGTAATTTGTTTTGTCTATAATAAACACGCCACCACCACCACTCCTCTCTTCATCGTCAAATCGCCCACGAGTGGACAATCCCTGCAAACAAACGAGAAAAACGGAACGTAAGTTCAAAATTGTATTCTTTATTTATCCACAATTTAAAAAGTAATAATAGTGATATTAAAATATTGACGAAAAAATATTAACAAAAATATAATCACACTTCTTTCTCTTTCTGTTTTAGATGATGACGTAGACTGTAAGCTGCAAACTTCTCCCACATGGGACAAACAAACAATGTAAGTTAACGACAAAGTAAAGCGCACACTTACTTACCTGTTTGCATTTTGACGTAATTGAATCGATCGCACGATTGCTTTCTGCTTGTTATTTGTAACAGACGGATGCAGCGATTTATTATGTTAATTGTTTTTTGGGACAGACAAAGTGTAAAAAGAAGACGGTAGCCGATCGCGGTTTTTGTGTTGGAACCATGGCAACAAAATAGATTTTGTTGCCATGATTTCAATATTTCTTTTTTTTTGCGATTTGCATAAACTACAACACTCCAACTAACTAATAACAAAATTGGGGGTTCGACATGAGAGTCGTCTTACTTCGGGTGATTCTAGGTGTGACGTGTATATGAATATTATCACCGGGAGATGCGGACACTGCGAACAGAGAGAACGAGAACAATCGTTTAAATATAAAGTAATATAATAATATCGTGGAAAAATATATTTCCTATGCATATCACTCTTAATTCTTCCTATCTTCTACATCCATATAACAATAAGTAATAAAATTAGTGTAGCATTATAAATTATCATAATCACAATTAAGTAAGGTCCTTTGCCGTAGTCGTTTCGACTTGTGATGCGTACAGTTTATTAATAAATTTGTTTTACGTATTTATTTGAAGCGGTCAGGACGTGGAGGAGGTGGAGTTGTGTGTGACGGCGGCTGCCGAAGGAGGTTTATCGCCAGTAGGTCTGATGGGAGCAGGTTCGCTGAGCCATCTCATTAGATCGACGCCACTGTTAATATTGTTGTTGTTGTTATTATTATTATTATTGTTACAGGGTGCAAGCAGCTGCTGTATCTTGTCGAAATCGGTGTTGGCGCTGCTGCTGCTGCCGCCACCTATCGTGGCTGGTTTCGACGGGATCGGCGATTTACCGTGTAAGATGCGGGCCATTTCGCACTGTTCGCACTTGTCCAGCAGCGGATGGTTCTGGAATGTGCACATGGGGCAGCTCCACTTTGTTTCCGAGGTCGACGAAGTTGTCGTCATCGCGGCAGTAGACATCTGGGATCTGATAGGCCCGGAGGCCGGCGATCTCAATGCAGCGGCGGATGCAGCACCCTGATGCCCTGCATAAATGTTGCGATAGAATTCGGCGCTCGTCTCTCCCAGTGGAGCTGTGATTTCTACAAGGAAAACAAACAAACTAACAACGATGCGATTAATACTAATAAGTATTACCTCTGTTTTCAGATTGTCGGTCGACCTCGTTGGTGAGCAGGTCACACTGGGTGCGAAGGTGGCGTATTTCCTTCAGCAGTTGCAGCTCGGTCTCGGTCCGCAATGCGATCGCTTCGTCGGCCTCCTGTTGCTCCAACTTCATCTGCGCCACCTCCGCCTTGATCTTCACCAGTCTATTCTTCTCCGAAATCAATTCAATTCTCAGTCTCTCAATTCTCGCCTGCTGTTTCAGTATTGTGGGCGCTAAGCAAAAGGATGAAAAAAAAGCGGTAAGAATTAACACATAATCGAATTCTGCTGGTTGTTTATTTTCTGGCGATTCTTTTCAATTCCGTTATGGTATTAGTCGTATATCGGGGCGGCGTGCGTGCAATAGAAGAGAAAGAGAGAGACATCATCGTCATCGGCGTCCGCCCTTGCCAAAATGTAACGCGACTAGTTTGAATCGCGTGGGCCGTCCGCAAAAATAGAAAGGATACTACAGTGTGTTGTGTGTATACGTGCGAGTGGGATATATATGTATATATATTCATCTATTTCTTTCTTGCTCTCAACTGATCACCTTTAACTTTCAATCTCTCTTTTCTTGTTTCTGCTGCACACGTCGGCTTCGATACCGTTACCTGCGGTGCTGTGCTTCCCAACCTTTTCTAATTATCAATCGTTTTCAACTATAATTTTTCTACGCAATGTATTCTATAATTATGTTTTTTTTTCTTACTTCTTTTTCGTTTTAAATTTACTCACTTGTGCAGTATTCTGTAGTCGTGGTCGTCGTCGCCAGATCTTGCAGTGATCCATGATGATTGGGTTGGCCGACGACCGCGGAAGCGGCGGCTGCTATCGGCGATGAGGTTGGCGAGTGGTAGCTACGCGGTCTAGTCCGTACCGATGAGACGGTACCGCCGCCGGGGCCGACGGTGATCTGGAGCCGGCTCTGTAGGCCCTTCTGGCAGTCGAAGCTGCTTGTAGAGTAAGTCAGGCTGGAGTTTTGCGAGGTGATGTCGATAGGCGGCTGCGGTTCGCTGGTGGGCGTCCGCAGCGTGAGGTTGACACTGGTGTAACTGCGGGGTGAGTTTAGGTCGGGGCAGCACCAAGGTTGCTGCGGTACAACGTTCAGCACACTCGAATGTTTGGATGTGGGGGATGTCATCGCAGCCGGCTGAACGCCACCAACACCACCTCTGATCACATTCACGTTTAACGACAAGTTCACGGATGGTGGTGGCGGCGGCGTAGTCGGCGAGGCGTTCAGCAAGGTATCGGTGGTTTGTGCCTCAGCCGTCCTCCTTCTCACGACGCTGCCGCCGCCGCCGCCGCCGCTTGCACTTTCAGTCTTTTCACTAGGTTTCAAATGGTTTCGCGTTTTCGGACGCGGCGGTTTTTGTAGACCGGTGGTCGTCGCCATTGTCATCGTAGGAGGAATAATCGATGATGATGACGACGACGACGTTGCGGCCAGCAGTTTGTGGACGTCCTTGCATTTGTCCGACTGCCTCAAGGAAAGGCTGTCTGGTCGCTTCGCGGGCTTCGGCTTTTCGTTTCGATTCATCATCTCTTCGTTTCGTGCACGATGCGGGGCGGCAGTCGCCATCGGTTTCGCGGACGTCTGCTGGTCGTGGCGATGTCTGCTGGTGGCGTTAGCGGTGATGGTGGTGTTATTTGTTGTTGCGATGGCGGCGGCGGCGGCTGCTGCTGCTGCTAGGAGGGCGGTTTTGGCCTCCGCGCCGCTGGTGGTCGCGATGCACTCGGCCACCACGTGGTCCGGAATCGTCGGGAACTGCTGCTTGAGCTCGTGGAACAACTGCATGGCTCGGACGTTCTTAGACGACCTTCGCCTTCCACCCACGAACATTGCAGGCCATTCTGATTAAACGCGCTAAATATAAATCAAAAATCAAACATAGATTTAGACACCGAGCGGCATGGCACGAAAATAACAAACAACAAACGGACATGACAACAGTAACATCGGCAGCAGCAGCAGTAATAACAACAACATCATCAACGTCCTCGCCTCCAATATCATAAGCATCATCACACTTATCTCCTCTTTCTGTCTGTTGTCTACCTTCTTCGATCATCATCATAATCTCGGTAGGCGGTCAGTCGGACGACGGACGGTCGTAATTCGCGTCATTCGCAAATGTCAAACTTATTTTCAGCGACAGCCGCCGAAATGACAAATTCTATTCTCGGACATTTACACGTTTAAATACACACACACATACACACTTACTGACCATATTTTTATATCGCGACAGTCTTGCACATCTATCGATATACTCTTATTATTTATATATATATATATATCTATATAACGTCTAGAAACCTACGGCCACAACATTTTGAATGTTTTACACCTAACATATAATTTGTTATTATTTCTCGAAAATTTGGATGGCGGCGACGATATGTTCAGAATGAATTTCCAAGATTCGAATCGGTGATTTCCATTTGGCATTCCGCTCGCTTTGTTCCATTTATCACCGATTTCCACGAACGCACGCTTTGCCCACATTCAAAGGCAGCAAATCCATGTTTTAATCGCACTGCTGCCATTATTTTCGAATCGTTAATCTATCGTTATAGCGAGACTTTTCCTTAAGACCGTTCTTAGGTCGGTCGGCTTAACGAGCTTAAAATTTTTTCGTTTTATGTTTTAAGATTCAAGTCGAAATTCCAGACTTTTACTTTCGCATACAGAACATTTAAAATGCTCACGCGACCCTGCTGCGGTGGTATAAAATTCGGATGCGAATATATATATATTTTTCATGTTTCTTTGTTCCTACGAAATTATTACAAATTCGCATGTGCGAATGTTTCTTCGCGTTTTGTTTTGTTTGTTTCTTCTCTCTATTTATTTATTTTTTCATCTTTCAAATTTTATTTTTAGACGTGTCGGCGCGTAAAGATTAGTTCGTGTTTTGACGTTTCTCGCATTCCTCGTCTATGCTGCCTCCTCCTCCGCCCCCATTATTTTTTCGCATGTATTACTATTAATAATAATATTATCATTGATAATCATCTCTCGATTTGTGTTTATCCTTTTCGAAAAGCAAAACGAAGCGATAAGAGGGATTTCCCACAATCATCTGCGTAACAAATAATACCACAAGAAACATGCAAACATTTATATTTTATTTAAATGCGTTTGTTTTACATTGCAAACTCTCTTATCAAGCAACAACACACACACTTCATTTTCTTCATAGACGTGTAAAGTGTGCGTGTGTGTGAGGTGTTTGTTAAAGATGTGAGCGAGATGAAGCGAATCCGCGGGGGCGTAAATCCTGGCAGAAAACGTCACATTGTTTGACGTTATTACTGCTACTGCTGCTGCTACTGCATACCGCGATCATCACGAGAAACAAAAACACTCACCTTTTCTTTCTTACTCTCTGCCTCTCTTTGTGTCTCCTCTTCTCACATAATATATAATCCGACGAGGAGACAGCTCGGATTTATAATGTCTTCCTTCTTGTTCAGATTATCGTTTCCCTAAGATTTCCACTTCAACCGTTGCTTTGATTATTGGGAAACACTGGCGTTTAGCGGTACGGGACCACTCGAAGAAGGAAAAAAATATAAGATACGTGCGTGTGTAGTAGCGTATATATTTATAAAAATAATATGGGTCGCGAAATAATTCCCACTGACGGCAGAGAGGAGAACATTTATATATCTATATGTATGTATTTTTCTTTTTCCACTCTATCGGTCTTTCCTCCACGCTCTTTCTCTCTTACTCTTTTATGTATATATATATGTGTGTGTGATGTCTCCCTCTCTTTCTTCCACGTTCCATTCGCACTCGCAATCTCTCACTTTCGACGACCTCTGGAAGAGCGTCCCGTGTCTTATGCTCTTTTCACCTCGTATTCCCTTTTCAGCGCGAAACAAACACAAAGGATGACAACCGAGATGTTGCAAGAGTAGGAGGATGTCCGCACCAGCCCCGAAACACACCGTGTTTGTGCCAGAGAGTAGTTATAACATAAATAGCACTACTTTCGTCACGAGAAAGGTGCACACACACACACACACTCGCAAAGCAATCGAATGGAGAGGGGGTCGCGAACTTCTGCCACCTATCCACAACCTTACGCAATCATAACTTAAGTCACATAATCTAGCGCCATCTACCTGCTGAGATGAATAAAATGTGTATTGATATTTAAATGTTCTGCGAGGGTGTAATTTTCATCTACATTAATCTACTATTGACCATGCGATATGAAAAACACTAATTGAATTAGTTTGATTTCGAAGCATCGAAAAATCCCAAATTAATTAATTAATCACGAGTTAGTTTTTAATTTGAAAAGTTTGCACCAATATTTGCAACTAATAATAATGTATCAAACGATTGCGAATGTTGAGCAGCAGATGACCTTTATGAAAGCAAATATGCTATGTGTGAAATATAACACTTATTTTATCGATGTTTCACGTTGCCATGGTTTGCAGATAGGAAGCTTCCGTTTCCGGTATTTCCACACGATGACGGTTGTCGTCGATGGTCCTGATTCGAGAGCCACTTGTTGCAACAGCGCCGCGACGCGTACGGTGGAGAGACGAGCAAGAGAATTATCGATTTAAAGCAGCACCCCCGATCATGCCCAGAAGAGAGTTGCCGACGCCAACGACGCCGCCGTGATGTGAAGTGTCATCGACGTCGACGATTTTTAGCGTTTAATCCGTACGCAAGAAAAGTCGTAGCAAATAAGTGCATAGCGCTTAGTTTGTAGGATATACACGGGGGGGAGAGGACCGACCATGGAGGACCTGCTGTTGAGCGTGGTGAAGGAGTGCAATGGCAGCAAAGGGTTCGGCCCTTTGAGAACGAGCGCTCAGGAGGCGCACGGTGCGTTGTTCTTCTCGAATGTCGCATGTCTTCTCCCACTGACATGCATACCATGTTTTAGTCTAATATTATTTTTCCTCTTTTTCCAGATCTCCTCTGCTCCCAGCATGGCATCACGTCGAGGAATCCTTCGCACGAGTTGCGAACCGCCTGCTTTGCGGCCGTGAAGCTCGCACTCGAAAGCAAAAAGTCCAAGCTGGTATCCCTGGCGCTGCTCGCACTGAACGTGAGTTCGACATATGGATGATGCTTAGGGTGGGGGGATAAATTGGGAAGGTTTTATACAGGGTTTTGCACAGGTGACGAGACCTACCTTAACGCATTTCCTGTTGCTTCTTGCTTCTCTTTAGAAACTCGTCCGAGATGAGCGTTTCCAAGCAGGAGCCGAACCGGAGGATGATTCTCTTTGGTTACCCGCTCAACTTTTGCACGCCACTTCCTCGATGATCTCGCAATGCGAAGACACGCAGGTATGCATTTTACTAATTAACATCTCTTTTTATGTGTTAAATGCGTGCAATTATATTGTTACAGGTTCACATCTTGAGGGTGGTTCTATCGATGGCGTGTGCAGCCAGTTGGGCTCTGAACGGACGCCTTGTGATGCTGCTGGTCAGTCGCTGCGGAGAGGCCTACGACAACGGGACGCAACCGGTGAGGGCCGCAGCTCAGGCAGCCGCCAGCCAAACCCTGACGGCGTTCTGCACGTTTCTGGGTAAGATATTCATAAAATATATGTATATATATAGCACACAAACACGCGCGCGCCTTCTGCATGCACTCTCACATTTCGCATCGCGTTCGACGGTTAGCGTTTAACCGGAGGTTATCCAGTGATTTTCAATTAGAAACATCCGGTTGAGTGTTGACTGGAGGATGGAAGGCTTCGTCTGTATTAGTTGTGCTGAGACTTCAATCGTCATCTCAAATAGCAGGGGGTTATTCAACACTAAAAGAAAAATAGAAAAGAGAAAAAAAATCTAATTTTGCTGATTCGATTTACTTTGCATGTTTAGATGAAGAGTGTCAGGAGATTCTGCAGCAGCAGCAAAAGCACAAGAATTCTGGAAGCAGCGCCGAAATGGTGTACAACAAGACTTCTGCAGTGGCCTGCTTCAACGAGGCGATCCCGGTGATGCAGTACATCTGCAGCAGATTGGAAGAGATGAAAGCGTAATAATTATATTATATATCTATAATTATAAAATATATCTATATATATATATATATATATAATTGTGTTGTTATTGCAGTTTGCCAAAGTCCGGCGATACCATTGTCTTCCTGCTGGAGTGCTTGCTGACTCTGGTGAACACGCTTCCGCATACTGTGCATTCAAATTCGCACTTCACCACCTTCCTTTGGCAGCGATTCTGCCCGGCTCTTCTCGCGCTTCTCGGTGCGCCCGGAGGTGATTCCAGCCTCACTACGCACCAATCGAAGATCGTTTACAGCATCGGTATACAGGTGGTGCGACTGGTTGGAAGAGAGCGTGCGTTAAGACCCGTTCTCGAGGCGCTCTTCCATCGCATGTTGCTGCTTCCGAGCCCGGCGAAAAGGTTGGAACCGTTGCGAGCCGCGCGAGAACTTCTTAGATCACCGGGACGCCTCGCCGATCTTCTGTTGCTCAGTGGACCTATCCACAGGCATGCCGGAGACGACATGGCTATAATACGACTGTGAGTTCTTAAACAGCAGTTCAAAGAAGTTAAACTGAACTATCTTTTGCTTTTATTTAGTATAATGGATTCGATCGAGGAGTCTGCCCAGTACAGCGATCCGAACGTGATGCTTGCGAGCGTTGAATGTGTGTGCGCTCTTCTGGGGTCGCTGGAGGGAATGTGTCGCGGCGAAGGGTTGAACGTGGATGGTGCGGAAATCGCGAACAGCCGATACTCGCACTTGGAGCAGGCCGACTACACCGGGCCTCTCACGTATCAGTCGCTCGCCAGATTGCCGAAACCCTATAGGTAAGCGACGAGAAAACTACGAAAAACTGTAATGACAATGCTGATGTATGTGTTGCAGAGACGTTGTGGCTAATCTCAAATATCAGAGCGATTCGGATAGTAGCGGAATCGATGGGGGACTCCAGGAAGAAAACGAGAACGGTTCCGATACAGACACGTCGGGAGCTACCGAAGGACCCGAAGAGATGGCCAGCCAATCGGATGATAGTATCATGGATGACGAGAGCTTTCTCACTAGTCAGCAGCTACAAAAACTCCATAATATTCCCAAATCACTCCATTTGGTAATATTTCCACAAGAGAAAAAAAAATTGAATTAGCTTTAATCTGTCGTTTTTTTCTTCTTTTTGCTTTCAGGGTCGCTCCGGACTCGAAGAATGTAACACGGATATGGAGCGACACAACGCTAGACACTTTGTCAAAACGCTTCAGAACATTCTGCTTCCCAACCTGCTGACGCTGCGATCTTCCATTCAAGTATTTAACGCATGACAGCAGCTTTATATTGTTTATTGATTATTTCCATTTTTACAGATAGACGAAGTCCTGCAGGAGTTTGCATCGAAATGCTGCCAGCACAATTCCGCACAAAACTACGAGATCACGACCATTATGAATGCAGATGGCGTCTACTTGGCCACGTATTCCGCGCTGCTTCTCAACTTGAAACTGATTCGGAGATGTCATTACAACGATCCCAAGAATTCAGAGGTAATTCTTTTGCAATAATCAATGATAACAACAATAATTTTATTTGCTTTGCAGTCTTCTTCGACCATGACCGAAGTGCAATTTGTCGAAGAGATCCACGGCAGCGGTATCTTGGTCTACGTGTCAGCGACTTGGCTCTGTGAACTATATCAGAACGTGCTGGCAAAGTCACTGTTGGAAGCGGCGGGATACGACCCGAGGGCGCAGCAGCAGCCCGCACTTGTTAATCTGTTGACGGATGTCGGCGGATTATGCCCGTCGCAGTTGCTCACGGATTGGCAGAAACTGCAGAAGGTTGTGCACGGTACCTCTACTGACAATAGCCCTGAGGTGGAGGCCGGTGTGAAGTTATCGCGACGCGTTTTGACCTGCTGCTGGGCCTCCGTGGTTTCGGTCCTTGGAGCTTCATTGGGGGAACAAGGACCACCAGTCGGTGCGGGGGCTTCTGCTCTTAGCAGATTGGTGGCAAGGAGATCACGGCAGAAGCACAAGCAGCGGCTAAGGGATGATGTGATCACCGCCAGCTTGGAGGGTCTGCAGAAGGCCGCCAGTCTGAGCAATGTTCTAAAACTGCAGTCGCGCTCCAGCAGCATTCTATCTTTGCTTTCTGCTTCCTGCAAAGTCCAAGGACCAAAGATTGCAGCATCACATGCTCTCTCCCTGGACGTACTCGTATCCAAAGGTACATTGAGTATTTAATTATCGGCATATTTTCTTATTGTATTATGATTGGTTGTAGGTTTAGAGTTGGGTTCGCACAGCAGCACAAATTGGCCTCACATCTTCAATGCTTGCGTTGCCGTGGCCGGCCTGGAGCACGCACTCTTCAGCAAAACTGGTTCAGCCCAGCTACTGCTCGTCGCTCAAAACACTCAGAGCAATATTGTTACTTCTTCGACGTTCAATAATGAAAAGTTGAATTTGAGCTTTAACGACGGGGAGGAAACCTGCGTGGACGTATACAGCTTCCTGCAGAACACTTCATATGGACAGAGCGGTGGCCCGAATCAGGATGCGAGCGTTGCCGAGATCGTCGAGAGGAGTGGAGTGCTGAACGCCCGTGGTAAGGGAATTTTGAGCGGAGTGAACGCCGCGAAAGTATGCTGCGTTCTATCCGCCAAAGCCGATGAGCTATTCTACAATGCCGCTTTGAGGTTGGCGCTTCCGGGACTGTGCAGCTTTCTCGGCGAACTGTGCAAGGCGTCGCATAATCAACTCTTCACCAGGTACGAGGAAGTACCGCAGGCGTACCCAGAGAATTCGGGAAAGAAGTGGTGGAGAAAGAAGTTGGATGCTCAATGCCAAAAGCCACCGGCAACTTTACTTCTGCATCGAATCGGCGAAGTGACGCTCAAGTGCATCAGGTCCGGGCGACCGCTGGTGCACACGATGAAAGTGTGGTCCATAGTCGGGCCTCACTTCATGCAAGCCGCATGCCACAAGGATAGAACCATCACTAAGAAGGCGGTGGCATGCATTCACGATGCGGTGAACGCCCTCCTCAACGAGCAAACGGAATTGCCGCATTTCCACTTCAACGAAGCCCTATTCAAACCGTTCGAGAATCTGCTATGCTTGGAGCTGTGCGATTCAGATGTTCAGGACCAAATCGTCTCTTGCCTCTGCGAATTCGTAGAAGCGAATCGAACGGAGATTTGTTCTGGTTGGAGGCCGCTCTTCGGCACGTTGCGCGTCGCCAACGGCAAGAATAATTCCACCATTCTAGATGTTTTTTACATATTCTTGCAGACGGATAACACGCTGGTTTTCGCCAACGCAGCGCTGGATTACATCCTGTGTCTGCTCTCGCATATCAGGAATCCTAATGCGGCAGACGATGATGAAGAAGAGGACACGACGACCAATAACAACAACAACCGTGAAGAGGAAGGACCTAGCCTAAACGTATGTGCCGAATCACTGAAATTGCTGCAGAGTTGCGCGGCAATTCTCTCGATGATGCACAACATGCCCAAATGTCCCACGTTTAATTTGACGCATCGCATGGGCATAGAAACGGAACCGCAGCTTGTCGATCCGATCATCGAGAACTCGGACATCAACACGTTTAAGCAGGTGGACGATAACGAGATTTCCTACAAGATTTTAGCGATGAAGGAGGATATGGAGGCATGCGATCGCGATGGTCTGACACTCAGCAAGATGGACCAAAAGACCGGATGCTTGAAAGTCTGGTAAAATACAAATCCATTTCATCCTAATCATCGTGTTCATGTGTTTCTGTTGTTGCAGGTATATATTGCTGGAGGGTTTATCGTCGGCGGCAGTCATTGCTCCGCATCGTAACCAGCCGATGATCGTAGAATGCCTCTTCAAACTGCTCAAAGACCTAAAATCGTTGAATCCTGGAGTTAACTTTGGTCTGTACTGTTTGAATCATTTGCTGCTGCCGATGGTACAACATTGGTTGCGACAAAACAGCAAAAGCCAAAAAGACGATTGGCAACATTTCAAACACTGTTGCGGACTCGCCTCAGAGTTGGTCGTGGATTACGTGAGCCACGTGCAGGGAGAACTGAAAGCCGCCGGAAATCCAGCGGTGAATTTGGCTCTGAAACAATTGCTCATCA
The DNA here is from genome assembly GCA_963457615.1 of Nicrophorus investigator. Lineage (NCBI taxonomy): Eukaryota > Metazoa > Arthropoda > Insecta > Coleoptera > Silphidae > Nicrophorus > Nicrophorus investigator. The sequence goes on from OY735143.1 coordinate 165,839, forward strand.
TACTGATTGAATGCGTGGCGCAGCCGAACGAGAGCGTCGCCCGATTGGGCACGTCCTGCATCCGCCATCTAATCTTGAGCATCGGGCAGATGCTCAGCTCGACGCAGTGGGATATCCTGGTGGTAGCTGTGCACAGGGCGACCGCTGTCAGCTTGAATCCCCTGCACCAGATCACGCTTGCTTTCAAACCGAATTCGGACAGTTTCTACGGAGATTTGGCGACGGTGAAGGTGGCTGCGAGGAAGGACAGCAACGTCACCGAGAGCGAGCGTTTGTACGAGTTGGCTCAACAAGTTTTCTTGATGCAAGCGCAACGGAATTGCTCGAAGTGCACTGGGAAACTGTGCGAATGCGATCAAACCGTTCAGATCGATGATCGCAGCTACGTTTTCCTGCTGTACCCGCCGGACGTGACCGGCGGCGCGAATAATTCCGACCTGAACACGGTGCGCGTTCCCTTCCGAAACCTGGTGGTCGGCATCTTGGCTCACCAGATGCTTATCCAGACAATATCGAGCGCGCTTCTGCAGAACTTGAACCACATCACGCCCATCCTGAATATCCTGCAGATCAGCACTTGCAGTCTTCGGGGTATACTGACGCACGTGAACGCACGACACGTGGACGTCATGTTGCGCTGTCTGGAGATGTCAAACTCGCGTGCCAAAGAGTTCGACCTGCGGCCGGGACTAAAGTTCCTCACGCAAAAGGTAGGTAACCTTTCGAAGGCCGCCAACCTCTACACGCAGGCCAACACCAGCGAAGTGGTGCAGATCATTGTATTGATCGAACTTTGTCTTGACGGAATTGAGAAGTATTCTATAACGCACAGCGATATCAAGCAGCTTCTGGCAAAGGAAGATGACGAACCTGTCTCCGAGACGAGGAAATGTTACACGGACTTGGATTACGTGGAGCAGTTTCTGCGGAGCTTGCGAGTCAAATGGGAGCATCTGTGCGAGTCTTACGCCAATTTAACAATAAGAATTCCGGTTACCGGGTGCGACGAGAGCGATGCAGAAGGAGGAGAAGTTGGAGGGAACGTAGTCGAAGCGGATGCGGTGACGTCGACGGAATGGGAGCAAACGGTAAGGCCCTTCAAGTTTGCCGATTTCAAAACCACGGAAAGCTTTACATCGAGCGATTCTGATAGCTATTTGGAGAAGGAGATTCTTCCCAATTGCGAAACGACAGCGATGACGACGACCGTCAAGACCAACGAGAACTCGACGGACGATGAGACGAACGAAGCAGCCGCAAAGTTCCAGAAGCCGAACAAGATCAAGTACGATGCCAACACTCTGATGCAGATCTCGGTGGACGAGATTTCGTCGAGCAGTATTAAGAAGGATGACGTCGCCGGAAGGGTGAATCCGTTCAATTCGCTCCTCCCACCGGCGCAACCCGTCCCGCCGGAGATACAGCAGCAACGGTCCGTGAGTATATTCAAAGACTCGGAGGCGTTCAAGATAACGCGCATCGAAACAATGGAGGCTTGCCTTGAACTGCTCGGAAGTCTACCAGCGGACCGCCTCTCGCCGCTCGGAAACGTGCTCAAAGACGGAGCCGTGATGCTGGTCAATAGCCAGGAGGATAAAATCAAGTGCGCAGCCGAAGAGCTGCTGCACCGGATGAACATTGCCCCATACGACATGTAACGTAATGCAAGACGAAGAATGATGATGAAAAGAAGAAAATTTTGAACACACAAAAAAAAAAGAATATTTTTTGAACGATTTTTGCACTCCACGTAGCTTCTTCTATTTATTGATTTAAGAAAGAAACAAACGACCTGTTTTAACAAAAATATATGGGGAACGAAGGAACAAAAAGAAGAAAGAAAGAAAGTAATCATATATTTATTATATCTACATACATACATATATTATATTTATTTGTACTACTCTGACCGAGAATACGTTATGTCTTCTTCATCATATTCTCTCCAGGGATATTATGCATGAGAATGGGCGCATCGGCGAATGATGTGCTCTGTAACTGCGACAATATCATCGTAGCTGGTAACTTAAGTAGCGAGATCGATTATGTAGGTTTTTATTTTTGTGGAATTAGCATGGATTATTTTGTACAAGAGAGGAATAGATGGATATGGATGATGCGCGAGGAACAAAGGGGAAGAAAAATGATGAGGCTTAATTGATGGCAAAGTATTATTGATTGATGTGATCATGGAATTACTATTATTATTCTTATTGCTGAACTAACTGTATCATCAGCCACACTGCGTCTGGCATATTACATACATATATAAATGTCTCTTCTCTATCTCTACTAATGTATTTTCAATAACTACGACGATGATAAAATCTATATGTAATCTCTCGTCGTCAAATCATCCTCCTTTATTTCTCTCCCTTCATAATTGTTCCAATTTTATTTCCTTGTTTGATCAACTTGGGAACACAAACTCGTTGTTATCCGAGATGGAATTAGTGCAATTGGACGAATGAAGTATTTTTATTTGATCCCAAGTAAGTTTTAATTATTTCCTGTTACGTATGTACTAATATTATATTGTGTCAGGTGCGGCTGTTGAATTGAATTACAAAAAAAAAAACGAATATTTTTCACTGTAGAATTTTGGATTAGAAATGGTAAAATGGTAAGCGGAAAAATAACGATAACAATTTATATAGTTTAGATTTTAAAATGAATTCCAAGGGGGTAAATAGGATTGCCTATGTATGTATCGAAAACATAACCTTGCGGTATGTTATTGTATGGGTCGTTTTGAGGTTAGGATAGTGTTTATACAGAGAAATAAAGAGAGTATGGTCGTGAACGTGGGTGATGTCGTGTTGCCAGGCGAATGCCTGCCGGATCCGCGCTCCAACAAGGGTGTCGTCATCCTGGGTCCGGGGCTGCGACGTTCCGAGGACGATTCCAAAGGGCTATTGGTGAGCCGCGCCGGGGTACTCTGCCATAAAGCACCGAACATGTACTGGGTGGAGGGTCACGCGAAACGATACGTGCCGTGCAAGAGTGATCTGGTGGTCGGCATCGTTGCCAAGAGAAGCGGTGACCAGTTCAAAATCGATATCGGCGCCGCCGAGTACGCCTCCCTCTCAGCATTCTCCTTCGAGGGGGCCACCAAGAAGCAGAAGCCGGACCTGCAGGTGGGCGACGTCGTCTACGCCAAGCTGGTGACGGCTCATCGCGAGATGGAGCCGGAGCTGGTGTGCGTCAATAAGTACTTCAAAGCGGCGAACCTGGGGCCGCTCAGCAATCAAGGCTTCCTGCTCAACCTGGACAGCCGACTCATCCTCAAGCTGCTCGACGTGCAGCACCCACTGCTCGCCGTCCTCGCAAAGACGTGCGCTTACGAGATCGCCATCGGCATGAACGGAAAGGTCTTCGTCATGGGCAGAACCAGCAAGGATACCATGCACGTCGCCGACGCGCTCATCGCCGCCCAATACCATGACAACGTTACAACATAAATGTTATTTATATTTTTATGCACCGAAAACTGGAAAAATAATGTACATATATATAAATGTATATATATATATATAAAATAATGAAACAAAACAAAAGTAATATGCAGTAGACGGAATAAATGAAATCCCCATTACTTTGGTTTTATTTACAAAGCCAAGAAACAGTACAAGCATCATCGTATCTTATTTACTTCCATCATTTTTTTTTATATAGTAGTATATCATCATTATGTTGTTGTCATCATTTACATCATCTTGATTCACATTATTTTGTTTTTCATATATATATATATATACTACAAGTTGTGTACTAAAAAAGTGAAGTTTTCATTTCACATAGTTACAAAAATGAAATAAAGGAATGAACAAACAACAACATAAAAGGGAAACTTATATAACTACACTCCTCCTTCGTCATCATTGTTTTGACCATGTGGAAAAATATTCGTAACGCGTCACTTCATAATTACTTTTTTTATGGTTTATACAATATAACAAGGAACAATTTCGGCTTTTATCATTAAGTATTAATAATATATTCTTGGTGAGAGGGGGGCTGGGAGAGGTTGTATGTAAATGCTTTTGCTGTGAACACGACGAAAAATACGCAAAGAACCAAAATCGTATCGGCGGTATATTCTATTATCAATAATTGCGCTAGGAACAACGGAAATAGTTTAATAATATACAAAAAGAAGAATAAGAAACTCAACAACGGTTGCTAAGAAACAGAATCTGAACTGATTTACATACATAATATAACCATTAATCTTTTTTTTTGCTGTTTTTTTTTTCTTTTTAAATATCATTATTACATAATTATCGTTTTTTTTTTTCATTCTTTCTCGCATTTTTCTTTAATCTTTAAATATTATTATTAATTAATTACTTTTTCTTTTTGGATCGGATCATAATGACATAGAATTGTTTGTTTCTTCTTTTATTACACATCTTCATATATATATATATATATTACTTTTTTGTTGTTTTTTTTAATATATATATGTATATATTACAAATACAAATGTCGAAGGTGGGCGCCTCTTTCTTTATCTATATCTCGCGTCTCTCAAGCGCTTTTGTTTTATTATCTTCATAGAAATTCAATCGAATGCCTACTATGTTTTTCGTTTAAATAAAAAAACAAAAATAAAACGTAATATACGATTACACTCTCTTCTCTTCCCTATGAAACGCTACATTTAGTTAATAATTAATTATTTATTTTTTTACTTTTTAGTCATATAATGTCTATCGAAAGAACGAACGCCTATAGTCGAGGGAAACGAAAGAATGTAAATATATATATATATATATATATGTATGAAAGAAATCATAATCGTGAGGAGAACGGCGGTTGAACTCGCTTTCTTCTTCTTCTGCTGCTGCATTCGCCTCAACAGAGTTATAAATGTTATTTATTTATTTTATACCTATGCATTTCTTCTTCTTCTTAATTGTTTCTTTTTCTTTTGTTTAAATACATGTAATACGTATGTTGCACTATCATCGCACGGGGTTCACCTTACTTATGAAATAACAGAACATAAATAAAATCGAACGTCACTAATGGAAACCGCCCCGCGTATACATATTTTAATAAAGTAAGTTATAGAGAGAACAACGACTATTAGAAATATTGCTTCAATTCTTGGTGGTTTTCTGTTACATACGGAATGCGCGTTTTCGCCATTCCCATTGGCTAGTTAGTTCATTAGTTTAGGGGACGGGGAGGTTAGGAATTTACATTACAGAACGAAGAGATTGATTGGCGATCATTTTACTTCGAGCCCCCTTCGCGAATCTCCTCAATTGCCAACAGCTAAATACGAAACAAACAATAAAATAGTAACAAATGGATTGTCGTCCGGCTTCTGTTTTCTTGCTGCTGCTTGGTTGGCAATTAAACTCTTCTCTTCTTTTGTTGAATACACACACACACAGACACACAAGTAGATAGATAGATTTTATGGTAAAGTAGATAATATAGAAGGAATCTCTATTTAAATTACAGCCTGTTCTTTTACTTTTTCCTCGCCTTTTACTCTTTTATCTCAATGTTCTTGTATATATATATATAATTATACATATATATATATATATAGTTTTTTTTTGTATTTTTTTTTATATATATATATTATTTTGCTTCAATTCATCAAAATTAATTCTTTTGTTATCACACGTGTAAATGGATTTATAAACGATGTACATTTTTTAATTTATACATATTTTTCGCTTCTCGTGATTTTGTCCTCTTTCGTTTACGTTTCTTCAGTTCAAATGGAGAAACAAAAATGTGTTAGAATGTGTTCAGCGCATAGAACATGCGTGTTGTATGTATGCGGTATGCACGTAATACGTATGTAGTTTTGCCTTATTTACTTATTAATTACATTGCACTAACAAAAAACTATCTCTGTCTGTCTTATTGTTTAAGTTCGGATTTTTCTTAATATATATATAGACTTTTTTTTCTTGTTGTTGTTTGCTTCTTTTTGCTTAAATTTATTATGTTTTGTTTGCACATGTTCTGCTCCTAAAACTTATCATCTTCTTCCATCATCCCCCTCATTGCGGCCTCTCAAAATCCTCATCCTCCTCCACATCCACTGTCTTCTCTCGTTATTATAATTTATGTTTCGCTTGGCTTTAACTGCGCACCATTAATCAAACATTTGATCAGACCCTGCAACAAAAAGAGAATAACATGTATTGCTGACCACTTGCAAACAAAAAACAACAATAATTGAAAGTTCGGGGTTGATCTAGGAATATGTAAAAAAAAAAGATGAGACAGAAACGGGTCACCATTTCTAACGAGTAACCAATGACACTGAATCGTTATTTTTATTGGCTGAACGAACGAGCGAGCCATTCGCCGATGTTTTGTATTTGTTCCACATGAAAGGAACGCAAAAAAAAAGTGAGTCGAACGAAACCCTTCTTTTTCTTTTGAATTGTTAAGCTATCATTGGTGCTAAAAACTGAGACCATGTGTACACTTTCTTTTTATACTATAAAGAAACGGCATATATAGGTGGATCGGTGTAGCGTTCGAGTGTATTTTTTGTTAGTGCATGTGTGTGTGTGTGTGTGTGTATGTAAATCATTTTTATTTGATTTGTAAATTTATTTTCTGATACGGTTTAAAAAACAACACGAGAAAAGGTAGCTTATTGAATGCTGTTCTATTATTGGTTAGTCGAGGACACTCGATGATTGGTTGGTGAGGAGAGAGGCGGAGGAGGAGGAGGAGGAGCAGTAGTACGACGCGATCTTCGGGGGCAGCAGCAGCAAAAGGTGCTAGCAATGCATGGAGGTACGTGTGCGTGCGTGTGTTGTGTGTGAATGTATGTACCTGGTCTACCGTAGTGAGGATTCGGTGCCGTTCGGTTCTGAGCCGGCCGCCGGGCTCGGCTGCGTGGACGAGGTTGAGGATGAGGCGTTGGGGGCGGCATTGCCGGCGGCTGCGGGTCCGCGCGCGTTGTTGTGCGAGCTCTCGTACTCCATTACCTCCTGGTAGATGAGCTCCTTCCACTGCTCGACGGTGTGCTCCCGCTCGTCGACGCTGTGATCGTAGGGACCTGGTGCTGGCGCGTTCACCTCTCCCTCATCGTACCAGACGTTGATGTAGGGATGCAGGAGGGCGTCGTCGACGGATATCCGGCGCTCCGGGTCGATGACGAGCATGCGAGAGAGAAGGTCGCGCGCCTGACTCGCCTTCAGCCTGTTGTGCTCGCTGCTGTCTGATGGGAACAGCAGGTCGGGGAAGAGCTTGTCGAAGGTGAAGCCGGGATAGCGAGGTCTGTTCTCCACGTAGTTGCGGACCGTCGGCTGCAGCCGAATCATGAACTGCGCGGACGGCGTGCCCAGCTGCTCGATGATCTTGTTCCACTGGTCGATGTGATCGGTGCCGGGGAAGAGTACACCGCCGCGTATCATCTCGCCCATGATGCAACCGACGGACCAGATGTCCACGTTCTCTGTGTACCCCATGCCGAGGATGACCTCAGGCGCCCTGTAGTATCTGGTCACCACGTACGGCGTCATCATGAACGTCGTCCCAGCCGTTCGCGCCAATCCGAAGTCGAGGATCTTCAGCGTGCAGTCGGATCTGACCACGATGTTGCTAGGCTTTAAATCCCTGTGTATGATGCCGGCCGAGTGCAGATGCTTGATGCCGCACAGCATCTGGTAGAGCAGGTAACTCATCCTCTCGTGATCCAGATCCATCTGAATCACCTGACACAGATTCGCGTCCATCAGCTCCATCACCAAATAGACATCCTGGAATTCCTCCAGCGATATCTGCGGCGTGAACGCGTTCAGCAGACCGATTATCTGCATAACAAAAAAAAAAAAAAAAACAAACATTAATTATATCTGCGCGCGATCAGACACTTTCCTTCTCGATCGTTACTACCTTGCCGTGGTGAGAGGGCTCAGTAACTCGAATGACCGCGCTCGCATCTTCTATTCTATTAAAACATATTATTAATGAATAATATGAAAGATGCGAACGCGTCGATCCGAGCAAAGCTAAAAGTAACCGACGCGATTGCAAACTAATCCTTTTCATTACGAATTCATCTCTTCTCCTTTCTAATCGTTCGCTTTGTATCATTGCAATGGTTAGATGAATGCAAATAAACCAAATCCGTTCTGTTTGTTCGTTATCAAAGGGATATTATAGTTAGGCGCAGCGTTCAATTAGCTAATCGACGGGTTGGTTGAGTTTTGGTGAAATCGATTCGCGCTTAAATCTAATTAAAGTTTTTACGTTTGCAGGAATTGTCGAAGACTTACGTTTTTGTGGTTGACGAGTTTCATGAGTTTGAACTCGCGGTAGGCCCTCTTCGCGTGCGTCACATTCTGGAAGGGGCGACTGAGCTTCTTTATGGCCACATTCTGCTGGGTGACGGTATCGACGGCGGCGCTGCGTGATAGAAGGGAATCATCATGATCATCACATCATCATCATCGCATCGAGAAAGAATGACAGAGAACAAGACAGAGAGAAAGAGAAAGAAACGCATTAGCATGATTCGCAAAGGTCAACACATAGAGCGAACAGCGACGCATAAAGGAGCCCCGCACCCTTGGTAACACCACCTAGGAAACAATCGTTAATGGCAACGGTAAACAAAAGCATGCAGCATGGTAACGTTAGTTTGGCGGTAGTTCTTGAAGAAGCGGAGACGGTAAAAATAATAAAATAATAATAATAATAAAAATAAAACATTAAGAGAGAAAAGATAGAAAATAGATATGAACTTACCAGACCAGACCCTGGGCACCGATGCCTTTGGGCTCGAGATTGATGTACCGTGTGGGCACCCAGAATTCGGCGTCACCGAACACGTAGTGCGAGAATCTGGGACGCATCTTCGTCGCGCGCTCTCTTCTACACTACTTTAACTCTAACTCTATATACCTTCCTTCTTCCTTTCTTTCTTTACTCTTACACTCAACGACGTGTTCTTCTCTCGCAACGCGCGTTATTTCGTCAGAAATATTAATAACAAAATTAAAAAAAAAAAAAAACTAAAATCAAAACGCGCCCTCCTTACAAGAAAACGCCAAAAGAACGATCCAGTGAGTGAAAAAAGAACAAAGAGGTTTTGATGGGGGTGGGTGGGGGTTTGTCGGTTGTGTTTGTGTGTGTGCGCGCGTAGGAGGAAAACAACAAACTCAAACTCAACTAAAATCAAAAAATAAAACAAAAAACAAAAAAAAACTTAATACGCAGGCACAATAGGAGAAACGAACAAGCAGAGAAAAAGATAAACTGGGCTATTTCTTTCTTTGTTTGTTTGTTGCGTATCAAAGGTTTGTTGTTAATGGTGGTAGTAGTTGGTACTCACCAGACGATGCCTTGGGCGCCGGAACCGATGGGTTTCAGACTTTGGTAGCGTTTCAAGATCGTGAATTTCGTGTCGCCGACCTCGACGGTATAGAACTGCTGAGATACCCGGGACATCTTCGTCCGCGCGTCCCGAAAATTCAACACCGTCGTCTGAAAAAACGAAGAAACAAACGAAAAACGAATATCAAACGAGTGCATCCCATTTTCTATTTCTTGCGACGTTAGCAAATATGAAGAATACATACATAGATATACATAGATTATATGTATTAAAAATAAAATACAAAAACCAATCAATCAAAAAAATCCACAACAGCGATAGATATCAAGAAGAAACGTACTCAAGTACGAAATGTATTGTTTTTCAGCCAAACACTAATCATTGTCAAATTCTTAAAATTATCGTTGAAAAGGTCAAACAAATCAAATCGCTTCACAAGACAAATACACAAAAAGTGAAAAACAATTCAAAAATATTAAAAAGGAAAGCGCACATCAAACGTAATCGTTATTAGTTAGTAGGCTAAGAAAGAAACAAATGTAAAACAAAACAAAAACAAACAGTACGTTAATTAGTAGAAGAATAATTAATTACGTTACGCATAGTTTACATAATTGTGTTTTTTTCTCTTTTTTTTTCTTTTCAAATATATAATACATTATTATTAATAATAATAAAATAATAATAATAATAATAAGCGAAACACACACATATATGATGGAAGACTTACATAGTGGTAACTCATGTTTCGTTTTTATTTCTAATTTTCGTTTCTGTTTCTGCAATTTTTGTTTACTCGATTTACTTTTCGCTTTACGAGAGAGCGACAGAGAAAGATAATTCACTTTCCCACTAAATTACGATTTATGTATATTTGCTATATTGTGTTATATATTTTTGTTAATCTAGTTTGTTTGAGATTTTTCATGTGGGCGAGTAGTAGAAACTAGAAAGAAAGACGAGAACAATTGTTAGTTGTGACACACAGCAATAATATATACAAAGTTCGTGAGAAGTAGAAGAAAAAATTGGAAGGGTTGTGTTACGGTGATGGAAAAAAAAACAGATGAGAAGAAGAAGGAGGATTGCGCGAGAAATGTCGATGCCGATTTATGGATGGAAGGGCACGAGAAAGGAAAGAAAGGTAGAAAGAAAATATGTTTATAAAAACAAAAGAAATGTCGCGTTCCGTTCTAGATGGAAGACGGCCAATGTTTATATAGACGTCGCGGAATGCGGTGAAAATGAAAGAAATGGGACGGGCGTATACGAAATGTGCGAGCGAGAAGAATAGAACAACACTACTGTAACACGATGTGTTTAACGGAAATATCTTCTGCCCACGGGTAACATATTTGCTCGCTGCATGCATACTTCATTATACGTTCTTCTCGCACGCCGCTCACCAACTTTATATGTTTCGGGTGATAATAGATGCAGCTGAATGCAGGGCGATCATTTTCAGGCGAAACATACATTCATTTCAATTCCACGTTACACCCCATCTATCGGTAAATGCAGTTTTGAATTCAAGTTTTGAACAACAAATTAACCTTGTGTTTCAGGTGATGCTACTGAAAATACAGGGCTGATCATGATCATGTTCAAACATTGAAATAAGTTACGCAACCGCGCTAATAATAGCATTCATTTGCATATGTTAAGTAAAACGGTGCGATCGCAGTTAAATGTGCAATTTAAATTGATCCGCAAAATTTACTTCGCGCAATAGGCACATCACAATTATTGATAACTCGATAACTCTATATGAATAGCGCCAAATTGAAATCAAATGTAAACGCGCATCGTTAATTAAAATAAAATGAAAATAGAGTAAACATTCCTTTGGTCGTCCGACGGTCTGTGAATGAAACCGCAGAGAGCGAATAAATTAACAATGACGACCCGAAATATAGAAGACTTAAGTCCCGAAATAGCTTACGGCTCGCGGGACACGTTAAGCGGAATGTCAAGGTAGGAACGAGGGAGAGAGAACGGCACGCGCGAAACGGCATCAAGTAGTAGATGAATCGAGCAGAAATAATAGCCCCGTGTATTCGAGTTTGAAAATGGGAAATCGGGGAAGGGAAATAAAAGTAACGAAATAAATTAAATAAGTATAGATAATATAGTGAAGGAGAAAAGAACGTCGAAGCACTCACCAAGAGCGATCCATTTTATTTAATTTGTTGGTTGGAAATCGGACGGTTGCTTTGGCGGCGGCGGCGGCGGCGGTTCGCTCCTCGTTTTCTCTAATCTGGAACGAGAAAATCGTTAATCAAACACACGGTCGTACATGCCGGAGAACGGTTTCAGGGAGAAACACACATACAAAGTGCGCCTGTGTGTGTGCGATAGAGAGAGAGAGAGCGAGAGAGAGAGGTTGTTGTATAACACAAAAGCTAAATCAAGTGAATCGATGAAGCCACAAAAACAAAAATTTTAATTTTGTCATTTAGGGTAACTATGGAGATGGTCAATAAATAGTGTATAAATGCAAATGGCGCAGCGTCCCTGACGACCATTAAAGGAGGACGAAGCAAACAACTCTCGCTTTTTTTCTTGGATGTTACATTTTTGATGGGATCAAAATCAAATTCCGAGAAAGCGCGCTCTTGCACCTATCATACGCGTAATCCGATTAGGAGGAAGTAAGAGAAAGAGAGAAGCCACTAGCTTCTCGTCTGATAAACGTCTGATTATTACGATATGATATTATTATTATTGCGACGGCTGCGGAACTGGATTTCCTTGTCCCAGTGCGAGAATCAAATTTAGATCCCCTCCCCTCCTTTTCTTTTCTTCTCTGTAATCCTCCCTCGCCCATCCTCTCCTTCCTATTCCAGCATTGTTCCCCAAAGAGCGAATCTTATTTCTTCTCCCCCAAGTTGCATCACCTGTTAAGCGACGTGCCTAGGTGGGGGTGGGGAGGGGCTGCTGTTAGATATTTGCTGCAAGAGGGTGAGGTTTGGCCGTAAAACTGGGCGTTGGTGCGATTCCGAAGGGTGGAGGACCTTTCTACTCCACTTTACGTCACGTGTCTGCGTGTTGTGTTCTTTCCTCTTTTTTTTTTACCTCGCCGAAAGGGATTCTCTCTCCCTCAGATGTAAGGTTTACATGTCGCAATTAGTGCTGCCATTATTAGCACGCCGATCGTCCATCTTCTCCACCTCCGCACGCACACACACACACAATATTAACGTTTGTTTGATGTCGATCCTCCCCCGGGGTTCATGTTACACATCCGCCCACCCCAATGCGATGTACAATTGGGTTTTCTGTTCCAAAAAACAAACGAAAACACATAACCGCCATTACTCAATCAAGGTCATTACTGTCATGGCGATAAACACTTAAGTAGAGTAAATCCGATTGCTCTTTGGTTTCGGGGAGCGAGAAGTCCACATGTGTATTGCAATTATTACACGCCATTTCCAAATTTTTGGATTTAAATATAGCGCAACGCAATTGGTGAAACGAAAGACGTCATTATAAAAATTTGAATGCAAATTTGAATTGATAAATCGATAGTTTTTCTTTGATAGTCACATTTAGCACAATTTGGAAAATGAATTAGAATTTTGTTACGTCTACGAGTTGGATCCATTAACGAAGTCAGTCGAAAATTAAAGGCGTCCCAATAATTAACCTAATAAAGGACGCAAATTTCGGTGAAAAGAATAGAGAAAAAAAATAAATTTGGTTAAAATCAAATTGCGCCCGGTGGCAAAATCAAAGTGAATTATTTAATAACGCGTTTAATGAAGTCGGGACGAGGGACGGGTTTTTGAATACAAATTGCCGCATCAGGTCGAAGGGTGTGCACCAAAATGTAATTAAGTCTTTCTCCCTCTCTCTCTCTCACTCCCTTCCTCTATTCTATGTCCCATGCGGACATAGAATCAACTTATTTATTAAATCGCTCCCTCGATATCGTTATTTTGTTGTTTCTGCCGCTTCATCGTCGTAGAAACGGAGAGTTTGCGAAATATGACGTTTCGAATTAAGTTTTGACAAGCGGAACGGGGACAAATAAAATTCCACTTTCATCGGCCAATCGAAAGCAAAGTTATGTGCGTCCTCCAATCGAACACCATTACGGTGAAATAAAAGAAACGTACTTTTTACGGGACATAAGCGATGCGAGGAGAATTTATAACATGAAATTAATTTAATTAAAATGTTAATTTGTACGCATTTTCGTTTTTATATTCGGCCGAACGGGGGCAGTAAGTAAAGGCGATGATGATCGAAGGAGGCGGCGTCGGAAAAGAGAGGGTGGGGGTGCGGTGGTGTGTGGATTGCGTTCGTTTTGGGGCCACTATCGAGCGGAGTGGAGCGCTTGCGCCCCCTTCGCACCGGTTACTGAACCAGAAAAAAACATTTGCCGGGCGGCAGCCAACCCCCAAACGCAGCAGCAACGACAAGAATACGAAAGACCCGGCGGCGCTCCTCTAATATATATATATATATATATATATATATATATATATATATATATATATATATATATATATATATATATATATATTCTTGTTTCTCTTTCTCTCCTTCAACCCTCTTATAGATTTTAGATATTCAACGTAAAAAAAAACCTATATATATATATATATAAATAAAGAGACATTTCTCATTAGCGAAATTGGGGTCTGAGATGAAGATGAAGCCAAAAAAAAAGTATAAGAAATAAATGAACGCGAACAAGTATCAAATGGTGCAAAGAGGGATGAGAGATGGAGGGAGTTTGGAGGGGTGGAAAGTAATCTTGGGGAATTGTTAATTTTCCGGCGCGAGAACCGGAATAATTCACTTTTCCGATTCGAAACTCTTAACCTCTTCGTACCGTCGTAGCTACAACCACCACCCTCGCTCGTATTGCGGCCATCCGGGATTAGCGTGAGCGATGAACAAAAAATAATTGATATGCACGAGGGGGGAATTATATACACATGTATATGAAAAATAAAATTATATATGCGCATAAATTCACCATCCCCGCAAAATTCTTCAATTATATAAAGTTATCTCTATATATGAAACAAAGAAAAAAAATAGAAAGAATTAACGGAAACGTCGAGTTTGGAGTGCTGCACTTGAGTCGAGATGAAACATGAAAATTTTCAACAGTTAAATAAAGCGCGAAAATGTGGCTGCATAATTTCCCCCCTAAAATCCATTTGCCGCGACAATTAATCGATCAACGAGGGCTGTGGCCGACCGCGAAAACAGAAAACGAAATGAAGGACGGAAAACGTGTTCACTAACTTCCATAAATCATAGATTTCATTGCAATTTCCCTTTACATTTGCATATGTCACATTTTGCGTAATGTCAAAAAGTGACATTCGAAGCAATCGTTATATAACAATATAAATTGTTTCTTCGCGCTGAACGTGTTTTTCCTTCGTTTTCGCATCTCCTCCTCCCGTGTGATGGTAGGGATTATCTTCGACCCGGGATTGAAATAATAAATGGGATTGCCGCAATTCGGGTTTTAACCTCGGCTTTAAAACCCGAAACCCGCCCACGCCCACACGGCGCGATCCCTATTTTATTCATGCCGCTCTCCCCAAATCCCTCCAGTTTATCCCCATTTATTTCTCTCTCGCTCTCTCTCTCTCGCAAACACTCAACAGTATCTCTCATCGTTCTTGTTTTTGCATTTGTTATTACTATTGTAAATGTCAGATGGATGGGCTTTGGCATAATCGCTGCAATCTGTAATTGCAGAAGATGAGTGGATATGCAGATAAATTAGAGATGGAAATGGTATTGCTAAAAGCCGGAGCGGGAATTAAAGGTAAACATTCGCGAATTGAATGAGAAAGAAAGTAATTGCAATGGAAAAAATGAATGCTTGGAAAAGCGGGAATCGTAATAAAGTGAAAGTAATGAACAAGACGCAAAGAGAGAACAAAAGGCGGCAGCTCAATGAGAGAGAGAGAGAGAATAGTAAAAAGAGCAAATAACAACGTAAAAATATAGGTTTTCATTTTGAAAATTGAAAATGTCCCGGCGCATCCACTTAAAACATTTTAAGTGGTCCGCTTGGTTTCTATGCTGTCACATTGACAAATGTCAAAATAAGAGTCCGCTTCGAGCGCGGTCCTCTTGCTGGTTTTGTGGCAAAAGACGAGACGAGAAAGCAGCATTCATACAGAAACGAAGAAGAAGAAACGAACGAGAGAAGAGGGATCAATAAAGGGAGGATGTATGAAGACACGCCCCGCTCAAATACACTGTCGCCCACCCCCAACCCGATCTTCAATTCAGCACCCTCCGACACTAGAGTATTGTTATTATCGTTGCTCGAGCGAATCTGAGCTCTTTATGTTAGCTTTTTTTATTATTTTGTTTCAGCGGTTTGGCGGTGGTGGTAAGTGGATGCTTTTCGGATATCAATTAATTAGAGAGTTGTAAACCGAACGATCGTGCATCTGGGCGGATGATGTGAGCATCTTCACGCTCGACGATGCAATATTAATTGGCGGATGAGAACCGTTCCTCCTCTCTCAATCATACGACACATATAAGGGTAATGCAGCGGTCGGTGGGGAGACGGCAAGGGCGCGCAAGCGTCCCGACCCACACATTTTTTTTTTCTCCCCTGAAAACACGGTCAACACGAACGGCGGCGGCAATGATGATGATGATGATGATGATGCTGATGATTATGAAGACGATGGTTACACGAATGAAGGAACGTACGTACATCTATGGTAGTTGCAGATGAGGAGGTGGCAGCGGTAATTCACACGTGCGTTTGCAGCAGGAGGGCGAGAGATTCCGCGGCATCGATCGGCCGGTCGTCGTTGTTACGTCACGGGCCCATCGAGCGGCACGTTGAAATACGGCAATAAACGCGTTCATTGCCGTCGCCGCCTTCGGTCATACCACAGACCCCCTCCCAATACACACAATGCTAGTGGGGTGAAAGTTGTCCGTTGCGTACGATCATCCACCATAGACGGAATTACGTCATCATGCGGTCCTCTAATGAAGTACGAAAACAAAAATATCCGCATGGCAAGCATCAACACTCGCCACCCCCAAATAACCCTTGCCAACTTCAAAAGAAAGAGATTGATTTACGCGAATTTCGTGTACTGTTTTTTTTTTGTGCAAGCCGATCAAAAAGTTGTATATTCGTTTCTGTCGATAACAATCCGTGATAGCAAATTTCCAATTCGACGCAAGCTTTACGAAAATACTAAAAATTGTTGTTAGTTGTTACACATGCACAGAATACTATGATGAGAATCATCCACAAATTGCGAATGATCATATTTTGCGTTTGTTTTTGCATTGGAATTGACTGAAATAGATTAAGTAAAATACAGATTTATAATATTTAATGATGATGATTGCAACATGCTACGAAACGATTCTAATACATTCGAAGCCGTTGCCAGTACGAAACGACTTTTGAAATATGACGAAAAGTTACTATACACAAATTTCTTTGCCCGATGGCGAAAGGAGACATTCCTCTCCCCGTCTTTCAATTAACTTGAATTATTTCGATTTTCAACTTGCCAGATTGCAATAATTGCTAAAATGCAACGCGCCAACCTTTCTGCCCATCATTAGTTCCAATTATATTAATATTATTATATAATATTCATAAATATGACAATTATTTTTTGTTTGTTTTGCAGATACTTAGTAATATTGTTAATATTACTTTCGTTTATATAAATATAGAAGCAAATCAAATTTTGTAAAAAGACGGATAACGATGATCGATTTTTTATTAACCGCTGATTAAAGTAGTGAAAAGCAGTAATAACTGATTGTTGCGATTCAATTGAACAGCAAAAATAACAACATTAGAAACGTTGCGGAAAAAAAAGAAGTATTTGCGATGGCAGTTATCCTTGTTCTTAATAATATTGCAAGTTCTTGTGTATTGTTGATTTGAAATGGAGCATTTGAGGAACATTAACTGAAAGATAATTACGACATCCTGTACATTATGTGTAAGTGAATGTTTAAATTTGTTTAGTAACATTTTTCTGGCAAATTTGACATATGCGGAATTTTCTGATTGGTTCATTGGAAAACAAGTGAAAATGCAGCGAGCATAATGTCAGATGTGGAGGGGGGCAGAGAGAGAGAGAGAGAGAAATCTCACAAAAGAGAGGCACATACAACACACAAAATCGATGTGTGTGCGACATACACACTCATACACTTAGGGAAGCGCGCCGGTCGATGCGCCCCACCATCACCGTCCTTCTCGCACTCGCGCGGATGACGGACGGACGGGCGTGCGCGACGGAATAAAATGGTTCCAGTAAGATGTATGTGTACAAATTCGCATGCATGTATTCAAAGAAAACAATCTATCAATCTCTATTTGTCTCTCTCTACCTCCGCCTCCACGATTTCTTTGGTATTAGAGATTGAATACTCTTGATTTGGGATTTTTCAGGATAAAAGCAGAATCACCATCGCGACAAGAGATGAGGATCGACATCCATGTGCAACTACAATGATGACGAATGCCGCCGCCACCGACACGAGCGAAAACATACAAAAAAAAATCTCTTACTTATTCTACTCTGTGCCGCCAGGATCCGAGTTATTCTCTTTCTCTCTCTCTCTCTCTCTCTCTCTCTCTCTCTCTCTCTCCCGCAAACTTTCCTTCTCTTGCTCTCCCTGACTTATGCACTCTTTCTCTCTCTATCTGTACCTGTCAATCTCGGGCAGGATTGTTTCTGGCAATTCTGCCGCCCCTTCTGGAAGAAGCCGGGAGAACAGAGACGGAGCGAGGAGAACACGCACGCACTCGGCATACATACACACACACATGCACCACTCACACAATCGCACACCTGCGACGGAGAGCAGGGAGCCCCCTCAAACACGCTCTTTGTGCCCTTTCCACTATCTTTTCTATTCTCTCTTCTTCTTCTTTTTTTATTTTTTTGTTTGTTTGTTACCTTTCCGTAATTGCGGTACGAATAATAGTACTGCGAGGACGACGGCGTTGATATTGATGATGGTGTATGTGTAAATTATTTGTGTTGACTCACACTACTCGCACGCACCAGCACTGACGAAGAGACGATGTTGATGATGATGTGCTCGCTATGGTATGGCTAGCTATATGGGAGATCGGCGGTGGCGGCGGCGACGGCAGCAGCGGCGATTCTCACTCACTACCACATCTACCTTTATCTATCCTCTCTCTCTCTCTCTCTCACTCGCTCTCGTACTTTCCCGCTACTACTGCAACATACCTTTTTCTCTCTCTCTCGCTCTTTCTCCCACCCGTTTCTACTCCTCCGCAGAAACGGCAGCGAGTTGGTGCCGCGCGACGCCGCCTGCTTTTACGGAACCGCCCGATGATGCGCGACCTTACCTTCACCAGATGCCACTAACATCGGTAAGAACGCAACACATCTTTCGCCAAATTTCCAATTTCGGATAATGTCTGTTTCATAATTCCATCATTGAACGTTAAATATTCTTAAAACAACAATCGATGAATGACTGATGATAGGTCAGTCGAGAATTCAATTAAAAACAAATAAATTCCTGCATTTGACATTTCAGATGACGTCCCTGTCATGATTTCATCGATTGTATGCAACCCGAATGTCAACGATCAATGTTTTTTGTTTTCGTTGGTGTTGTTGTGGTGGAAGCGGCTTTTGTTTGTTTTTAATGTACGTTCGATTTTGATTGATTGCTGCGTGTCAAATAGGTTTCCTTTGGTCGAGTATGGGCGATATGCTGAAGGAGCTTCGAGAGAAGTCGAAGAAACGGAAGCAGCTCTTGGCGCAAACGGTGAGTTCAAAATTGGACTGTCATAACCTGCAAATGTTTAGTGTTTTGTTTTCGTCAGTTCGGCGTATCGGGGGTGGAGGAATTGCGGCAAGTGCTGGGTACGGGAGAGGAGAGCCCGAAGAAACAGCACGTCGATAGTCCCCCGGAATCATCGAAGGCGACATCATCTTCGGGGGAGAGAAGAGGAGAGAGCAGCAAGGAGCAAGCAAGCGATGAGTTGGTGTACAGGGATTCCTCCACTTTTCTCAAAGGAACGCAATCGTCAAATCCGCACAACGATTACTGCCAGCATTTCGTGGATACCGGACAGAGGCCACAGAATTTCATCAGGGACGTCGGTTTGGCTGATAGGTTCGAGGAGTACCCAAAGTTGAGGGAGCTGATCAAGCTGAAAGACGATTTGATACAGCAGACTGCAAATCCACCGATGTACTTGAAATGTGATCTGCTGAGTTACGATTTGAAAGGACTCAATTCTAAGTTCGATGTGATCCTTATCGAACCGCCGCTTGAGGAATACCAGAGGACGATGGGAGTGACGAACATGCAGTTCTGGTCGTGGGATCAGATCATGAATCTGGATATTGGGGAGGTGGCGGCGCAGAGGAGTTTCGTGTTCCTTTGGTGCGGCAGTTCGGAGGGATTGGATATGGGCAGGGTGTGTTTGAGGAAGTGGGGTTTCAGAAGGTGCGAAGATATCTGTTGGATCAGGACGAACATAACGAATCCGGGGCACTCGAAGAATCTGGAGGCGAAAGCGGTGTTCCAGAGGACGAAGGAGCACTGCCTGATGGGAATCAAGGGGACCGTGAGGCGGTCCACGGACGGCGACTTCATACACGCCAATGTGGACATCGATTTGATTATCTCGGAGGAGACGGAGTACGGAAGTCTGGAGAAGCCGGTGGAGATCTTCCACATCATCGAGCACTTTTGTTTAGGGAGGAGGAGGCTTCACGTATTCGGCAGGGATTCTACGGTGAGACCCGGTTGGTTAACACTGGGTCCAGAATTGACCAATACCAATTTCAATGCGGACACGTACAACGGTTATTTCAATCCCAGCACTTTAACGACAGGCTGCACAGAGAGGATCGAGGCGCTTCGGCCGAAGAGTCCCCCGCCGAAAGGAAAAGGTAGTGCCGGAGGTCGAGGTCGAGGAGGTTTCTCCAGAGGTCGCGGCAGAGGACGATAGAAGAGAACTGAGCCGAACAGAAGGAATGGATGGAGATTTGAGGTAGAAATCGATAATCAATCCGTTCGTTCTACAATGTTCAATTTTACATTTAATTTAACATTATTAATCTCCTATTCTCCTTTCATTTTAATTAATAAAATACCACGTATTCTACAAAGAACATACTTCGCAGAATCAGCACATCTTCCTCGTTCCCGCAAGAAATGATTGCATTTCACACGTACGCAACCCATTTTCAATCTCAACTCGAATTAAATACAACAACAAAAAAAAAACAAAATAAAACAAACCAACGATTGGGAACGACTGGGAACATTAATAATAGTTCAATGAAGGTGTGTGTGTGTGTGTGTGTGTGGAAATTGTTGTGCGACACTGCTCGAATGCAATCAATAAGTGTCCTTTAGAAATAATGTATGAATGCCGCTCTCTCGGTTCAGGGTGATGTAATGAAGAAGAGAGTCGATAACGTTGAACGATGCACAATGGATTGCCGACATTACTTTCAAAAAAATTGCAAATTTTGTTATGTATTGGGAGGACTCGGGACGAATCATAAATTACGTATTCTTTTGTATTGATAAATTCGTACGAAGTTTCATAGTGATTTTAAATCTCGCGGCGAGTTTATTCGAGTGGCGTCGGAGGCTTTTTCACAATTAAAATGCAAGCGTTGCTAAGGATTTGTTTATTGTTAGTTGACAGGGAACGCGAGTGATTCAGTTCACAATGAAGAGATTAACGAATATAATAGTTTCATGACGCAATTAATTTGCATACGTAATTAATTTATTGATATGTGCAGTTTTCAAATGTAGTAGTTTGTCGAGATTGCGATGAAAAGGTAAATAATATTTTCGCATTAATTCAAGGTTGATTGTGAAGAGTTTTGCAGGTTTCTCTGACCAATTGAACGTAACGGAATTGCAGTTGCTTCGAAGTGGGTGGTAAGAGTATTGCGAGTTTTGTTTCAATTTAATCATTTCCGTTATTTCAGAGCCACGTTGGTTGCATAAACGTTCGTCGTTGAATAGGGGGTTCGGGGCGGCGGCGCCGTTCGTGCGTTCCCGTCGCTCCGTCATCGTCCATTCTGAGCAGCTCGCTGTCTCCGGCGAAGCTCTCAGTTCGCAGTTGTCGTCTGGTAATCGAAGATGGAAGGTTTGGGTGCATACGGAGGCGGCAAAGCCGGCGGCGCTTTCGATCCCATCACGTTCGTGCAGAGGCCCCAGGTCATCCTTCGCGCGGTTTGCTGGGTAAGCATCAAGAACGTACACGCATGCATAGACCGCTCCGAAGCGCGTCAACGTTGAGATGAACGTCGTCGTCGACGACATCGACGATGATGATGATCTCGTAAAGAGGGAACAACGAAAACTGTCGATATGCCGTGTGGGGGTCTTCTTGCAACCCCCACACGGATAATCGATTTGATTTGAAAATGGCGCCGCCCGTCTTCACCGAAAAAGAAAGAGCTATCATTCACGGGGGAAATGGGTTGCTTCAGGTCGATTCAGCTGAAATAATTTAACGCATTTGATTATGAAAAAAGTAAAAAAATAAAACGGGGAAATTTGAAGTTGGTGTGTGGGACTTAACAAAGAGTAGGAGGAGGGGGGATAGGTCGAAATTGATTCATCCCCTACTGGCAGTTGGGTGAAGTAGGAGGCGAAGGGGTGTACGCGAAGAAACAGGTCATTGGGTCAACGTAGCGAAATATATATGTATACATATATTATATTTCTCGGTGTGTTTGGAAAATAGACCAAATAGTCTCCATACACACTACTACTCCGATTATCGTATATTATTATTTCAAATGTAAACATGTTTTTTTTTTATTCTCGCCCGGATCAATTCAATACAAACGTCATTACTAAACACCCTCGACGCATGCAATGTTATTTTCGATATCTTTGTTTGTTTGCAACCGCAGAAATGGTACACCGCCGTACTGCGATCTAATTAATTTGAATTAACTTTTACCAATTTCTTATCGAATGATTACTGTTTATTATATTTGCGTTTGTAAAATGATTTTATATATATATATATATATATATATATATATAAAAGCACGAACAAAGTAACGGATGTATAGTTTAACAAAGCGCAGATTGTGCAAGTATAATAATAAACATCATCATCATAATTATGAATGTATGTATTGCGTTGATAATTAAGTTTAGTTGGAATGAAACCACAGTGAGAAACGAAAGTGAGATGTTAGGCCTGTGAAATTCCGTTTCATGTAACATGTGAATTTGTCAATTCCACTGAAAATGTGCGTTTTATTACGCTCAGTCGACACTGCATCGAGCGCGCAGATAACAATTGCCAGCGTTTAAAATAGTTTAAGTAGTATGCGAAAATTGATTAAGAAAGTGACGAGAGGAGCAGCATATATATATATATATATATATGTGTTTTTGTGTGTTTTAAGCTATTTGCGATAGTCGTCTTTGGATGCATTTCATCTCAGGGGTGGCAGTACAATCAGACGTTGAAGAAGGAGGTGTGTCTGTATAACGGAGATAGCAACGCCTGCAACTACGGAGTTGGCATCAGCGTGATCGCCTTCATCGCCGCAATGGGATTCATCATTGGCGAATACCTCTTCGAGCAGATGTCATCGGTCAAGACCAGAAAGCATTACGTTCTTGGCGATTTGGGTTTCTCCGGTAAATTCCATGAGAAATTATATGCATAATTCAATTCCATTCTCATCTGGCAAAATTGATTGTGTTTAGGTTTCTGGGCGTTCCTCTATTTCGTCGGCTTCTGGTATTTGGCGAGCCAATGGGGAAAAGCGCAGGAACCGATGGGCGGTTACGGTGTCAACAATGTCCAAGCTGCGATCACTTTCTGCTTTTTCTCTGTATTCACCTGGGTAAGTCGGTAATATTTATTATGCCAGACGGCGCGAGATGCGTCAAGCGATGATATTATGTCCAGAATCTTCGACATCGATTTTAATGTAGATCTTTTTTTTCAGGCCGGTTGTGCGTTTTTCGCTTTCCAGCGATTCCGGCAGGGAGCGGACGCTGCATTCGCGACGAATTACGAAACGGACACGAGCATGCCTGCCGCTTATCCCTCGTATCCTGGCGGGCCGGAAACCGATCAGCAGTACCAGGAGCCACCCTTTTCCGGTGGCGCCATGAACCAAAGAGGTATGGCATCGATTTATGAATGTTCGATAATTGAACTCTTTTTTTTTTCACTTTCTTCTTTTTCTCTGATGGATGACCGTCACTCGTTAACTATGATTGATACTAAACGCCTATTATCGAGCGAGCGCTCAATAATCAATTATCATGTTGTTTATCGTTTGAAATGTGTTTCAGGTCCCGGCGATTTCCAAGCTCCGGCGTATTAAAACACAAGAGCAGTCAGTATAAGAAGCACACATGCACATGGGCGTCGCGTGTCCTGTGTGAAAGAGGAGAGAAACCCGAATGCATGACAACAAATACGAGGCGAGAGATGGTGGGTGGGAGTTAGAGAGCGAGAGAGGTTACACATGTTTCTTTAATTAGTAATAATAATTGATTTCGTTCGATTTCGTTGGTTGATCGTTTAACATCAACAGCAACAACAATCGAGAGACTCGTTTGATCTCTTGTTCATTCATCTTCGATGTGATATTAAGTTTAGTTGGTCTCTCCTCTCTTTCTCCGCTCCATAAAATAACAAAGAAAAGCGGATTACCTGTAGTTTATTCCTTCTTTAATGATTTTAGTTCCATTATCAAATGGAGTCGTTTAGCGATTAGTCGTCAAAGTAGAGGAAATGTATAAGTGTAATATATTAATAAGAGGTGTATACATAACAAACAAAAATATATGCAAAGTACAGCGCGCGAATGAAGAAGAAGTTTAAAATATGTATATTGTATATGTATATCACAAATTTAGAAGATTATATTGCATGTGTGTACATATGTATGCGCGCGTTTATATGTACGTATGTGTATGCTATGCACTTGTATATGCGAGTATATAATTATTACTATTATTAGGAGATATTTGATGTGTACAGAGTTTTATGGAAACAAAAAAAAAATAAACAAGACGTTGTTCGAGTGTGCAGAAGAAGATGAAGACTACGATATATTTTGTATATGATTTCTCTCTGATCTCAGCTTCTAATTGTATAGATAAAAAGCAACAACAACAACAACATATGTATGTGTATGTTATATTATTAATTAATGATAATAATAATTGTATAATTAGATGTATTGATGAATAAGAGAGAACAAAAGGGAAGAGAAAGACGAATGAAGCTGATTTGTTTGTTATTGGGCGAATAGAATAGAAACGGCGGCGGCAGCAGCAGAAGAGTCGACGCGTGTATAATGTTTCGTTGTTGAAAGTAGAAGAATATGACGGAGACAACAGATTAGATTGTTTTCTGTAGTGCACACAGAGAGAAAGAGAGAGAGAGAGAGAGAGAGTAGTAACCACCGACACACAAACATTCCGAAATGTCGTTGCCGATTTCAGCAGTTTCGACGAGCAACAATTGTTTCCTTGCCAACACATGCATCTTGCTGTCTATCTCTGTCTTTCTCTCTCTCTTCGCTATCTCTTTATTTTCTAGTTGAAAAGAAACAATTAACAGCAGCAATATATTAAATGTGACCAATTTAGTTGAATGATGATCATCTTTCGTTGTTTTGTTGTGCATTTCGATGAAATCACTCGACTCTCCACACCACCAACCACCACCTTTCTTCTTCCCATCTACTATATTTGACGAGTAACTCTAATAAGGTGCGCAACAGATAGATAGATATAGATGTTGTTGTTTATTTGTATTTGATATTTCGTAATTCAGAGGCTGAGCATCGGCAACAGCAGGACGTTTTTGAGTCTGCCGAGAAAAGCCGAATGATCGGGAAAGTTTCCTGCGAGGTTCTCCACGACCGTCACCAAACGCCCGTTCATTTGTTTCTCTCGATCGTATGCGGCGTTGGCCGCCGCTGCCGTCTTGTACTGCGTGTAAGGAATCCGACCTCTCGCCAATTCCGCGTACACCTTCAGCTTCTTCTGCTTGAAGACGAGCACGTCCAATGTCTGTGCGAAGAAAACGCACGCGAATCATAATTATTATTAATATTACTATTGACGAATCATTATTCCAATTACCAATTGTTTGTCGTCCCGTTTCCTCTCGATGTTCTCCAGAGTCACCCGATTCCTTTCTCTCATCTCCTCAATCTCCAGGTCGAGCGCATCGATGTCGGCGCCGAGACGTCCAAGATCCTCCGCCTTTGACCTCATCTGCTCGTCTATGTGCAGCTGCTCTGTGTCAATCTGCTTCAGCTTGTTGTTCAGATCGTCCAACTTCTTCTGGAAATGCAGTCGCACCTGCTGCGTTCCGCCCTTGATCAGCTTGGTGCGCGCATCCGACACGTTCACGATCGCCTCCCTCCTCGACACGCAATGCTCCAGATCGGCGATCAATCTCTCCTGCACCTTCCTCAGCTGCCCGTACCTCACCGTCATCCTGTGTATTTCCGCTCTCATCCTTCCCACCTCACCATCCCCACCTCTCTCCTCGGCCATAGTTTTCTTCGCTTCCACCACCATCTGAATCTTCTTCTCCCATTGCAGTGCCTCCCCGTTCTTCTCGATCAACTCCTTGGCGAGTGTCTCCTTGTCCTCCTCGATGTCGACGATTTCCTGCTTCAACGCCAGCGTCTGCATCTCGGTATCCTCCAATCTTAGCGAGAGTTCCGTCTGCGTGAAGCTGTTGTCCGAGTCGAGCGATTCCTTCGCGTCTCGTCTCTTTCCAAGCATTTCCGTGCACGCGGCCAATCTATTCGTCAGATGATTGACGCTCCGATTCATCGCCAGCTCTTCGCGTTCGTAGTGTTGCAGTTCGTCGTTGATTTTCAGATTCTTCTGATCGAGAATCGTGATTTGCTTCTTCAGCAGATTCATGTCCCGTATCTGGCTCTGCCGTTTCTCCGATAGATCCACGACGATCGCCTGCTCTCGCAGCCAGAACGTCTGCATCTCCCTGCACCTCTCGCCCATCTCCTCTATTTGAACTTTCAGATTTTCGATCTTGATCTCCTGCGGCGTCAGACTCACGTTGCTCGTTTCCTCGGCGATACGGTCGAACCTTTTCTTCAGCACCTCGAACAGCCTCATCTTCTTCTCCAAATCTGCCTCGCACTTTTCCCGATCTCGAATCGCGGCCATATGAATCCCGTCCTCGGATTCCACCTGCTTCGACACCTCCTCCAGCAGTCTGGACACCTCCTTGTTGCTGCACTGCTGCTGCAGCATGTCCTTCGACGTTCGTCCGATGCTGTTCTCGATGTTCGCCAATATGATCTTTAGACCTCGATTCGCCTCCTTCACATCGCCGGCGAGCTTCCGCAAATGAGCCGACGCTTTATTGTTGGTCAGGTTGTTCTGCAGGACGACGTAGATGTCCTCCTCGATACGATTCCTCTCGACGTTCGCCCTGTCCCACGTCCTTGCGATGTCCTTCAGGTACTGCTTCAACCTCTGCACCTCCAATCCGTTTCGTCCTAGACCTTCGTCGAGCCTCGCCAGGACCGCATCGTATCGTGCCATGTCCCTTTCGCATCTCGCCCTCCTCTCCACCTCCACGTCGAGCATCCTGTTCGCAATTTTGATGTCTTTGGTGATGCGATCCTTGAACAGTGTCAGCGTCTCGTTTCGCACGAGTTCTTTGTTGGCCATCTTCTTCACCTGCAGACTCTCGCATCGGAGGGCGGCCAACGTCTCCGAGCGTTTCGCGTAATCGACGAGCAGCTGGTTGTGCCTGCGGTCGCGGCTCGCAATCGTCGCGATCACCGATTGCCAGCCCTGCGTCAGACATTTGTTTTCCGCCTCGCTGGCCTCGATGTCCACGTTCGAGAGCATCACCGATTCTGCCAATCTTTCTCTCTCCTCCTCCCTCACCCTCAGCTGCATCAGCATCGTCTCCAATTCACCCTCCAACCTCCACACCTCCGACATCAGTCGATAGATGAGAAAGTCCTGACGCTTCTTCTCGTCGGCCAATCTCAGTTTATCCTTTCTCGTCTTTTCGGCGATCCTCTGGTTGATCGTCAGCGTCGATTCGAGTTCGCTCTCCCACTTCCCCATCTGATGTATCAGCAGGTTCTGCGACTCTACCTCCTTGGTCACGGCAATCTCCTTTCGTTCCAACTCGTGCAGTTTATCGCTTTCCATCTTGTACTCTTCGTTCTTAGTCTGCAGCTCTGATTCGAGTTCCTCCTTTGCCGCCGAAATCGTTTCTAATTCTTTAACGCATTCGTCGATTTCCTGTTGCTGCCTGTATACCAGTTGCTGCTTCTCGTACGCTTCTATGCCGAGCTGTTCCCTCATTCCGTTCTGCTTCTTCGCACCCGTTTCCAACTCGCCCAGCTCCTCCTTGAATCTGTCGATCTGCTTCACCAGATGCTCCTTCAGCGCCTTCTGGAATCTCTCCAGGAGCGGATGGTCTGGTTGCAGCAGCGGAACCTCTTCATTCTCACCTTCCACCAATCGTCTGACAACAACAACATCTCTGTTTAAAAACGTTCTTAATTATATTAATTAAAGTGTTCTCACCGTTCGACAGTGTAACTTAAAAGAAGAGCGTCCTGCTGCTCCTGCTCCTCGGCCGATTTCCTGGCCAAACCAAATTCAAATTCCCTGAAAAAGTCCTCCTCCTCCTGCGTAAAAACCTGCGACATCTTCAACAGGAACAACGAAAATTAACGGCAACAGCAACACAAAACAAAATAAACGCAACGTGCACAAAACTGAACGTCGCAAGCGGTACCGTTTGAAGTTTGTTCGATTATATCAAAAGTTTCCATGGTGATCGTATATACTTCGCCCTCACACAAACGTAACTTATGGAACCAAATTGAAGATAAAAAGTAATCACCATTGCATAAGAAAACCGACGTACTTTCAACATCAAATTATTTCTTAC
This sequence comes from Nicrophorus investigator, assembly GCA_963457615.1. NCBI lineage: Eukaryota > Metazoa > Arthropoda > Insecta > Coleoptera > Silphidae > Nicrophorus > Nicrophorus investigator. Next base: position 194,128 of record OY735143.1, read on the forward strand.
TTTACATAATTTTCGTCCATTTTTCGGAAATTAAGAAAAAAACAACTTTATGGTCTGCGGTTTGTCAATGTTCTTTGACTGCACTGCACTGATGAGCCCCAAATTAGGGCGAAACCAAAGTGACATCTTTTTATTTACTAAACTAAACTACTTTTTGGTTTTTCGCGATTTTCAAGAGAACTATTACCAAAATTCCACACATTTTTTACAGAAATTCCACACATTTGTTCACAAAATTCCACACATTTTTTCACGAAATTTCACATATTATTTTAAGAACTTCCACTCATTTTTTAAAGAAATTCCACACATTTTTTAGCGAAATTCCACACATATTTTAGCGAAATTCCACACATTATATTTATAATTTTTAGCATAGGCAACCAAATACACATTTAAAGCACGTGTTTATGCTATTGTCAACAACTGTCATCTTGACAGCTAAACGTCAAACCAAATACACACATACACGTGCTCAGATAACATATACAATCGTTAATAATCAGAGTCCGAGTCCGAACGCTTAGGCAGTCGGACGTGTTTCGGTGTGATTAAGTTGCGGAGCTACGAGAGGTGAAAAGAATTCGCAGTAAGTGGAAATCCTCAATTCCCTATAGCGAGGTGTGCGCCTCTATCCCCTGGGCGGATATCCGCCCACCCCATAACCCTTTTCCCCCAATATGGGGGAAACCAACGCAGACGGTGGAATGGACACTTCCGTTCCTCCGGATAATTTAAATTCCCCGAGTGTCCCACGCAAGATAAACCTCTTCCAGGAGCAAGACTCTGGACCATTCGCTAATTTTCTTTGTTTCTGACATTCAGATGTGTTATATTATCCCTAAGGATCATGTAGAATGCAAAAATAGATTCTTGGGTGTTGCTGGTGCTCCTGAAAAAGATATACTTTTAGTCTAGGTATTGATAAAAAATGCTATTTTCCTTTTTCAAATACTTACACTGCAACTAGTACTGAAATGTGTTATAATATCCCTAAGGATCATGTAGAATGGAAGAATTGGTTTTTGGGTGTTGTTGGGTCCTGTTGCAAAAAGAAATACTTGTAGTCTCTATTGGTTTCTGGTGAAAAATTTATATTTTTACTTTTTCCAATATTTTCACTCCAACTAGCATTTTGTAATGTCATCCACTTTCTTTGCAAATAAAGGAAGTCAACTTTGCACATATCTTGGTTGCAGGAGCATCTCCTGTAAGAATAACATGTTCAACAATCGATTGTTGACAAGTGTGACTATTTAACTTTTGGTTATTATCCATTAATGCAGGTACCTATATGAATTGTCTTTGATGTGTTGTTACCAAAAAGTATTTGAGCATTTTCCTTAGCACAGCATTTAATATAACACATATGAGTGACAATAGTAGTGAAAATACTGGAAAAAGTACAACTGCAAATTTTCATAAATAAGCTTGAGAAACTAAAATTATTTCTTCTTTCAGGAGGACCCAGCATTTTTAACAATAACTCCAGAGGCTGAAAGTATTTCTTTGTTCAGGAGGATCCAGCAACGCCAAAGCATCTATTGTTGATTCGTACATGATCTTTAGAGATAGTATAACACATTTGAGTAGCAGTTGCAGTGCAAATACTAGAAAAAGTAAAAATACCATTTTTCACCAAAATCTCAAAGAGACTAAAAGTATTTCTTCTTTCAGGAGGAGCCAGCAACATCCAAGAATCTATTCTTGCATTCTACATGATCCTTAGGGATAATATAACACATCTGAATGTCAGAAACAAAGAAAATAGTAAAAATACAATTTTCGCCAAAAACCCTTGAGACTAAAAGTATTTCTTTTTTCAGCAGGACCCAGCAAAACCCAAAAACCAATTATTCCATTCTACATGATCCTTAGGGATATTATAACACATTTCAATACTAGTTGCAGTGTAAGTATTTGAAAAAATAGAAAATAGCATTTTTCATCAATAACCTGGAGAGACTAAAAGTATTTCTTTTTTCAACAGGACCCAGCAACACCCAAACATCTATTCTTGCATTCTACATGATCCTTAGGCATAGTATTACACATCTGAGTGTCAGTTACAGTGAAAATACTTCAAAAAGTAAAAATACTATTTTTCATCATAAGCCCGGAGAGACTAAAAGTATTTCTGTTTTCAGGTGAACCCAGCAAGTCGCAAGTATATATTTTTGCAATCTACATGATCATTAGAGATAGTGTAACACATTTGAGTACCAGTAGCAGTGAAAATACTTGAAAAAGTAAAAATTCCATTTTTCACCAAAAACCCAGAGAGGACTAAAAGTATTTCTTTTTTCAACAGGACCCAGCAACACCCAAGCATCTATTCTTGCATTCTACATGATCCTTAGGCATAGTATTACTCATCTGAGTGTCAGTTACAGTGAAAATACTTCAAAAAGTAAAAATACTATTTTTCATCATAAGCCCGGAGAGACTAAAAGTATTTCTTTTTTCAGGTGAACCCAGCAAGTCGCAAGTATATATTTTTGCAATCTACATGATCATTAGAGATAGTGTAACACATTTGAGTACCAGCAGCAGTGAAAATACTTGAAAAAGTAAAAATTCCATTTTTCACCAAAAACCTGGAGAGACTAAAAGTATTTCTTCTCTCAGGAGGACCCTGCAACACCCAAGAATCTATTGTTGTTTCCTGCATAATCTTTACAGATAGTATAACACATACAAGTGACAATAGTAATGAAAATACTGGTAAAAATACAACTACAAATTTTCATAAAAAAAAGAAGAGAAATGAGAAACTAAAATTATTTCTTCTTTCAGGAGGACCCAGCAAAACCTAGGAATCTATTCTTGCTTTCTACATGATCCTAAGGGATAGTATAATATATTTGAATGTCATAAGCAAAGAAAATACTATATATACAATTTTTACCAATAACCCCCGGAGAGACTAAAAGTATTTCTTCTTTCAGAACAACCCAGCAACACCCAAGAATCTATTTTTGCATTCTACATGTTGCTTAGAGATAGTATAGTACATCTGAGTGTTAGTTGCTGTAACAATACTTGAAAAAGTAAAATTACCATTTTTCATCAAAAACTTCGGAGAGACTAAAAGTATATCTTTTTTTAGGAGAACCCAGCAACACCCAAGAACCTATTCTTCCATTCTACATGATCCTTAGGGATAGTATAACACATCTGATGACCAGTTGCAGTGAAACTGCTGAAAACTCTAACATACAAATAGTATAACAGCTAGCATAGTATATGAGCTTGTTATAGACGAATGGCTTAAGGCACGAATTTACCAGTGGGCTCATTGGATAGGCCATACTTTTTCCTTTAAATTTGCATATTCGCTGATCAATTGACACGAATATTTATCGATTACTTAAGAGAAAACATGCTTGTATTGTACCGACTTGTAAAAATTGCTAAATAAATAGTAATTTACAAATTTGATTGAAAATATTTATTAATCTTCTTAAAGACTGATTCTTTCACTTTCCATCGCTACCAAATTCATTAATATTGGTCAACTAATAAGAAAGTTATTAAACTTTAATGCGACGACGGTTTACGCTCATCGCATCACAAGTCCCCCCCCCTGAATTGCGAAAATTCCAGAAAATTTCGATTTACACTAGGAGACTAGGAGTAGCGAGGAGGTATATGGGATTTATGTTGGTAATAAAAAAATATGAGAGGATACGGATTTAAGTTGGCAGTACCTAAGAATGAGAATGTGTGAGTGTATGTGTGAGAACTGTCATACTTGTCAGTGAGTTGTCACAAATTAAGGACAAGTGCCTTTATTGGATTTCTTCATCATTCTGCAATGTCCTGAATGCAGACTGAATGAAAAACGTGCTTCATTGCTTCCTCCTTGTGTTTCCTTGCATGGCAGACTTTTCTTTGAACGCTTCATTTCACTTCAGGTAAGTAGTACTACTCCAACATGTAAACAACCATCGATCTCTAAAGTTGTTTGCTTTTCTAATAGATACATAGATGCTGTGCTAAGGAAAATGCTCAAATACTTTTTGGTAACAACACATCTCAAAGACAATTCATATACCTGGTACCTGCATTAATGGATAGTAACCAAAAGTTAAATAGTCACACTTGTCAACAATCGATTGTTGAACATGTTATTCTTATAGGAGATGCTCCTGCAACCAAGATATGTGCAAAGTTGACTTCCTTTATTTGCAAAGAAAGTGGATGACATTACAAAATGCTAGTTGGAGTGAAAATATTGGAAAAAGTAAAAATATAAATTTTTCACCGGAAACCAATAGAGACTACAAGTATTTCTTTTTTCAACAGGACCCAGCAACACCCAAAAACCAATTTTTCCATTCTACATGATCCTTAGGGATATTATAACACATTTCAGTACTAGTTGCAGTGTAAGTATTTGAAAAAATAGAAAATAGCATTTTTTATCAATACCTAGACTAAAAGTATATCTTTTTTCAACAGGACCCAGCAACACCCAAGAATCTATTTTTGCATTCTACATGATCCTTAGGGATAATATAACACATCTGAATGTCAGAAACAAAGAAAATAGTAAAAATACAATTTTCGCCAAAAACCCTTGAGACTAAAAGTATTTCTTTTTTCAGCAGGACCCAAAAACCAATTATTCCATTCTAAATGATCCTTAGGGATATTATAACACATTTCAATACTAGTTGCAGTGTAAGTATTTGAAAAAATAGAAAATAGCATTTTTCATCAATAACCTGGAGAGACTAAAAGTATTTCTTTTTTCAACAGGACCCAGCAACACCCAAGCATCTATTCTTGCATTCTACATGATACATAGGCATAGTATTACATATCTGAGTGTCAGTTACAGTGAAAATACTTCAAAAAGTAAAAATACTATTTTTCATCATAAGCCCGGAGAGACTAAAAGTATTTCTCTTTTCAGGTGAACCCAGCAAGTCGCAAGAATATATTTTTGCAATCTACATGATCATTAGAGATAGTGTAACACATTTGAGCACCAGTTGCAGTGAAAATACTTGAAAATATAAAAATTCCATTTTTCACCAAAAACCCAGAGAGGACTAAAAGTATTTCTTTTTTCAACAGGACCCAGCAACACCCAAGCATCTATTCTTGCATTCTACATGATACATAGGCATAGTATTACACATCTGAGTGTCAGTTACAGTGAAAATACTTCAAAAAGTAAAAATACTATTTTTCATCATAAGCCCGGAGAGACTAAAAGTATTTCTTTTTTCAGGTGAACCCAGCAAGTCGCAAGTATATATTTTTGCAATCTACATGATCATTAGAGATAGTGTAACACATTTGAGTACCAGTAGCAGTGAAAATACTTGAAAAAGTAAAAATTCCATTTTTCACCAATAACCCCCGGAGAGACTAAAAGTATTTCTTCTCTCAGGAGGACCCAGCAACACCCAAGAATCTATTGTTGTTTCCTGCATAATCTTTACAGATAGTATAACACATACAAGTGACAATAGTAATGAAAATACTGGTAAAAATACAACTACAAATTTTCATAAAAAAAAAGAAGAGAAATGAGAAACTAAAATTATTTCTTCTTTCAGGAGGACCCAGCAAAACCTAGGAATCTATTCTTGTTTTCTACATGATCCTAAGGGATAGTATAATATATTTGAATGTCATAAGCAAAGAAAATACTATATATACAATTTTTACCAATAACCCCCGGAGAGACTAAAAGTATATCTTATTTCAGGAGGACCCAGCAATACTCGAGAATCTATTTTTGCATTCTACATGTTGCTTAGAGATAGTATAGTACATCTGAGTTTTAGTTGCTGTAACAATACTTGAAAAAGTAAAATTACCATTTTTCATCTAAAACTTCGGAGAGACTAAAAGTATATCTTTTTTTTTAGGAGAACCCAGCAACACCCAAGAACCTATTCTTCCATTCTACATGATCCTTAGGGATAGTATAACACATCTGATGACCAGTTGCAGTGAAACTGCTGAAAACTCTAACATACAAATAGTATAACAGCTAGCATAGTATATGAGCTTGTTATAGACGAATGGCTTAAGGCACGAATTTACCAGTGGGCTCATTGGATAGGCCATACTTTTTCCTTTAAATTTGCATATTCGCTGATCAATTGACACGAATATTTATCGATTACTTAAGAGAAAACATGCTTGTATTGTACCGACTTGTAAAAATTGCTAAATAAATGATAATTTACAAACTTGTTTGAAAATATTTATTTATAGTCTTAAAGAATGATCCTTTCCCTTTCGGTTGCTTCCAAATTCATCAATATTGGTGAACTAATAAGAAAGTTATTAAACTTTTATGCGACGACGGTTTACGCTCATCGCATCGCATGTTCCCAATCATATCATAGTATTAAACCTTTTTTAGGCGAAAAGCTTATGTCAGGGGTTGGTAACTAGACTATAATATATTTTTTTAGGCCCTCTGCAGATTATATATCAAAGCGTATAGTTCAGCCATTTTGGCGCTGTTCCAATCTTGACTTATATATAATTACAACCTTAATTAGAAATTCTTATTTACTAAAGTATACATTATAGATTTAGCAAGCTAATTATATAAATAGTTGATTTGTAATTGCCTTACTAATGGAGTTATAGACGTTTAAATTACGTTACGCAGTGACACCTACTTATATTATAAAACATAATATCTGTTAATTATATAGATTAAATAAATTGTATTACAGTAGATGGCCCTTTGACAAAATATTAAATCATTAATAATTCAATAATTAATTGAATTAAGTGCAAATAAATATTACTGGTCGATAAACAATGAATTAACCTTTATTTTAATTAATAAGTAATCCTAATTAATGCTCTAATTAAAAACTTCGATTTGAAACAGCGCTAAAAGTGCTGAACTATAACCTTCTCGCGATCACCAATAGATGGACAAAAAATGGATATTATTAGCTCAGTAACAAACCAACATGGAAGGGGTTGGTAACTAGACTATAATATATAATACAACTAATAATAATATAAGTACAACTACAAATTTTCATAAATAAGCTTGAGAAACTAAAATTATTTCTTCTTTCAGGAGGACCCAGCAAAATCTAGGAATTTATTCTTGCTTTCTACGTGATCCTAAGGGATAGTATAATATATCTGAATGTCATAAGCAAAGAAAATACTAAATATACAATTTTTACCAATAACCCCCGGAGAGACTAAAAGTATTTCTTCTTTCAGAACAACCCAGCAACACCCAAGAATCTATTTTTGCATTCTACATGATCCTTAGGGATAATATAACACATCTGAATGTCAGAAACAAAGAAAATAGTAAAAATACAATTTTCGCCAAAAACCCTTGAGACTAAAAGTATTTCTTTCTTCAGCAGGACCCAGCAAAACCCAAAAACCAATTATTCCATTCTACATGATCCTTAGGAATATTATAACACATTTCAATACTAGTTGCAGTGTAAGTATTTGAAAAAATAGAAAATAGCATTTTTCATCAATAACCTGGAGAGACTAAAAGTATTTCTTTTTTCAACAGGACCCAGCAACACCCAAGCATCTATTCTTGCATTCTACATGATACATAGGCATAGTATTACACATCTGAGTGTCAGTTACAGCGAAAATACTTCAAAAAGTAAAAATACTATTTTTCATCATAAGCCTGGAGAGACTAAAAGTATTTCTTTTTTCAACAGGACCCAGCAACACCCAAGCATCTATTCTTGCATTCTACATGATACATAGGCATAGTATTACACATCTGAGTGTCAGTTACAGCGAAAATACTTCAAAAAGTAAAAATACTATTTTTCATCATAAGCCTGGAGAGACTAAAAGTATTTCTTTTTTCAACAGGACCCAGCAACACCCAAGCATCTATTCTTGCATTCTACATGATACATAGGCATAGTATTACACAGCTGAGTGTCAGTTACAGTGAAAATACTTCAAAAAGTAAAAATACTATTTTTCATGATAAGCCCGGAGAGACTAAAAGTATTTCTTTTTTCAACAGGACCCAGCAACACCCAAGCATCTATTCTTGCATTCTACATGATACATAGGCATAGTATTACTCATCTGAGTGTCATTTACAGTGAAAATACTTCAAAAAGTAAAAATACTATTTTTCATCATAAGCCCGGAGAGACTAAAAGAATTTCTTTTTTCAGGTGAACCCAGCAAGTCGCAAGTATATATTTTTGCAATATACATGATCATTAGAGATAGTGTAACACATTTGAGTACCAGTAGCAGTGAAAATACTTGAAAAAGTAAAAATTCCATTTTTCACCAAAAACCCAGAGAGGACTAAAAGTATTTCTTTTTTCAACAGGACCCAGCAACACCCAAGCATCTATTCTTGCATTCTACATGATACATAGGCATAGTATTACTCATCTGAGTGTCAGTTACAGTGAAAATACTTGAAAAAGTAAAAATTCCATTTTTCACCAAAAACCCAGAGAGGACTAAAAGTATTTCTTTTTTCAACAGGACCCAGCAACACCCAAGCATCTATTCTTGCATTCTACATGATACATAGGCATAGTATTACTCATCTGAGTGTCAGTTACAGTGAAAATACTTCAAAAAGTAAAAATACTATTTTTCATCATAAGCCCGGAGAGACTAAAAGAATTTCTTTTTTCAGGTGAACCCAGCAAGTCGCAAGTATATATTTTTGCAATATACATGATCATTAGAGATAGTGTAACACATTTGAGTACCAGTAGCAGTGAAAATACTTGAAAAAGTAAAAATTCCATTTTTCACCAATAACCCCCGGAGAGACTAAAAGTATTTCTTCTCTCAGGAGGACCCAGCAACACCCAAGAATCTATTGTTGTTTCCTGCATAATCTTTACAGATAGTATAACTCATACAAGTGACAATAGTAATGAAAATACTGGTAAAAATACAACTACAAATTTTCATAAAAAAAAAGAAGAGAAATGAGAAACTAAAATTATTTCTTCTTTCAGGAGGACCCAGCAAAATCTAGGAATCTATTCTTGCTTTCTACATGATCCTAAGGGATAGTATAATATATTTGAATGTCATAAGCAAAGAAAATACTATATATACAATTTTTACCAATAACCCCCGGAGAGACTAAAAGTATTTCTTCTTTCAGAACAACCCAGCAACACCCAAGAATCTATTTTTGCATTCTACATGTTGCTTAGAGATAGTATAGTACATCTGAGTGTGAGTTGCTGTAACAATACTTGAAAAAGTAAAATTACCATTTTTCATCAAAAACTTCGGAGAGACTAAAAGTATATCTTTTTTTTTAGGAGAACCCAGCAACACCCAAGAACCTATTCTTCCATTCTACATGATCCTTAGGGATAGTATAACACATCTGATGACCAGTTGCAGTGAAACTGCTGAAAACTCTAACATACAAATAGTATAACAGCTAGCATAGTATATGAGCTTATTATAGACGAATGGCTTAAGGCACGAATTTACCAGTGGGCTCATTGGATAGGCCATACTTTTTCCTTTAAATTTGCATATTATATTTATCGATTACTTAAGAGAAAACATGCTTGTATAGTACCGACTTGTAAAAATTGCTAAATAAATGATAATTTACAAACTTGTTTGAAAATATTTATTTATAGTCTTAAAGAATGATCCTTTCCCTTTCGGTTGCTTCCAAATTCATCAATATTGGTGAACTAATAAGAAAGTTATTAAACTTTTATGCGACGACGGTTTACGCTCATCGCATCGCATGTTCCCAATCATATCATAGTATTAAACCTTTTTTAGGCGAAAAGCTTATGTCAGGGGTTGGTAACTAGACTATAATATATTTTTTTAGGCCCTCTGCAGATTATATATAAAAGCGTATAGTTCAGCCATTTTGGCGCTGTTCCAATCTTGACTTTATAATTAGAACCTTAATTAGAAATTCTTATTTACTAAAGTATGCATTATAGATTTAGCAAGCTAATTATATAAATAGTTGATTTGTAATTGCCTTACTAATGGAGTTATAGACGTTTAAATTACCTTACGCAGTGACACCTACTTATATTATAAAACATAATATCTATTAATTATATAGATTAAATAAATTGTATTACAGTAGATGGCCCTTTGACAAAATATTAAATCATTTATAATTCAATAATTAATTGAATTAAGTGCAAATAAATATTACTGGTCGATAAACAATGAATTAACCTTTATTTTAATTAATAAGTAATCCTAATTAATGCTCTAATTAAAAACTTCGATTTGAAACAGCGCTAAAAGTGCTGAACTATAACCTTCTCGCGATCTCCAATAGATGGACAAAAAATGGATATTATTAGCTCAGTAACAAACCAACATTGAAGGTGTTGGTAACTAGACTATAATATTATTTTTTAGGCCCTCTGCAGATTATATATCAAAGCGTATAGTTCAGCCATTTTGGCGCTGTTCCAATTTTGACTTTTTAATTAGAACCTTAATTAGAAATTATTATTTACTAAAGTATTCATTATATATTTAGCAAGCTAATTATACAAATAGTTGATTTGTAATTGACTTACTAATGGAGTTATAGACTTTTAAATTACGTTACGCAGTGACACCTATTTATATTATAAAACATAATATCTGTTAATTATATAGATTAAATAAATTGTATTACAGTCAATTGCAAAAAACTAAAAAAAAACTTAATTTTCGCTTATAACTCGAGAACCAGGTAAGATTGAATAACGTTCAATACGTCATTAGTTGCGTAGTAAATTGCTCTTTCATAAGCAATAGTGAAAATTGAAGAAATTGTAACAGTTTTCCTGAAAATCGCGAAAAACCTAAAAATTACATCATTTTTGTCAAATATCTCGATAACCGCTTAAGATTGAATAACGTTCAATACGTCATTAGTTGCGTAGTAAATTGCTCTTTCATAAGCATTAGTGAAAATTGAAGAAATTGTAACAGTTTTCCTGAAAATCGCGAAAAACCTAAAAATTACATCATTTTTGTCAAATATCTCGATAACCGCTTAAGATTGAATAACGTTCAATACGCCATTAGTTGCGTATTAAATTGCTCTTTCATAAGCATTAGTTAAAATTGAAAAAATTTTAACAGTTTTCCTGAAAATCGCGAAAAACCTAAAAATTACATCATTTTTGTCAAATATCTCGATAACCGCTTAAGATTGAATAACGTTCAATACGTCATTAGTTGCGTATTCCATTGCTCTTTCATATGCATTAGTGAAAATTGAAAAAATTGTAATAGTTTTCCTGAAAATCGCGAAAAACCTAAAAATTACATCATTTTTGTCAAATATCTCGATAACCGCTTAAGATTGAATAACGTCCAATACGTCATTAGTTGCGTATTCTAATGCTCTTTCATAAGCAGTTGAGAGAATTACATAAAGTCTTACGGTTTTCCTGAAAATTGCAAAAAACTAAAAAAAAACTTAATTTTCGCTTATAACTCGAGAACCAGGTAAGATTGAATAACGTTCAATACGTCATTAGTTGCGTATTCTAATGCTCTTTCATAAGCAGTTGAGAGAATTACATAAAGTCTTACGGTTTTCCTGAAAATTGAAAAAAACTAAAAAAAAACTTAATTTTCGCTTATAACTCGAGAACCAGGTAAGATTGAATAACGTTCGATACGTCATTAGTTGCGTATTCTAATGCTCTTTCATAAGCAGTTGTGAGAATTACATAAAGTCTTACGGTTTTCCTGAAAATTGCAAAAAACTAAAAAAAACTTAATTTTCGCTTATAACTCCAGAACCAGGTAAGATTGAATAACGTTCAATACGTCATTTGTTGCGTATTCTAATGCTCTTTCATAAGCAGTTGAGAGAATTACATAAAGTCTTACGGTTTTCCTGAAAATTGCAAAAAACTAAAAATTCTCTTAATTTTCGCTTATAACTCGAGAACCAGGTAAGAGTGAATAACGTTCAATACTTCATTAGTAGCGTATTAAATTGCTCTTTCATAAGCATTAGTGAAAATTGAAGAAATTGTAACAGTTTTCCTGAAAATCGCGAAAAACCTAAAAATTACATCATTTTTGTCAAATATCTCGATAACCGCTTAAGATTGAATAACGTTCAATACGTCATTAGTTGCGTATTAAATTGCTCTTTCATAAGCATTAGTGAAAATTGAAGAAATTGTAACAGTTTTCCTGAAAATCGCGAAAAACCTAAAAATTACATCATTTTTGTCAAATATCTCGATAACCGCTTAAGATTGAATAACGTTCAATACGTCATTAGTTGCGTATTAAATTGCTCTTTCATAAGCATTAGTGAAAATAGAAGAAATTGTAACAGTTTTCCTGAAAATCGCGAAAAACCTAAAAATTACATCATTTTTGTCAAATATCTCAATAACCGCTTAAGATTGAATAACGTCCAATACGCCATTAGTTGCGTATTAAATTGCTCTTTCATAAGCATTAGTTAAAATTGAAAAAATTGTAACAGTTTTCCTGAAAATCGCGAAAAACCTAAAAATTACATCATTTTTGTCAAATATCTCGATAACCGCTTAAGAGTGAATAACGTTCAATACGTCATTAGTTGCGTATTCTAATGCTCTTTCATAAGCAGTTGTGAGAATTACATAAAGTCTTACGGTTTTCCTGAAAATTGCAAAAAACTAAAAAAAACTTAATTTTCGCTTATAACTCCAGAACCAGGTAAGATTGAATAACGTTCAAAAGGTCATTTGTTGCGTATTCTAATGCTCTTTCATAAGCATTAGAGAGAATTACATAAAGTCTTACGGTTTTCCTGAAAATTGCAAAAAACTAAAAATTCTCTTAATTTTCGCTTATAACTCGAGAACCAGGTAAGATTGAATAACGTTCAATACGTCATTAGTAGCGTATTAAATTGCTCTTTCATAAGCATTAGTGAAAATTGAAAAAATTGTAACAGTTTTCCTGAAAATCGCAAAAAACCTAAAAATTACATCATTTTTGTCACATTTCTCGATAACCGCTTAAGATTGAATAACATTCAATACGTCATTTGTTGCGTATTCTAATGCTCTTTCATAAGCAGTTAAGAGAATTACATAAAGTCTTACGGTTTTCCTGAAAATTGCAAAAAACTAAAAATTCTCTTAATTTTCGCTTATAACTCGAGAACCTGGTAAGATTGAATAACGTTCAATACGTCATTTGTTGCGTATTCTAATGCTCTTTCATAAGCAGTTAAGAGAATTACATAAAGTCTTACGGTTTTCCTGAAAATTGCAAAAAACTAAAAATTCTCTTAATTTTCGGTTGTAACTCGAGAACCAGGTAAGATTGAATAACGTTCAAGACATCATTTGTTGCGTATTCTAATGCTCTTTCATAAGCAGTTGAGAGAATTACATAAAGTCTTACGGTTTTCCTGAAAATTGAAAAAAACTAAAAAAAAACTTAATTTTCGCTTATAACTCGAGAACCAGGTAAGATTGAATAACGTTCAATACGTCATTTGTTGCGTATTAAATTGCTCTTTCATAAACATTAGTGAAAATTGAAGAAATTGTAACGGTTTTCCTGAAAATTGCAAAAAACTAAAAAAAAACTTAATTTTCGCTTATAACTCGAGAACCAGTTAAGATTGAATAACGTTCAATACGTCATTTGTTGCGTATTGAATTGCTCTTTCATAAACATTAGTGAAAATTGAAGAAATTGTAACGGTTTTCCTGAAAATTGCAAAAAACTAAAAAAAAACTTAATTTTCGCTTATAACTCGAGAACCAGGTAAGATTCAATAACGTTCAATACGTGATTAGTTGCGTATTAAATTGCTCTTTCATAAGCATTAGTGAAAATTGAAGAAATTGTAACAGTTTTCCTGAAAATCGCGAAAAACCTAAAAATTACATCATTTTTGTCAAATATCTCGATAACCGCTTAAGATTGAATAACGTTCAATACGTCATTAGTTGCGTATTAAATTGCTCTTTCATAAGCATTAGTGAAAATTGAAGAAATTGTAACAGTTTTCCTAAAAATCGCGAAAAACCTAAAAATTACATCATTTTTGTCAAATATCTCGATAACCGCTTAAGATTGAATAACGTTCAATACGTCATTAATTGCGTATTAAATTGCTCTTTCATAAGCATTAGTGAAAATTGAAGAAATTGTAACAGTTTTCCTGAAAATCGCGAAAAACCTAAAAATTACATCATTTTTGTCAAATATCTCGATAACCGCTTAAGATTGAATAACGTTCAATACGTCATTAGTTGCGTATTAAATTGCTCTTTCATAAGCATTAGTGAAAATTGAAGAAGTTGTAACAGTTTTCCTGAAAATCGCGAAAAACCTAAAAATTACATCATTTTTGTCAAATATCTCGATAACCGCTTAAGATTGAATAACGTTCAATACGTCATTAGTTGCGTAGTAAATTGCTCTTTCATAAGCATTAGTGAAAATTGAAGAAATTGTAACAGTTTTCCTGAAAATCGCGAAAAACCTAAAAATTACATCATTTTTGTCAAATATCTCGATAACCGCTTAAGATTGAATAACGTCCAATAGGCCATTAGTTGCGTATTAAATTGCTCTTTCATAAGCATTAGTTAAAATTGAAAAAATTGTAACAGTTTTCCTGAAAATCGCGAAAAACCTAAAAATTACATCATTTTTGTCAAATATCTCGATAACCGCTTAAGAGTGAATAACGTTCAATACGTCATTAGTTGCGTATTCTAATGCTCTTTCATAAGCAGTTGTGAGAATTACATAAAGTCTTACGGTTTTCCTGAAAATTGCAAAAAACTAAAAAAAAAACTTAATTTTCGCTTATAACTCGAGAACCAGGTAAGATTGAATAATGTTCAATACGTCATTTGTTGCGTATTAAATTGCTCTTTCATAAGCATTAGTGAAAATTGAAGAAATTGTAACAGTTTTCCTGAAAATCGCGAAAAACCTAAAAATTACATCATTTTTGTCAAATATCTCGATAACCGCTTAAGATTGAATAACGCTCAATACGTCATTAGTTGCGTAGTAAATTGCTCTTTCATAAGCATTAGTGAAAATTGAAGAAATTGTAACAGTTTTCCTGAAAATCGCGAAAAACCTAAAAATTACATCATTTTTGTCAAATATCTCGATAACCGCTTAAGATTGAATAACGTTCAATACGCCATTAGTTGCGTATTAAATTGCTCTTTCATAAGCATTAGTGAAAATTGAAGAAATTGTAACAGTTTTCCTGAAAATCGCGAAAAACCTAAAAATTACATCATTTTTGTCAAATATCTCGATAACCGCTTAAGATTGAATAACGTTCAATACGTCATTAGTTGCGTATTAAATTGCTCTTTCATAAGCATTAGTGAAAATTGAAGAAATTGTAACAGTTTTCCTGAAAATCGCGAAAAACCTAAAAATTACATAATTTTTGTCAAATATCTCCATAACCGCTTAAGATTGAATAACGTTCAATACGCCATTAGTTGCGTATTAAATTGCTCTTTCATAAGCATTAGTTAAAATTGAAAAAATTTTAACAGTTTTCCTGAAAATCGCGAAAAACCTAAAAATTACATCATTTTTGTCAAATATCTCGATAACCGCTTAAGAGTGAATAACGTTCAATACGTCATTAGTTGCGTATTCTAATGCTCTTTCATAAGCAGTTGAGAGAATTACATAAAGTCTTACGGTTTTCCTGAAAATTGCAAAAAACTAAAAATTCTCTTAATTTTCGGTTGTAACTCGAGAACCAGGTAAGATTGAATAAGGTTCAATACGTCATTTGTTGCGTATTCTAATGCTCTTTCATAAGCAGTTGAGAGAATTACATAAAGTCTTACGGTTTTCCTGAAAATTGAAAAAAACTAAAAAAAAACTTGATTTTCGCTTATAACTCGAGAACCAGGTAAGATTGAATAACGTTCAATACGTCATTAGTTGCGTATTCTAATGCTCTTTCATAAGCAGTTGTGAGAATTACATAAAGTCTTACGGTTTTCCTGAAAATTGCAAAAAACTAAAAAAAACTTAATTTTCGCTTATAACTCCAGAACCAGGTAAGATTGAATAACGTTCAATACGTCATTTGTTGCGTATTCTAATGCTCTTTCATAAGCAGTTGAGAGACTTACATAAAGTCTTACGGTTTTCCTGAAAATTGCAAAAAACTAAAAATTCTCTTAATTTTCGCTTATAACTCCAGAACCAGGTAAGATTGAATAAGGTTCAATACGTCATTTGTTGCGTATTCTAATGCTCTTTCATAAGCAGTTGAGAGAATTACATAAAGTCTTACGGTTTTCCTGAAAATTGAAAAAAACTAAAAAAAAACTTAATTTTCGCTTATAACTCGAGAACCAGGTAAGATTGAATAACGTTCAATACGTCATTAGTTGCGTATTCTAATGCTCTTTCATAAGCAGTTGTGAGAATTACATAAAGTCTTACGGTTTTCCTGAAAATTGCAAAAAACTAAAAAAAAACTTAATTTTCGCTTATAACTCCAGAACCAGGTAAGATTGAATAACGTTCAATACGTCATTAGTTGCGTATTCTAATGCTCTTTCATAAGCAGTTGAGAGAATTACATAAAGTCTTACGGTTTTCCTGAAAATTGAAAAAAACTAAAAAAAAACTTGATTTTCGCTTATAACTCGAGAACCAGGTAAGATTGAATAACGTTCAATACGTCATTAGTTGCGTATTCTAATGCTCTTTCATAAGCAGTTGAGAGAATTACATAAAGTCTTACGGTTTTCCTGAAAATTGCAAAAAACTAAAAATTCTCTTAATTTTCGCTTATAACTCGAGAACCAGGTAAGAGTGAATAACGTTCAATACGTCATTAGTAGCGTATTAAATTGCTCTTTCATAAGCATTAGTGAAAATTGAAAAAATTGTAACAGTTTTCCTGAAAATCGCAAAAAACCTAAAAATTACATCATTTTTGTCAAATATCTCGATAACCGCTTAAGATTGAATAACGTTCAATACGTCATTAGTTGCGTATTAAATTACTCTTTCATAAGCATTAGTGAAAATTTAATAAATTGTAACAGTTTTCCTGAAAATCGCGAAAAACCTAAAAATTACATCATTTTTGTCAAATATCTCGATAACCGCTTAAGATTGAATAACGTTCAATACGTCATTAGTTGCGTATTAAATTGCTCTTTCATAAGCATTAGTGAAAATTGAAGAAATTGTAACAGTTTTCCTGAAAATCGCGAAAAACCTAAAAATTACATCATTTTTGTCAAATATCTCGATAACCGCTTAAGATTGAATAACGTTCAATACGTCATTTGTTGCGTATTAAATTGCTCTTTCATAAACATTAGTGAAAATTGAAGAAATTGTAACGGTTTTCCTGAAAATTGCAAAAAATTAAAAAAAAACTTAATTTTCGCTTATAACTCGAGAACCAGGTAAGATTGAATAATGTTCAATACGTCATTTGTTGCGTATTAAATTGCTCTTTCATAAGCATTAGTGAAAATTGAAGAAATTGTAACAGTTTTCCTGAAAATCGCGAAAAACCTAAAAATTACATCATTTTTGTCAAATATCTCGATAACCGCTTAAGATTGAATAACGTTCTATACGTCATTAGTTGCGTATTAAATTGCTCTTTCATAAGCATTAGTGAAAATTGAAGAAATTGTAACAGTTTTCCTGAAAATCGCGAAAAACCTAAAAATTACATCATTTTTGTCAAATATCTCGATAACCGCTTAAGATTGAATAACGTTCAATACGCCATTAGTTGCGTATTAAATTGCTCTTTCATAAGCATTAGTGAAAATTGAAGAAATTGTAACAGTTTTCCTGAAAATCGCGAAAAACCTAAAAATTACATCATTTTTGTCAAATATCTCGATAACCGCTTAAGATTGAATAACGTTCAATACGTCATTAGTTGCGTATTAAATTGCTCTTTCATAAGCATTAGTGAAAATTGAAGAAATTGTAACAGTTTTCCTGAAAATCGCGAAAAACCTAAAAATTACATAATTTTTGTCAAATATCTCCATAACCGCTTAAGATTGAATAACGTTCAATACGCCATTAGTTGCGTATTAAATTGCTCTTTCATAAGCATTAGTTAAAATTGAAAAAATTTTAACAGTTTTCCTGAAAATCGCGAAAAACCTAAAAATTACATCATTTTTGTCAAATATCTCGATAACCGCTTAAGAGCGAATAACGTTCAATACGTCATTAGTTGCGTATTCTAATGCTCTTTCATAAGCAGTTGAGAGAATTACATAAAGTCTTACGGTTTTCCTGAAAATTGCAAAAAACTAAAAATTCTCTTAATTTTCGGTTGTAACTCGAGAACCAGGTAAGATTGAATAAGGTTCAATACGTCATTTGTTGCGTATTCTAATGCTCTTTCATAAGCAGTTGAGAGAATTACATAAAGTCTTACGGTTTTCCTGAAAATTGAAAAAAACTAAAAAAAAACTTAATTTTCGCTTATAACTCGAGAACCAGGTAAGATTGAATAACGTTCAATACGTCATTAGTTGCGTATTCTAATGCTCTTTCATAAGCAGTTGTGAGAATTACATAAAGTCTTACGGTTTTCCTGAAAATTGCAAAAAACTAAAAAAAACTTAATTTTCGCTTATAACTCCAGAACCAGGTAAGATTGAATAACGTTCAATACGTCATTTGTTGCGTATTCTAATGCTCTTTCATAAGCAGTTGAGAGAATTACATAAAGTCTTACGGTTTTCCTGAAAATTGCAAAAAACTAAAAATTCTCTTAATTTTCGCTTATAACTCGAGAACCAGGTAAGAGTGAATAACGTTCAATACGTCATTAGTAGCGTATTAAATTGCTCTTTCATAAGCATTAGTGAAAATTGAAAAAATTGTAACAGTTTTCCTGAAAATCGCAAAAAACCTAAAAATTACATCATTTTTGTCAAATATCTCGATAACCGCTTAAGATTGAATAACGTCCAATACGCCATTAGTTGCGTATTAAATTGCTCTTTCATAAGCATTAGTTAAAATTGAAAAAATTGTAACAGTTTTCCTGAAAATCGCGAAAAACCTAAAAATTACATCATTTTTGTCAAATATCTCGATAACCGCTTAAGATTGAATAACGTTCTATACGTCATTAGTTGCGTATTAAATTGATCTTTCATAAGCATTAGTGAAAATTGAAAAAATTGTAACAGTTTTCCTGAAAATCGCAAAAAACCTAAAAATTACATCATTTTTGTCACATTTCTCGATAACCGCTAAAGATTGAATAACATTCAATACGTCATTTGTTGCGTATTCTAATGCTCTTTTATAAGCACTTGAGAGAATTACATAAAGTCTTACGGTTTTCCTGAAAATTGCAAAAAACTAAAAATTCTCTTAATTTTCGCTTATAACTCGAGAACCAGGTAAGATTGAATAACGTTCAATACGTCATTAGTAGCGTATTAAATTGCTCTTTCATAAGCATTAGTGAAAATTGAAAAAATTGTAACAGTTTTCCTGAAAATCGCAAAAAACCTAAAAATTACATCATTTTTGTCACATTTCTCGATAACCGCTTAAGATTGAATAACATTCAATACGTCATTTGTTGCGTATTCTAATGCTCTTTTATAAGCACTTGAGAGAATTACATAAAGTCTTACGGTTTTCCTGAAAATTGCAAAAAACTAAAAATTCTCTTAATTTTCGCTTATAACTCGAGAACCTGGTAAGATTGAATAACGTTCAATACGTCATTTGTTGCGTATTCTAATGCTCTTTCATAAGCAGTTAAGAGAATTACATAAAGTCTTACGGTTTTCCTGAAAATTGCAAAAAACTAAAAATTCTCTTAATTTTCGCTTATAACTCGAGAACCAGGTAAGAGTGAATAACGTTCAATACGTCATTAGTAGCGTATTAAATTGCTCTTTCATAAGCATTAGTTAAAATTGAAAAAATTGTAACAGTTTTCCTGAAAATCGCAAAAAACCTAAAAATTACATCATTTTTGTCAAATATCTCGATAACCGCTTAAGATTGAATAACGTCCAATACGCCATTAGTTGCGTATTAAATTGCTCTTTCATAAGCATTAGTGAAAATTGAAAAAATTGTAACAGTTTTCCTGAAAATCGCAAAAAACCTAAAAATTACATAATTTTTGTCACATTTCTCGATAACCGCTAAAGATTGAATAACATTCAATACGTCATTTGTTGCGTATTCTAATGCTCTTTTATAAGCACTTGAGAGAATTACATAAAGTCTTACGGTTTTCCTGAAAATTGCAAAAAACTAAAAATTCTCTTAATTTTCGCTTATAACTCGAGAACCAGGTAAGATTGAATAACGTTCAATACGTCATTAGTAGCGTATTAAATTGCTCTTTCATAAGCATTAGTGAAAATTGAAAAAATTGTAACAGATTTCCTGAAAATCGCAAAAAACCTAAAAATTACATCATTTTTGTCACATTTCTCGATAACCGCTTAAGATTGAATAACATTCAATACGTCATTTGTTGCGTATTCTAATGCTCTTTTATAAGCACTTAAGAGAATTACATAAAGTCTTACGGTTTTCCTGAAAATTGCAAAAAACTAAAAATTCTCTTAATTTTCGCTTATAACTCGAGAACCTGGTAAGATTGAATAACGTTCAATACGTCATTTGTTGCGTATTCTAATGCTCTTTCATAAGCAGTTAAGAGAATTACATAAAGTCTTACGGTTTTCCTGAAAATTGCAAAAAACTAAAAATTCTCTTAATTTTCGCTTATAACTCGAGAACCTGGTAAGATTGAATAACGTTCAATACGTCATTTGTTGCGTATTCTAATGCTCTTTCATAAGCAGTTAAGATAATTACATAAAGTCTTACGGTTTTCCTGAAAATTGCAAAAAACTAAAAATTCTCTTAATTTTCGCTTATAACTCGAGAACCTGGTAAGATTGAATAACGTTCAATACGTCATTTGTTGCGTATTCTAATGCTCTTTCATAAGCAGTTAAGATAATTACATAAAGTCTTACGGTTTTCCTGAAAATTGCAAAAAACTAAAAATTCTCTTCATTTTCGCTTATAACTCGAGAACCTGGTAAGATTGAATAACGTTCAATACGTCATTTGTTGCGTATTCTAATGCTCTTTCATAAGCAGTTAAGAGAATTACATAAAGTCTTACGGTTTTCCTGAAAATTGCCAAAAAATTCTCTTAATTTTCGCTTATAACTCGAGAACCTGGTAAGATTGAATAACGTTCAATACGTCATTTGTTGCGTATTCTAATGCTCTTTCATAAGCAGTTAAGATAATTACATAAAGTCTTACGGTTTTCCTGAAAATTGCAAAAAACTAAAAATTCTCTTCATTTTCGCTTATAACTCGAGAACCTGGTAAGATTGAATAACGTTCAATACGTCATTTGTTGCGTATTCTAATGCTCTTTCATAAGCAGTTAAGAGAATTACATAAAGTCTTACGGTTTTCCTGAAAATTGCCAAAAAATTCTCTTAATTTTCGCTTATAACTCGAGAACCTGGTAAGATTTAATAACGTTCAATACGTCATTTGTTGCGAATTCTAATGCTCTTTCATAAGCAGTTAAGATAATTACATAAAGTCTTACGGTTTTCCTGAAAATTGCAAAAAACTAAAAATTCTCTTAATTTTCGGTTGTAACTCGAGAACCAGGTAAGATTGAATAACGTTCAAGACATCATTTGTTGCGTATTCTAATGCTCTTTCATAAGCAGTTAAGATAATTACATAAAGTCTTACGGTTTTCCTGAAAATTGAAAAAACTAAAAAAAAACTTAATTTTCGCTTATAACTCGAGAACCAGGTAAGATTGAATAACGTTCAATACGTCATTTGTTGCGTATTAAATTGCCCTTTCATAAACATTAGTGAAAATTGAAGAAATTGTAACGGTTTTCCTGAAAATTGCAAAAAACTAAAAAAAAACTTAATTTTCGCTTATAACTCGAGAACCAGGTAAGATTGAATAACGTTCAATACGTCATTTGTTGCGTATTAAATTGCTCTTTCATAAACATTAGTGAAAATTGAAGAAATTGTAACGGTTTTCCTGAAAATTGCAAAAAACTAAAAAAAACTTAATTTTCGCTTATAACTCGAGAACCAGGTAAGATTTAATAACGTTCAATACGTCATTTGTTGCGTATTAGATTGCTCTTTCATAAACATTAGTGAAAATTGAAGAAATTGTAACGGTTTTCCTGAAAATTGCAAAAAACTAAAAAAAAACTTAATTTTCGCTTATAACTCGAGAACCAGGTAAGATTGAATAATGTTCAATACGTCATTTGTTGCGTATTAAATTTCTCTTTCATAAGCATTAGTGAAAATTGAAGAAATTGTAACAGTTTTCCTGAAAATCGCGAAAAACCTAAAAATTACATCATTTTTGTCAAATATCTCGATAACCGCTTAAGATTGAATAACGTTCTATACGTCATTAGTTGCGTATTAAATTGCTCTTTCATAAGCATTAGTGAAAATTGAAGAAATTGTAACAGTTTTCCTGAAAATCGCGAAAAACCTAAAAATTACATCATTTTTGTCAAATATCTCGATAACCGCTTAAGATTGAATAACGCTCAATACGTCATTAGTTGCGTAGTAAATTGCTCTTTCATAAGCATTAGTGAAAATTGAAGAAATTGTAACAGTTTTCCTGAAAATCGCGAAAAACCTAAAAATTACATCATTTTTGTCAAATATCTCGATAACCGCTTAAGATTGAATAACGTTCTATACGTCATTAGTTGCGTATTAAATTGCTCTTTCATAAGCATTAGTGAAAATTGAAAAAATTGTAACAGTTTTCCTGAAAATCGCAAAAAACCTAAAAATTACATCATTTTTGTCAAATATCTCGATAACCGCTTAAGATTGAATAACGTTCAATACGTCATTAGTTGCGTATTAAATTACTCTTTCATAAGCATTAGTGAAAATTTAATAAATTGTAACAGTTTTCCTGAAAATCGCGAAAAACCTAAAAATTACATCATTTTTGTCAAATATCTCGATAACCGCTTAAGAGTGAATAACGTTCAATACGTCAATAGTTGCGTATTCTAATGCTCTTTCATAAGCAGTTGTGAGAATTACATAAAGTCTTACGGTTTTCCTGAAAATTGCAAAAAACTAAAAAAAACTTAATTTTCGCTTATAACTCCAGAACCAGGTAAGAT
The DNA here is from genome assembly GCA_963457615.1 of Nicrophorus investigator. NCBI lineage: Eukaryota > Metazoa > Arthropoda > Insecta > Coleoptera > Silphidae > Nicrophorus > Nicrophorus investigator. Next base: position 217,335 of record OY735143.1, read on the forward strand.
TGAATAACGTTCAATACGTCATTAGTAGCGTATTAAATTGCTCTTTCATAAGCATTAGTGAAAATTGAAAAAATTGTAACAGTTTTCCTGAAAATCGCAAAAAACCTAAAAATTACATCATTTTTGTCAAATATCTCGATAACCGCTTAAGATTGAATAACGTTCAATACGTCATTAGTTGCGTATTAAATTACTCTTTCATAAGCATTAGTGAAAATTGAATAAATTGTAACAGTTTTCCTGAAAATCGCGAAAAACCTAAAAATTACATCATTTTTGTCAAATATCTCGATAACCGCTTAAGAGTGAATAACGTTCAATATGTCATTAGTTGCGTATTCTAATGCTCTTTCATAAGCAGTTGTGAGAATTACATAAAGTCTTACGGTTTTCCTGAAAATTGCAAAAAACTAAAAAAAACTTAATTTTCGCTTATAACTCCAGAACCAGGTAAAATTGAATAACGTTCAAAAGGTCATTTGTTGCGTATTCTAATGCTCTTTCATAAGCAGTTGAGAGAATTACATAAAGTCTTACGGTTTTCCTGAAAATTGCAAAAAACTAAAAATTCTCTTAATTTTCGCTTATAACTCCAGAACCAGGTAAGATTGAATAACGTTCAATACGTCATTAGTAGCGTATTAAATTGCTCTTTCATAAGCATTAGTGAAAATTGAAAAAATTGTAACAGTTTTCCTGAAAATCGCAAAAAACCTAAAAATTACATCATTTTTGTCACATTTCTCGATAACCGCTTAAGATTGAATAACATTCAATACGTCATTTGTTGCGTATTCTAATGCTCTTTTATAAGCACTTGAGAGAATTACATAAAGTCTTACGGTTTTCCTGAAAATTGCAAAAAACTAAAAATTCTCTTAATTTTCGCTTATAACTCGAGAACCTGGTAAGATTGAATAACGTTCAATACGTCATTTGTTGCGTATTCTAATGCTCTTTCATAAGCAGTTAAGAGAATTACATAAAGTCTTACGGTTTTCCTGAAAATTGCAAAAAACTAAAAATTCTCTTAATTTTCGCTTATAACTCGAGAACCTGGTAAGATTGAATAACGTTCAATACGTCATTTGTTGCGTATTCTAATGCTCTTTCATAAGCAGTTAAGATAATTACATAAAGTCTTACGGTTTTCCTGAAAATTGCAAAAAACTAAAAATTCTCTTAATTTTCGCTTATAACTCGAGAACCTGGTAAGATTGAATAACGTTCAATACGTCATTTGTTGCGTATTCTAATGCTCTTTCATAAGCAGTTAAGATAATTACATAAAGTCTTACGGTTTTCCTGAAAATTGCAAAAAACTAAAAATTCTCTTCATTTTCGCTTATAACTCGAGAACCTGGTAAGATTGAATAACGTTCAATACGTCATTTGTTGCGTATTCTAATGCTCTTTCATAAGCAGTTAAGAGAATTACATAAAGTCTTACGGTTTTCCTGAAAATTGCCAAAAAATTCTCTTAATTTTCGCTTATAACTCGAGAACCTGGTAAGATTGAATAACGTTCAATACGTCATTTGTTGCGTATTCTAATGCTCTTTCATAAGCAGTTAAGATAATTACATAAAGTCTTACGGTTTTCCTGAAAATTGCAAAAAACTAAAAATTCTCTTAATTTTCGCTTATAACTCGAGAACCTGGTAAGATTGAATAACGTTCAATACGTCATTTGTTGCGTATTCTAATGCTCTTTCATAAGCAGTTAAGAGAATTACATAAAGTCTTACGGTTTTCCTGAAAATTGCCAAAAAATTCTCTTAATTTTCGCTTATAACTCGAGAACCTGGTAAGATTGAATAACGTTCAATACGTCATTTGTTGCGTATTCTAATGCTCTTTCATAAGCAGTGAAGATAATTACATAAAGTCTTACGGTTTTCCTGAAAATTGCAAAAAACTAAAAATTCTCTTAATTTTCGCTTATAACTCGAGAACCTGGTAAGATTGAATAACGTTCAATACGTCATTTGTTGCGTATTCTAATGCTCTTTCATAAGCAGTTAAGAGAATTACATAAAGTCTTACGGTTTTCCTGAAAATTGCAAAAAACTAAAAATTCTCTTAATTTTCGCTTATAACTCGAGAACCTGGTAAGATTGAATAACGTTCAATACGTCATTTGTTGCGTATTCTAATGCTCTTTCATAAGCAGTTAAGATAATTACATAAAGTCTTACGGTTTTCCTGAAAATTGCAAAAAACTAAAAATTCTCTTCATTTTCGCTTATAACTCGAGAACCTGGTAAGATTGAATAACGTTCAATACGTCATTTGTTGCGTATTCTAATGCTCTTTCATAAGCAGTTAAGAGAATTACATAAAGTCTTACGGTTTTCCTGAAAATTGCCAAAAAATTCTCTTAATTTTCGCTTATAACTCGAGAACCTGGTAAGATTGAATAACGTTCAATACGTCATTTGTTGCGTATTCTAATGCTCTTTCATAAGCAGTTAAGATAATTACATAAAGTCTTACGGTTTTCCTGAAAATTGCAAAAAACTAAAAATTCTCTTAATTTTCGCTTATAACTCGAGAACCTGGTAAGATTGAATAACGTTCAATACGTCATTTGTTGCGTATTCTAATGCTCTTTCATAAGCAGTTAAGAGAATTACATAAAGTCTTACGGTTTTCCTGAAAATTGCAAAAAACTAAAAATTCTCTTAATTTTCGCTTATAACTCGAGAACCTGGTAAGATTGAATAACGTTCAATACGTCATTTGTTGCGTATTCTAATGCTCTTTCATAAGCAGTTAAGATAATTACATAAAGTCTTACGGTTTTCCTGAAAATTGCAAAAAACTAAAAATTCTCTTAATTTTCGCTTATAACTCGAGAACCTGGTAAGATTGAATAACGTTCAATACGTCATTTGTTGCGTATTCTAATGCTCTTTCATAAGCAGTTAAGATAATTACATAAAGTCTTACGGTTTTCCTGAAAATTGCAAAAAACTAAAAATTCTCTTCATTTTCGCTTATAACTCGAGAACCTGGTAAGATTGAATAACGTTCAATACGTCATTTGTTGCGTATTCTAATGCTCTTTCATAAGCAGTTAAGAGAATTACATAAAGTCTTACGGTTTTCCTGAAAATTGCCAAAAAATTCTCTTAATTTTCGCTTATAACTCGAGAACCTGGTAAGATTGAATAACGTTCAATACGTCATTTGTTGCGTATTCTAATGCTCTTTCATAAGCAGTTAAGATAATTACATAAAGTCTTACGGTTTTCCTGAAAATTGCAAAAAACTAAAAATTCTCTTCATTTTCGCTTATAACTCGAGAACCTGGTAAGATTGAATAACGTTCAATACGTCATTTGTTGCGTATTCTAATGCTCTTTCATAAGCAGTTAAGAGAATTACATAAAGTCTTACGGTTTTCCTGAAAATTGCCAAAAAATTCTCTTAATTTTCGCTTATAACTCGAGAACCTGGTAAGATTTAATAACGTTCAATACGTCATTTGTTGCGAATTCTAATGCTCTTTCATAAGCAGTTAAGATAATTACATAAAGTCTTACGGTTTTCCTGAAAATTGCAAAAAACTAAAAATTCTCTTAATTTTCGGTTGTAACTCGAGAACCAGGTAAGATTGAATAACGTTCAAGACATCATTTGTTGCGTATTCTAATGCTCTTTCATAAGCAGTTAAGATAATTACATAAAGTCTTACGGTTTTCCTGAAAATTGAAAAAACTAAAAAAAAACTTAATTTTCGCTTATAACTCGAGAACCAGGTAAGATTGAATAACGTTCAATACGTCATTTGTTGCGTATTAAATTGCTCTTTCATAAACATTAGTGAAAATTGAAGAAATTGTAACGGTTTTCCTGAAAATTGCAAAAAACTAAAAAAAAACTTAATTTTCGCTTATAACTCGAGAACCAGGTAAGATTGAATAACGTTCAATACGTCATTTGTTGCGTATTAAATTGCTCTTTCATAAACATTAGTGAAAATTGAAGAAATTGTAACGGTTTTCCTGAAAATTGCAAAAAACTAAAAAAAACTTAATTTTCGCTTATAACTCGAGAACCAGGTAAGATTTAATAACGTTCAATACGTCATTTGTTGCGTATTAGATTGCTCTTTCATAAACATTAGTGAAAATTGAAGAAATTGTAACGGTTTTCCTGAAAATTGCAAAAAACTAAAAAAAAACTTAATTTTCGCTTATAACTCGAGAACCAGGTAAGATTGAATAATGTTCAATACGTCATTTGTTGCGTATTAAATTGCTCTTTCATAAGCATTAGTGAAAATTGAAGAAATTGTAACAGTTTTCCTGAAAATCGCGAAAAACCTAAAAATTACATCATTTTTGTCAAATATCTCGATAACCGCTTAAGATTGAATAACGCTCAATACGTCATTAGTTGCGTAGTAAATTGCTCTTTCATAAGCATTAGTGAAAATTGAAGAAATTGTAACAGTTTTCCTGAAAATCGCGAAAAACCTAAAAATTACATCATTTTTGTCAAATATCTCGATAACCGCTTAAGATTGAATAACGTTCTATACGTCATTAGTTGCGTATTAAATTGCTCTTTCATAAGCATTAGTGAAAATTGAAAAAATTGTAACAGTTTTCCTGAAAATCGCAAAAAACCTAAAAATTACATCATTTTTGTCAAATATCTCGATAACCGCTTAAGATTGAATAACGTTCAATACGTCATTAGTTGCGTATTAAATTACTCTTTCATAAGCATTAGTGAAAATTTAATAAATTGTAACAGTTTTCCTGAAAATCGCGAAAAACCTAAAAATTACATCATTTTTGTCAAATATCTCGATAACCGCTTAAGAGTGAATAACGTTCAATACGTCAATAGTTGCGTATTCTAATGCTCTTTCATAAGCAGTTGTGAGAATTACATAAAGTCTTACGGTTTTCCTGAAAATTGCAAAAAACTAAAAATTCTCTTAATTTTCGCTTATAACTCGAGAACCAGGTAAGATTGAATAACGTTCAATACGTCATTAGTTGCGTATTAAATTGCTCTTTCATAAGCATTAGTGAAAATTGAAGAAATTGTAACAGTTTTCCTGAAAATCGCGAAAAACCTAAAAATTACATCATTTTTGTCAAATATCTCGATAACCGCTTAAGATTGAATAACGTTCAATACGTCATTAGTTGCGTATTAAATTACTCTTTCATAAGCATTAGTGAAAATTTAATAAATTGTAACAGTTTTCCTGAAAATCGCGAAAAACCTAAAAATTACATCATTTTTGTCAAATATCTCGATAACCGCTTAAGATTGAATAACGTTCAATACGTCATTAGTTGCGTATTAAATTACTCTTTCATAAGCATTAGTGAAAATTTAATAAATTGTAACAGTTTTCCTGAAAATCGCGAAAAACCTAAAAATTACATCATTTTTGTCAAATATCTCGATAACCGCTTAAGATTGAATAACGTTCAATACGTCATTAGTTGCGTATTAAATTGCTCTTTCATAAGCATTAGTGAAAATTGAAGAAATTGTAACAGTTTTCCTGAAAATCGCGAAAAACCTAAAAATTACATCATTTTTGTCAAATATCTCGATAACCGCTTAAGATTGAATAACGTTCAATACGTCATTTGTTGCGTATTCTAATGCTCTTTCATAGGCAGTAGAGAGAATTACATAAAGTCTTACGGTTTTCCTGAAAATTGCAAAAAACTAAAAATTCTCTTCATTTTCGCTTATAACTCGAGAACCAGGTAAGATTGAATAACGTTCAATACGTCATTAGTAGCGTATTAAATTGCTCTTTCATAAGCATTAGTGAAAATTGAAAAAATTGTAACAGTTTTCCTGAAAATCGCAAAAAACCTAAAAATTACATCATTTTTGTCACATTTCTCGATAACCGCTTAAGATTGAATAACATTCAATACGTCATTTGTTGCGTATTCTAATGCTCTTTCATAAGCAGTTAAGATAATTACATAAAGTCTTACGGTTTTCCTGAAAATTGCAAAAAACTAAAAATTCTCTTAATTTTCGCTTATAACTCGAGAACCTGGTAAGATTGAATAACGTTCAATACGTCATTTGTTGCGTATTCTAATGCTCTTTCATAAGCAGTTAAGAGAATTACATAAAGTCTTACGGTTTTCCTGAAAATTGCCAAAAAATTCTCTTAATTTTCGCTTATAACTCGAGAACCTGGTAAGATTGAATAACGTTCAATACGTCATTTGTTGCGTATTCTAATGCTCTTTCATAAGCAGTTAAGATAATTACATAAAGTCTTACGGTTTTCCTGAAAATTGCAAAAAACTAAAAATTCTCTTAATTTTCGCTTATAACTCGAGAACCTGGTAAGATTGAATAACGTTCAATACGTCATTTGTTGCGTATTCTAATGCTCTTTCATAAGCAGTTAAGAGAATTACATAAAGTCTTACGGTTTTCCTGAAAATTGCAAAAAACTAAAAATTCTCTTAATTTTCGCTTATAACTCGAGAACCTGGTAAGATTGAATAACGTTCAATACGTCATTTGTTGCGTATTCTAATGCTCTTTCATAAGCAGTTAAGATAATTACATAAAGTCTTACGGTTTTCCTGAAAATTGCAAAAAACTAAAAATTCTCTTAATTTTCGCTTATAACTCGAGAACCTGGTAAGATTGAATAACGTTCAATACGTCATTTGTTGCGTATTCTAATGCTCTTTCATAAGCAGTTAAGATAATTACATAAAGTCTTACGGTTTTCCTGAAAATTGCAAAAAACTAAAAATTCTCTTCATTTTCGCTTATAACTCGAGAACCTGGTAAGATTGAATAACGTTCAATACGTCATTTGTTGCGTATTCTAATGCTCTTTCATAAGCAGTTAAGAGAATTACATAAAGTCTTACGGTTTTCCTGAAAATTGCCAAAAAATTCTCTTAATTTTCGCTTATAACTCGAGAACCTGGTAAGATTGAATAACGTTCAATACGTCATTTGTTGCGTATTCTAATGCTCTTTCATAAGCAGTTAAGATAATTACATAAAGTCTTACGGTTTTCCTGAAAATTGCAAAAAACTAAAAATTCTCTTCATTTTCGCTTATAACTCGAGAACCTGGTAAGATTGAATAACGTTCAATACGTCATTTGTTGCGTATTCTAATGCTCTTTCATAAGCAGTTAAGAGAATTACATAAAGTCTTACGGTTTTCCTGAAAATTGCCAAAAAATTCTCTTAATTTTCGCTTATAACTCGAGAACCTGGTAAGATTTAATAACGTTCAATACGTCATTTGTTGCGAATTCTAATGCTCTTTCATAAGCAGTTAAGATAATTACATAAAGTCTTACGGTTTTCCTGAAAATTGCAAAAAACTAAAAATTCTCTTAATTTTCGGTTGTAACTCGAGAACCAGGTAAGATTGAATAACGTTCAAGACATCATTTGTTGCGTATTCTAATGCTCTTTCATAAGCAGTTAAGATAATTACATAAAGTCTTACGGTTTTCCTGAAAATTGAAAAAACTAAAAAAAAACTTAATTTTCGCTTATAACTCGAGAACCAGGTAAGATTGAATAACGTTCAATACGTCATTTGTTGCGTATTAAATTGCTCTTTCATAAACATTAGTGAAAATTGAAGAAATTGTAACGGTTTTCCTGAAAATTGCAAAAAACTAAAAAAAAACTTAATTTTCGCTTATAACTCGAGAACCAGGTAAGATTGAATAACGTTCAATACGTCATTTGTTGCGTATTAAATTGCTCTTTCATAAACATTAGTGAAAATTGAAGAAATTGTAACGGTTTTCCTGAAAATTGCAAAAAACTAAAAAAAACTTAATTTTCGCTTATAACTCGAGAACCAGGTAAGATTTAATAACGTTCAATACGTCATTTGTTGCGTATTAGATTGCTCTTTCATAAACATTAGTGAAAATTGAAGAAATTGTAACGGTTTTCCTGAAAATTGCAAAAAACTAAAAAAAAACTTAATTTTCGCTTATAACTCGAGAACCAGGTAAGATTGAATAATGTTCAATACGTCATTTGTTGCGTATTAAATTGCTCTTTCATAAGCATTAGTGAAAATTGAAGAAATTGTAACAGTTTTCCTGAAAATCGCGAAAAACCTAAAAATTACATCATTTTTGTCAAATATCTCGATAACCGCTTAAGATTGAATAACGTTCTATACGTCATTAGTTGCGTATTAAATTGCTCTTTCATAAGCATTAGTGAAAATTGAAGAAATTGTAACAGTTTTCCTGAAAATCGCGAAAAACCTAAAAATTACATCATTTTTGTCAAATATCTCGATAACCGCTTAAGATTGAATAACGCTCAATACGTCATTAGTTGCGTAGTAAATTGCTCTTTCATAAGCATTAGTGAAAATTGAAGAAATTGTAACAGTTTTCCTGAAAATCGCGAAAAACCTAAAAATTACATCATTTTTGTCAAATATCTCGATAACCGCTTAAGATTGAATAACGTTCTATACGTCATTAGTTGCGTATTAAATTGCTCTTTCATAAGCATTAGTGAAAATTGAAAAAATTGTAACAGTTTTCCTGAAAATCGCGAAAAACCTAAAAATTACATCATTTTTGTCAAATATCTCGATAACCGCTTAAGATTGAATAACGTTCTATACGTCATTAGTTGCGTATTAAATTGCTCTTTCATAAGCATTAGTGAAAATTGAAGAAATTGTAACAGTTTTCCTGAAAATCGCGAAAAACCTAAAAATTACATCATTTTTGTCAAATATCTCGATAACCGCTTAAGATTGAATAACGCTCAATACGTCATTAGTTGCGTAGTAAATTGCTCTTTCATAAGCATTAGTGAAAATTGAAGAAATTGTAACAGTTTTCCTGAAAATCGCGAAAAACCTAAAAATTACATCATTTTTGTCAAATATCTCGATAACCGCTTAAGATTGAATAACGTTCTATACGTCATTAGTTGCGTATTAAATTGCTCTTTCATAAGCATTAGTGAAAATTGAAAAAATTGTAACAGTTTTCCTGAAAATCGCAAAAAACCTAAAAATTACATCATTTTTGTCAAATATCTCGATAACCGCTTAAGATTGAATAACGTTCAATACGTCATTAGTTGCGTATTAAATTACTCTTTCATAAGCATTAGTGAAAATTTAATAAATTGTAACAGTTTTCCTGAAAATCGCGAAAAACCTAAAAATTACATCATTTTTGTCAAATATCTCGATAACCGCTTAAGAGTGAATAACGTTCAATACGTCAATAGTTGCGTATTCTAATGCTCTTTCATAAGCAGTTGTGAGAATTACATAAAGTCTTACGGTTTTCCTGAAAATTGCAAAAAACTAAAAAAAACTTAATTTTCGCTTATAACTCCAGAACCAGGTAAAATTGAATAACGTTCAAAAGGTCATTTGTTGCGTATTCTAATGCTCTTTCATAAGCAGTTGAGAGAATTACATAAAGTCTTACGGTTTTCCTGAAAATTGCAAAAAACTAAAAATTCTCTTAATTTTCGCTTATAACTCCAGAACCAGGTAAGATTGAATAACGTTCAATACGTCATTAGTAGCGTATTAAATTGCTCTTTCATAAGCATTAGTGAAAATTGAAAAAATTGTAACAGTTTTCCTGAAAATCGCAAAAAACCTAAAAATTACATCATTTTTGTCAAATATCTCGATAACCGCTTAAGATTGAATAACGTTCAATACGTCATTAGTTGCGTATTAAATTGCTCTTTCATAAGCATTAGTGAAAATTGAAGAAATTGTAACAGTTTTCCTGAAAATCGCGAAAAACCTAAAAATTACATCATTTTTGTCAAATATCTCGATAACCGCTTAAGATTGAATAACGTTCAATACGTCATTAGTTGCGTATTAAATTACTCTTTCATAAGCATTAGTGAAAATTTAATAAATTGTAACAGTTTTCCTGAAAATCGCGAAAAACCTAAAAATTACATCATTTTTGTCAAATATCTCGATAACCGCTTAAGATTGAATAACGTTCAATACGTCATTAGTTGCGTATTAAATTGCTCTTTCATAAGCATTAGTGAAAATTGAAGAAATTGTAACAGTTTTCCTGAAAATCGCGAAAAACCTAAAAATTACATCATTTTTGTCAAATATCTCGATAACCGCTTAAGATTGAATAACGTTCAATACGTCATTTGTTGCGTATTCTAATGCTCTTTCATAGGCAGTAGAGAGAATTACATAAAGTCTTACGGTTTTCCTGAAAATTGCAAAAAACTAAAAATTCTCTTCATTTTCGCTTATAACTCGAGAACCAGGTAAGATTGAATAACGTTCAATACGTCATTAGTAGCGTATTAAATTGCTCTTTCATAAGCATTAGTGAAAATTGAAAAAATTGTAACAGTTTTCCTGAAAATCGCAAAAAACCTAAAAATTACATCATTTTTGTCACATTTCTCGATAACCGCTTAAGATTGAATAACATTCAATACGTCATTTGTTGCGTATTCTAATGCTCTTTCATAGGCAGTAGAGAGAATTACATAAAGTCTTACGGTTTTCCTGAAAATTGCAAAAAACTAAAAATTCTCTTCATTTTCGCTTATAACTCGAGAACCAGGTAAGATTGAATAACGTTCAATACGTCATTAGTAGCGTATTAAATTGCTCTTTCATAAGCATTAGTGAAAATTGAAAAAATTGTAACAGTTTTCCTGAAAATCGCAAAAAACCTAAAAATTACATCATTTTTGTCAAATATCTCGATAACCGCTTAAGATTGAATAACGTTCAATACGTCATTAGTTGCGTATTAAATTACTCTTTCATAAGCATTAGTGAAAATTGAATAAATTGTAACAGTTTTCCTGAAAATCGCGAAAAACCTAAAAATTACATCATTTTTGTCAAATATCTCGATAACCGCTTAAGAGTGAATAACGTTCAATATGTCATTAGTTGCGTATTCTAATGCTCTTTCATAAGCAGTTGTGAGAATTACATAAAGTCTTACGGTTTTCCTGAAAATTGCAAAAAACTAAAAAAAACTTAATTTTCGCTTATAACTCCAGAACCAGGTAAAATTGAATAACGTTCAAAAGGTCATTTGTTGCGTATTCTAATGCTCTTTCATAAGCAGTTGAGAGAATTACATAAAGTCTTACGGTTTTCCTGAAAATTGCAAAAAACTAAAAATTCTCTTAATTTTCGCTTATAACTCCAGAACCAGGTAAGATTGAATAACGTTCAATACGTCATTAGTAGCGTATTAAATTGCTCTTTCATAAGCATTAGTGAAAATTGAAAAAATTGTAACAGTTTTCCTGAAAATCGCAAAAAACCTAAAAATTACATCATTTTTGTCAAATATCTCGATAACCGCTTAAGATTGAATAACGTTCAATACGTCATTAGTTGCGTATTAAATTGCTCTTTCATAAGCATTAGTGAAAATTGAAGAAATTGTAACAGTTTTCCTGAAAATCGCGAAAAACCTAAAAATTACATCATTTTTGTCAAATATCTCGATAACCGCTTAAGATTGAATAACGTTCAATACGTCATTAGTTGCGTATTAAATTACTCTTTCATAAGCATTAGTGAAAATTTAATAAATTGTAACAGTTTTCCTGAAAATCGCGAAAAACCTAAAAATTACATCATTTTTGTCAAATATCTCGATAACCGCTTAAGATTGAATAACGTTCAATACGTCATTAGTTGCGTATTAAATTGCTCTTTCATAAGCATTAGTGAAAATTGAAGAAATTGTAACAGTTTTCCTGAAAATCGCGAAAAACCTAAAAATTACATCATTTTTGTCAAATATCTCGATAACCGCTTAAGATTGAATAACGTTCAATACGTCATTTGTTGCGTATTCTAATGCTCTTTCATAGGCAGTAGAGAGAATTACATAAAGTCTTACGGTTTTCCTGAAAATTGCAAAAAACTAAAAATTCTCTTCATTTTCGCTTATAACTCGAGAACCAGGTAAGATTGAATAACGTTCAATACGTCATTAGTAGCGTATTAAATTGCTCTTTCATAAGCATTAGTGAAAATTGAAAAAATTGTAACAGTTTTCCTGAAAATCGCAAAAAACCTAAAAATTACATCATTTTTGTCACATTTCTCGATAACCGCTTAAGATTGAATAACATTCAATACGTCATTTGTTGCGTATTCTAATGCTCTTTTATAAGCACTTGAGAGAATTACATAAAGTCTTACGGTTTTCCTGAAAATTGCAAAAAACTAAAAATTCTCTTCATTTTCGCTTATAACTCGAGAACCTGGTTAGATTGATTAACGTGCAATACGTCATTTGTTGCGTATTCTAATGCTCTTTCATAAGCAGTTAAGATAATTACATAAAGTCTTACGGTTTTTCTGAAAATTGCAAAAAACTAAAAATTCTCTTAATTTTCGCTTATAACTCGAGAACCTGGTAGTGAAAATTGAAGAAATTGTAACAGTTTTCCTGAAAATCGCGAAAAACCTAAAAATTACATCATTTTTGTCAAATATCTCGATAACCGCTTAAGAGTGAATAACGTTCAATATGTCATTAGTTGCGTATTCTAATGCTCTTTCATAAGCAGTTGTGAGAATTACATAAAGTCTTACGGTTTTCCTGAAAATTGCAAAAAACTAAAAAAAACTTAATTTTCGCTTATAACTCCAGAACCAGGTAAGATTGAATAACGTTCAAAAGGTCATTTGTTGCGTATTCTAATGCTCTTTCATAAGCAGTTGAGAGAATTACATAAAGTCTTACGGTTTTCCTGAAAATTGCAAAAAACTAAAAATTCTCTTAATTTTCGCTTATAACTCCAGAACCAGGTAAGATTGAATAACGTTCAATACGTCATTAGTAGCGTATTAAATTGCTCTTTCATAAGCATTAGTGAAAATTGAAAAAATTGTAACAGTTTTCCTGAAAATCGCAAAAAACCTAAAAATTACATCATTTTTGTCAAATATCTCGATAACCGCTTAAGATTGAATAACGTTCAATACGTCATTAGTTGCGTATTAAATTGCTCTTTCATAAGCATTAGTGAAAATTGAAGAAATTGTAACAGTTTTCCTGAAAATCGCGAAAAACCTAAAAATTACATCATTTTTGTCAAATATCTCGATAACCGCTTAAGATTGAATAACGTTCAATACGTCATTAGTTGCGTATTAAATTGCTCTTTCATAAGCATTAGTGAAAATTTAATAAATTGTAACAGTTTTCCTGAAAATCGCGAAAAACCTAAAAATTACATCATTTTTGTCAAATATCTCGATAACCGCTTAAGATTGAATAACGTTCAATACGTCATTAGTTGCGTATTAAATTACTCTTTCATAAGCATTAGTGAAAATTTAATAAATTGTAACAGTTTTCCTGAAAATCGCGAAAAACCTAAAAATTACATCATTTTTGTCAAATATCTCGATAACCGCTTAAGATTGAATAACGTTCAATACGTCATTAGTTGCGTATTAAATTGCTCTTTCATAAACATTAGTGAAACTTGAAGAAATTGTAACGGTTTTCCTGAAAATTGCAATAAACTAAAAATTCTCTTAATTTTCGCTTATAACTCGAGAACCTGGTAAGATTTAATAACGTTCAATACGTCATTTGTTGCGAATTCTAATGCTCTTTCATAAGCAGTTAAGAGAATTACATAAAGTCTTACGGTTTTCCTGAAAATTGCAAAAAACTAAAAATTCTCTTAATTTTCGGTTGTAACTCGAGAACCAGGTAAGATTGAATAACGTTCAAGACATCATTTGTTGCGTATTCTAATGCTCTTTCATAAGCAGTTGAGAGAATTACATAAAGTCTTACGGTTTTCCTGAAAATTGAAAAAAACTTAAAAAAAACTTAATTTTCGCATATAACTCGAGAACCAGGTAAGATTGAATAACGTTCAATACGTCATTTGTTGCGTATTAAATTGCTCTTTCATAAACATTAGTGAAAATTGAAGAAATTGTAACGGTTTTCCTGAAAATTGCAAAAAACTAAAAAAAAACTTAATTTTCGCTTATAACTCGAGAACCAAGTAAGATTGAATAACGTTCAATACGTCATTTGTTGCGTATTAAATTGCTCATTCATAAACATTAGTGAAAATTGAAGAAATTGTAACGGTTTTCCTGAAAATTGCAAAAAACTAAAAAAAACTTAATTTTCGCTTATAACTCGAGAACCAGGTAAGATTGAATAACGTTCAATACGTCATTTGTTGCGTATTAAATTGCTCTTTCATAAACATTAGTGAAAATTGAAGAAATTGTAACGGTTTTCCTGAAAATTGCAAAAAACTAAAAAAAAACTTAATTTTCGCTTATAACTCGAGAACCAGGTAAGATTGAATAATGTTCAATACGTCATTTGTTGCGTATTAAATTGCCCTTTCATAAGCATTAGTGAAAATTGAAGAAATTGTAACAGTTTTCCTGAAAATCGCGAAAAACCTAAAAATTACATCATTTTTGTCAAATATCTCGATAACCGCTTAAGATTGAATAACGTTCAATACGTCATTAGTAGCGTATTAAATTGCTCTTTCATAAGCATTAGTGAAAATTGAAAAAATTGTAACAGTTTTCCTGAAAATCGCAAAAAACCTAAAAATTACATCATTTTTGTCAAATATCTCGATAACCGCTTAAGATTGAATAACGTTCAATACGTCATTAGTTGCGTATTAAATTACTCTTTCATAAGCATTAGTGAAAATTGAATAAATTGTAACAGTTTTCCTGAAAATCGCGAAAAACCTAAAAATTACATCATTTTTGTCAAATATCTCGATAACCGCTTAAGAGTGAATAACGTTCAATATGTCATTAGTTGCGTATTCTAATGCTCTTTCATAAGCAGTTGTGAGAATTACATAAAGTCTTACGGTTTTCCTGAAAATTGCAAAAAACTAAAAAAAACTTAATTTTCGCTTATAACTCCAGAACCAGGTAAGATTGAATAACGTTCAAAAGGTCATTTGTTGCGTATTCTAATGCTCTTTCATAAGCAGTTGAGAGAATTACATAAAGTCTTACGGTTTTCCTGAAAATTGCAAAAAACTAAAAATTCTCTTAATTTTCGCTTATAACTCCAGAACCAGGTAAGATTGAATAACGTTCAATACGTCATTAGTAGCGTATTAAATTGCTCTTTCATAAGCATTAGTGAAAATTGAAAAAATTGTAACAGTTTTCCTGAAAATCGCAAAAAACCTAAAAATTACATCATTTTTGTCAAATATCTCGATAACCGCTTAAGATTGAATAACGTTCAATACGTCATTAGTTGCGTATTAAATTGCTCTTTCATAAGCATTAGTGAAAATTGAAGAAATTGTAACAGTTTTCCTGAAAATCGCGAAAAACCTAAAAATTACATCATTTTTGTCAAATATCTCGATAACCGCTTAAGATTGAATAACGTTCAATACGTCATTAGTTGCGTATTAAATTACTCTTTCATAAGCATTAGTGAAAATTTAATAAATTGTAACAGTTTTCCTGAAAATCGCGAAAAACCTAAAAATTACATCATTTTTGTCAAATATCTCGATAACCGCTTAAGATTGAATAACGTTCAATACGTCATTAGTTGCGTATTAAATTGCTCTTTCATAAGCAGTTGTGAGAATTACATAAAGTCCTGAAAATTGCAAAAAACTAAAAAAAACTTAATTTTCGCTTATAACTCCAGAACCAGGTAAGATTGAATAACGTTCAAAAGGTCATTTGTTGCGTATTCTAATGCTCTTTCATAAGCAGTTGAGAGAATTACATAAAGTCTTACGGTTTTCCTGAAAATTGCAAAAAACTAAAAATTCTCTTAATTTTCGCTTATAACTCCAGAACCAGGTAAGATTGAATAACGTTCAATACGTCATTAGTAGCGTATTAAATTGCTCTTTCATAAGCATTAGTGAAAATTGAAAAAATTGTAACAGTTTTCCTGAAAATCGCAAAAAACCTAAAAATTACATCATTTTTGTCAAATATCTCGATAACCGCTTAAGATTGAATAACGTTCAATACGTCATTAGTTGCGTATTAAATTGCTCTTTCATAAGCATTAGTGAAAATTGAAGAAATTGTAACAGTTTTCCTGAAAATCGCGAAAAACCTAAAAATTACATCATTTTTGTCAAATATCTCGATAACCGCTTAAGATTGAATAACGTTCAATACGTCATTAGTTGCGTATTAAATTGCTCTTTCATAAGCATTAGTGAAAATTGAAGAAATTGTAACAGTTTTCCTGAAAATCGCGAAAAACCTAAAAATTACATCATTTTTGTCAAATATCTCGATAACCGCATAAGATTGAATAACGTTCAATACGTCATTAGTTGCGTATTAAATTGCTCTTTCATAAGCAGTTGTGAGAATTACATAAAGTCTTACGGTTTTCCTGAAAATTGCAAAAAACTAAAAAAAACTTAATTTTCGCTTATAACTCCAGAACCAGGTAAGATTGAATAACGTTCAAAAGGTCATTTGTTGCGTATTCTAATGCTCTTTCATAAGCAGTTGAGAGAATTACATAAAGTCTTACGGTTTTCCTGAAAATTGCAAAAAACTAAAAATTCTCTTAATTTTCGCTTATAACTCGAGAACCAGGTAAGATTGAATAACGTTCAATACGTCATTTGTTGCGTATTCTAATGCTCTTTCATAAGCAGTAGAGAGAATTACATAAAGTCTTACTGTTTTCCTGAAAATTGCAAAAAACTAAAAATTCTCTTAATTTTCGCTTATAACTCGAGAACCAGGTAAGATTGAATAACGTTCAATACGTCATTAGTAGCGTATTAAATTGCTCTTTCATAAGCATTAGTGAAAATTGATAAAATTGTAACAGTTTTCCTGAAAATCGCAAAAAACCTAAAAATTACATCATTTTTGTCACATTTCTCGATAACCGCTTAAGATTGAATAACATTCAATACGTCATTTGTTGCGTATTCTAATGCTCTTTTATAAGCACTTGAGAGAATTACTGAAAGTCTTACGGTTTTCCTGAAAATTGCAAAAAACTAAAAATTCTCTTAATTTTCGCTTATAACTCGAGAACCTGGTAAGATTGAATAACGTTCAATACGTCATTTGTTGCGTATTCTAATGCTCTTTCATAAGCAGTTAAGAGAATTACATAAAGTCTTACGGTTTTCCTGAAAATTGCAAAAAACTAAAAATTCTCTTCATTTTCGCTTATAACTCGAGAACCTGGTAAGATTGAATAACGTTCAATACGTCATTTGTTGCGTATTCTAATGCTCTTTTATAAGCAGTTAAGAGAATTACATAAAGTCTTACGGTTTTTCTGAAAATTGCAAAAAACTAAAAATTCTCTTAATTTTCGCTTATAACTCGAGAACCTGGTAAGATTTAATAACGTTCAATACGTCATTTGTTGCGAATTCTAATGCTCTTTCATAAGCAGTTAAGAGAATTACATAAAGTCTTACGGTTTTGCTGAAAATTGCAAAAAACTAAAAATTCTCTTAATTTTCGGTTGTAACTCGAGAACCAGGTAAGATTGAATAACGTTCAAGACATCATTTGTTGCGTATTCTAATGCTCTTTCATAAGCAGTTGAGAGAATTACATAAAGTCTTACGGTTTTCCTGAAAATTGAAAAAAAATAAAAAAAAACTTAATTTTCGCTTATAACTCGAGAACCAGGTAAGATTGAATAACGTTCAATACGTCATAAGTTGCGTATTAAATTGCTCTTTCATAAACATTAGTGAAAATTGAAGAAATTGTAACGGTTTTCCTGAAAATTGCAAAAAACTAAAAAAAAACTTAATTTTCGCTTATAACTCGAGAACCAGGTAAGATTGAATAACGTTCAATACGTCATAAGTTGCGTATTAAATTGCTCTTTCATAAACATTAGTGAAAATTGAAGAAACCTAAAAATTACATCATTTTTGTCAAATATCTCGATAACTGCTTAAGATTTAATAACGTTCAATACGTCATTAGTTGCGTACTAAATTACTCTTTCATAAGCATTAGTGAAAATTGAATAAATTGTAACAGTTTTCCTGAAAATCGCGAAAAACCTAAAAATTACATCATTTTTGTCAAATATCTCGATAACTGCTTAAGATTTAATAACGTTCAATACGTCATTAGTTGCGTATTAAATTGCTCTTTCATAAGCATTAGTGAAAATTGAAGAAATTGTAACAGTTTTCCTGAAAATCGCGAAAAACCTAAAAATTACATCATTTTTGTCAAATATCTCGATAACCGCTTAAGATTGAATAACGTTCAATACGTCATTAGTTGCGTATTAAATTGCTCTTTCATAAGCATTAGTCAAAATTGAAGAAATTGTAACGGTTTTCCTGAAAATTGCAAAAAACTAAAAAAAAACTTAATTTTCGCTTATAACTCGAGAACCGGGTAAGATTGAATAACGTTCAATACGTCATTTGTTGCGTATTAAATTGCTCTTTCATAAACATTAGTGAAAATTGAAGAAATTGTAACGGTTTTCCTGAAAATTGCAAAAAACTAAAAATTCTCTTAATTTTCGCTTATAACACGAGAACCAGGTAAGATTGAATAACGTTCAATACGTCATTAGTTGCGTATTAAATTACTCTTTCATTAGCATTAGTGAAAATTGAAGAAATTGTAACAGTTTTCCTGAAAATCGCGAAAAACCTAAAAATTACATCATTTTTGTCAAATATCTCGATAACCGCTTAAGATTGAATAACGTTCAATACGTCATTAGTTGCGTAGTAAATTGCTCTTTCATAAGCATTAGTGAAAATTGAAGAAATTGTAACAGTTTTCCTGAAAATCGCGAAAAACCTAAAAATTACATCATTTTTGTCAAATATCTCGATAACTGCTTAAGATTTAATAACATTCAATACGTCATTAGTTGCGTATTAAATTGCTCTTTCATAAACATTAGTGAAAATTGAAGAAATTGTA
The DNA here is from genome assembly GCA_963457615.1 of Nicrophorus investigator. Taxonomy (NCBI): domain Eukaryota; kingdom Metazoa; phylum Arthropoda; class Insecta; order Coleoptera; family Silphidae; genus Nicrophorus; species Nicrophorus investigator. The sequence continues at coordinate 236,302 of OY735143.1, forward strand.
ACGGTTTTCCTGAAAATTGCAAAAAACTAAAAATTCTCTTAATTTTCGCTTATAACACGAGAACCAGGTAAGATTGAATAACGTTCAATACGTCATTAGTTGCGTATTAAATTACTCTTTCATAAGCATTAGTGAAAATTGAAGAAATTGTAACAGTTTTCCTGAAAATCGCGAAAAACCTAAAAATTACATCATTTTTGTCAAATATCTCGATAACCGCTTAAGATTGAATAACGTTCAATACGTCATTAGTTGCGTAGTAAATTGCTCTTTCATAAGCATTAGTGAAAATTGAAGAAATTGTAACAGTTTTCCTGAAAATCGCGAAAAACCTAAAAATTACATCATTTTTGTCAAATATCTCGATAACCGCTTAAGATTGAATAACGTTCAATACGTCATTAGTTGCGTATTAAATTGCTCTTTCATAAGCATTAGTCAAAATTGAAGAAATTGTAACGGTTTTCCTGAAAATTGCAAAAAACTAAAAAAAAACTTAATTTTCGCTTATAACTCGAGAACCAGGTAAGATTGAATAACGTTCAATACGTCATTTGTTGCGTATTAAATTGCTCTTTCATAAACATTAGTTAAAATTGAAGAAATTGTAACGGTTTTCCTGAAAATTGCAAAAAACTAAAAATTCTCTTAATTTTCGCTTATAACACGAGAACCAGGTAAGATTGAATAACGTTCAATACGTCATTAGTTGCGTATTAAATTACTCTTTCATAAGCATTAGTGAAAATTGAATAAATTGTAACAGTTTTCCTGAAAATCGCGAAAAACCTAAAAATTACATCATTTTTGTCAAATATCTCGATAACTGCTTAAGATTTAATAACGTTCAATACGTCATTAGTTGCGTATTAAATTGCTCTTTCATAAGCATTAGTGAAAATTGAAGAAATTGTAACAGTTTTCCTGAAAATCGCGAAAAACCTAAAAATTACATCATTTTTGTCAAATATCTCGATAACTGCTTAAGATTTAATAACGTTCAATACGTCATTAGTTGCGTGTTAAATTACTCTTTCATAAGCATTAGTGAAAATTGAATAAATTGTAACAGTTTTCCTGAAAATCGCGAAAAACCTAAAAATTACATCATTTTTGTCAAATATCTCGATAACTGCTTAAGATTTAATAACGTTCAATACGTCATTAGTTGCGTATTAAATTGCTCTTTCATAAGCATTAGTGAAAATTGAAGAAATTGTAACAGTTTTCCTGAAAATCGCGAAAAACCTAAAAATTACATCATTTTTGTCAAATATCTCGATAACCGCTTAAGATTGAATAACGTTCAATACGTCATTAGTTGCGTATTAAATTGCTCTTTCATAAGCATTAGTCAAAATTGAAGAAATTGTAACGGTTTTCCTGAAAATTGCAAAAAACTAAAAAAAAACTTAATTTTCGCTTATAACTCGAGAACCGGGTAAGATTGAATAACGTTCAATACGTCATTTGTTGCGTATTAAATTGCTCTTTCATAAACATTAGTGAAAATTGAAGAAATTGTAACGGTTTTCCTGAAAATTGCAAAAAACTAAAAATTCTCTTAATTTTCGCTTATAACACGAGAACCAGGTAAGATTGAATAACGTTCAATACGTCATTAGTTGCGTATTAAATTACTCTTTCATTAGCATTAGTGAAAATTGAAGAAATTGTAACAGTTTTCCTGAAAATCGCGAAAAACCTAAAAATTACATCATTTTTGTCAAATATCTCGATAACCGCTTAAGATTGAATAACGTTCAATACGTCATTAGTTGCGTATTAAATTGCTCTTTCATAAGCATTAGTGAAAATTGAAGAAATTGTAACAGTTTTCCTGAAAATCGCGAAAAACCTAAAAATTACATCATTTTTGTCAAATATCTCGATAATCGCTTAAGATTGAATAACGTTCAATACGTCATTAGTTGCGTATTAAATTGCTCTTTTATAAGCATTAGTGAAAATTGAAGAAATTGTAACAGTTTTCCTGAAAATCGCGAAAAACCTAAAAATTACATCATTTTTGTCAAATATCTCGATAACCGCTTAAGATTGAATAACGTTCAATACGTCATTAGTTGCGTATTAAATTGCTCTTTCATAAGCATTAGTGAAAATTGAAGAAATTGTAACAGTTTTCCTGAAAATCGCGAAAAACCTAAAAATTACATCATTTTTGTCAAATATCTCGATAACCGCTTAAGATTGAATAACGCTCAATACGTCATTAGTTGCGTAGTAAATTGCTCTTTCATAAGCATTAGTGAAAATTGAAGAAATTGTAACAGTTTTCCTGAAAATCGCGAAAATCCTAAAAATTACATCATTTTTGTCAAATATCTCGATAACCGCTTAAGATTGAATAACGTTCAATACGTCATTAGTTGCGTAGTAAATTGCTCTTTCATAAGCATTAGTGAAAATTGAAGAAATTGTAACAGTTTTCCTGAAAATCGCGAAAAACCTAAAAATTACATCATTTTTGTCAAATATCTCGATAACCGCTTAAGATTGAATAACGCTCAATACGTCATTAGTTGCGTAGTAAATTGCTCTTTCATAAGCATTAGTGAAAATTGAAGAAATTGTAACAGTTTTCCTGAAAATCGCGAAAAACCTAAAAATTACATCATTTTTGTCAAATATCTCGATAACCGCTTAAGATTGAATAACGTTCAATACGTCATTAGTTGCGTATTAAATTGCTCTTTCATAAGCATTAGTCAAAATTGAAGAAATTGTAACGGTTTTCCTGAAAATTGCAAAAAACTAAAAAAAAACTTAATTTTCGCTTATAACTCGAGAACCAGGTAAGATTGAATAACGTTCAATACGTCATTTGTTGCGTATTAAATTGCTCTTTCATAAACATTAGTTAAAATTGAAGAAATTGTAACGGTTTTCCTGAAAATCGCGAAAAACCTAAAAATTACATCATTTTTGTCAAATATCTCGATAACTGCTTAAGATTTAATAACGTTCAATACGTCATTAGTTGCGTATTAAATTGCTCTTTCATAAGCATTAGTGAAAATTGAAGAAATTGTAACAGTTTTCCTGAAAATCGCGAAAAATTACATCATTTTTGTCAAATATCTCGATAACCGCTTAAGATTGAATAACGCTCAATACGTCATTAGTTGCGTAGTAAATTGCTCTTTCATAAGCATTAGTGAAAATTGAAGAAATTGTAACAGTTTTCCTGAAAATCGCGAAAAACCTAAAAATTACATCATTTTTGTCAAATATCTCGATAACCGCTTAAGATTGAATAACGTTCAATACGTCATTAGTTGCGTAGTAAATTGCTCTTTCATAAGCATTAGTGAAAATTGAAGAAATTGTAACAGTTTTCCTGAAAATCGCGAAAAACCTAAAAATTACATCATTTTTGTCAAATATCTCGATAACTGCTTAAGATTTAATAACGTTCAATACGTCATTAGTTGCGTATTAAATTACTCTTTCATAAGCATTAGTGAAAATTGAAGAAATTGTAACAGTTTTCCTGAAAATCGCTAAAAACCTAAAAATTACATCATTTTTGTCAAATATCTCGATAACTGCTTAAGATTTAATAACGTTCAATACGTCATTAGTTGCGTATTAAATTGCTCTTTCATAAACATTAGTGAAAATTGAAGAAATTGTAACGGTTTTCCTGAAAATTGCAAAAAACTAAAAATTCTCTTAATTTTCGCTTATAACACGAGAACCAGGTAAGATTGAATAACGTTCAATACGTCATTAGTTGCGTATTAAATTACTCTTTCATAAGCATTAGTGAAAATTGAAGAAATTGTAACAGTTTTCCTGAAAATCGCGAAAAACCTAAAAATTACATCATTTTTGTCAAATATCTCGATAACCGCTTAAGATTGAATAACGTTCAATACGTCATTAGTTGCGTATTAAATTGCTCTTTCATAAGCATTAGTGAAAATTGAATAAATTGTAACAGTTTTCCTGAAAATCGCGAAAAACCTAAAAATTACATCATTTTTGTCAAATATCTCGATAACTGCTTAAGATTTAATAACGTTCAATACGTCATTAGTTGCGTATTAAATTGCTCTTTCATAAGCATTAGTGAAAATTGAAGAAATTGTAACAGTTTTCCTGAAAATCGCGAAAAACCTAAAAATTACATCATTTTTGTCAAATATCTCGATAACCGCTTAAGATTGAATAACGTTCAATACGTCATTAGTTGCGTATTAAATTGCTCTTTCATAAGCATTAGTCAAAATTGAAGAAATTGTAACGGTTTTCCTGAAAATTGCAAAAAACTAAAAAAAAACTTAATTTTCGCTTATAACTCGAGAACCGGGTAAGATTGAATAACGTTCAATACGTCATTTGTTGCGTATTAAATTGCTCTTTCATAAACATTAGTGAAAATTGAAGAAATTGTAACGGTTTTCCTGAAAATTGCAAAAAACTAAAAATTCTCTTAATTTTCGCTTATAACACGAGAACCAGGTAAGATTGAATAACGTTCAATACGTCATTAGTTGCGTATTAAATTACTCTTTCATTAGCATTAGTGAAAATTGAAGAAATTGTAACAGTTTTCCTGAAAATCGCGAAAAACCTAAAAATTACATCATTTTTGTCAAATATCTCGATAACCGCTTAAGATTGAATAACGTTCAATACGTCATTAGTTGCGTATTAAATTGCTCTTTCATAAGCATTAGTGAAAATTGAAGAAATTGTAACAGTTTTCCTGAAAATCGCGAAAAACCTAAAAATTACATCATTTTTGTCAAATATCTCGATAATCGCTTAAGATTGAATAACGTTCAATACGTCATTAGTTGCGTATTAAATTGCTCTTTCATAAGCATTAGTGAAAATTGAAGAAATTGTAACAGTTTTCCTGAAAATCGCGAAAAACCTAAAAATTACATCATTTTTGTCAAATATCTCGATAACCGCTTAAGATTGAATAACGTTCAATACGTCATTAGTTGCGTATTAAATTGCTCTTTCATAAGCATTAGTGAAAATTGAAGAAATTGTAACAGTTTTCCTGAAAATCGCGAAAAACCTAAAAATTACATCATTTTTGTCAAATATCTCGATAACCGCTTAAGATTGAATAACGCTCAATACGTCATTAGTTGCGTAGTAAATTGCTCTTTCATAAGCATTAGTGAAAATTGAAGAAATTGTAACAGTTTTCCTGAAAATCGCGAAAATCCTAAAAATTACATCATTTTTGTCAAATATCTCGATAACCGCTTAAGATTGAATAACGTTCAATACGTCATTAGTTGCGTAGTAAATTGCTCTTTCATAAGCATTAGTGAAAATTGAAGAAATTGTAACAGTTTTCCTGAAAATCGCGAAAAACCTAAAAATTACATCATTTTTGTCAAATATCTCGATAACCGCTTAAGATTGAATAACGCTCAATACGTCATTAGTTGCGTAGTAAATTGCTCTTTCATAAGCATTAGTGAAAATTGAAGAAATTGTAACAGTTTTCCTGAAAATCGCGAAAAACCTAAAAATTACATCATTTTTGTCAAATATCTCGATAACCGCTTAAGATTGAATAACGTTCAATACGTCATTAGTTGCGTATTAAATTGCTCTTTCATAAGCATTAGTCAAAATTGAAGAAATTGTAACGGTTTTCCTGAAAATTGCAAAAAACTAAAAAAAAACTTAATTTTCGCTTATAACTCGAGAACCAGGTAAGATTGAATAACGTTCAATACGTCATTTGTTGCGTATTAAATTGCTCTTTCATAAACATTAGTTAAAATTGAAGAAATTGTAACGGTTTTCCTGAAAATCGCGAAAAACCTAAAAATTACATCATTTTTGTCAAATATCTCGATAACTGCTTAAGATTTAATAACGTTCAATACGTCATTAGTTGCGTATTAAATTGCTCTTTCATAAGCATTAGTGAAAATTGAAGAAATTGTAACAGTTTTCCTGAAAATCGCGAAAAATTACATCATTTTTGTCAAATATCTCGATAACCGCTTAAGATTGAATAACGCTCAATACGTCATTAGTTGCGTAGTAAATTGCTCTTTCATAAGCATTAGTGAAAATTGAAGAAATTGTAACAGTTTTCCTGAAAATCGCGAAAAACCTAAAAATTACATCATTTTTGTCAAATATCTCGATAACCGCTTAAGATTGAATAACGTTCAATACGTCATTAGTTGCGTAGTAAATTGCTCTTTCATAAGCATTAGTGAAAATTGAAGAAATTGTAACAGTTTTCCTGAAAATCGCGAAAAACCTAAAAATTACATCATTTTTGTCAAATATCTCGATAACTGCTTAAGATTTAATAACGTTCAATACGTCATTAGTTGCGTATTAAATTACTCTTTCATAAGCATTAGTGAAAATTGAAGAAATTGTAACAGTTTTCCTGAAAATCGCTAAAAACCTAAAAATTACATCATTTTTGTCAAATATCTCGATAACTGCTTAAGATTTAATAACGTTCAATACGTCATTAGTTGCGTATTAAATTGCTCTTTCATAAACATTAGTGAAAATTGAAGAAATTGTAACGGTTTTCCTGAAAATTGCAAAAAACTAAAAATTCTCTTAATTTTCGCTTATAACACGAGAACCAGGTAAGATTGAATAACGTTCAATACGTCATTAGTTGCGTATTAAATTACTCTTTCATAAGCATTAGTGAAAATTGAAGAAATTGTAACAGTTTTCCTGAAAATCGCGAAAAACCTAAAAATTACATCATTTTTGTCAAATATCTCGATAACCGCTTAAGATTGAATAACGTTCAATACGTCATTAGTTGCGTATTAAATTACTCTTTCATAAGCATTAGTGAAAATTTAATAAATTGTAACAGTTTTCCTGAAAATCGCGAAAAACCTAAAAATTACATCATTTTTGTCAAATATCTCGATAACCGCTTAAGATTGAATAACGTTCAATACGTCATTAGTTGCGTATTAAATTGCTCTTTCATAAGCATTAGTGAAAATTGAAGAAATTGTAACAGTTTTCCTGAAAATCGCGAAAAACCTAAAAATTACATCATTTTTGTCAAATATCTCGATAACCGCTTAAGATTGAATAACGTTCAATACGTCATTTGTTGCGTATTCTAATGCTCTTTAATAGGCAGTAGAGAGAATTACATAAAGTCTTACGGTTTTCCTGAAAATTGCAAAAAACTAAAAATTTTCTTCATTTTCGCTTATAACTCGAGAACCAGGTAAGATTGAATAACGTTCAATACGTCATTAGTAGCGTATTAAATTGCTCTTTCATAAGCATTAGTGAAAATTGAAGAAATTGTAACAGTTTTCCTGAAAATCGCGAAAAACCTAAAAATTACATCATTTTTGTCAAATATCTCGATAACCGCTTAAGATTGAATAACGTTCAATACGTCATTAGTTGCGTATTAAATTGCTCTTTCATAAGCATTAGTGAAAATTGAAGAAATTGTAACAGTTTTCCTGAAAATCGCGAAAAACCTAAAAATTACATCATTTTTGTCAAATATCTCGATAACCGCTTAAGATTGAATAACGTTCAATACGTCATTAGTTGCGTATTAAATTGCTCTTTCATAAGCATTAGTGAAAATTGAAGAAATTGTAACAGTTTTCCTGAAAATCGCGAAAAACCTAAAAATTACATCATTTTTGTCAAATATCTCGATAACCGCTTAAGATTGAATAACGTTCAATACGTCATTAGTTGCGTATTAAATTTCTCTTTCATAAGCATTAGTGAAAATTGAAGAAATTGTAACAGTTTTCCTGAAAATCGCGAAAAACCTAAAAATTACATCATTTTTGTCAAATATCTCGATAACCGCTTAAGATTGAATAACGCTCAATACGTCATTAGTTGCGTAGTAAATTGCTCTTTCATAAGCATTAGTGAAAATTGAAGAAATTGTAACAGTTTTCCTGAAAATCGCGAAAATCCTAAAAATTACATCATTTTTGTCAAATATCTCGATAACCGCTTAAGATTGAATAACGTTCAATACGTCATTAGTTGCGTAGTAAATTGCTCTTTCATAAGCATTAGTGAAAATTGAAGAAATTGTAACAGTTTTCCTGAAAATCGCGAAAAACCTAAAAATTACATCATTTTTGTCAAATATCTCGATAACCGCTTAAGATTGAATAACGCTCAATACGTCATTAGTTGCGTAGTAAATTGCTCTTTCATAAGCATTAGTGAAAATTGAAGAAATTGTAACAGTTTTCCTGAAAATCGCGAAAAACCTAAAAATTACATCATTTTTGTCAAATATCTCGATAACCGCTTAAGATTGAATAACGTTCAATACGTCATTAGTTGCGTATTAAATTGCTCTTTCATAAGCATTAGTCAAAATTGAAGAAATTGTAACGGTTTTCCTGAAAATTGCAAAAAACTAAAAAAAAACTTAATTTTCGCTTATAACTCGAGAACCAGGTAAGATTGAATAACGTTCAATACGTCATTTGTTGCGTATTAAATTGCTCTTTCATAAACATTAGTTAAAATTGAAGAAATTGTAACGGTTTTCCTGAAAATCGCGAAAAACCTAAAAATTACATCATTTTTGTCAAATATCTCGATAACCGCTTAAGATTGAATAACGCTCAATACGTCATTAGTTGCGTAGTAAATTGCTCTTTCATAAGCATTAGTGAAAATTGAAGAAATTGTAACAGTTTTCCTGAAAATCGCGAAAAACCTAAAAATTACATCATTTTTGTCAAATATCTCGATAACCGCTTAAGATTGAATAACGTTCAATACGTCATTAGTTGCGTATTAAATTGCTCTTTCATAAGCATTAGTGAAAATTGAAGAAATTGTAACAGTTTTCCTGAAAATCGCGAAAAACCTAAAAATTACATCATTTTTGTCAAATATCTCGATAACTGCTTAAGATTTAATAACGTTCAATACGTCATTAGTTGCGTATTAAATTACTCTTTCATAAGCATTAGTGAAAATTGAATAAATTGTAACAGTTTTCCTGAAAATCGCGAAAAACCTAAAAATTACATCATTTTTGTCAAATATCTCGATAACTGCTTAAGATTTAATAACGTTCAATACGTCATTAGTTGCGTATTAAATTGCTCTTTCATAAGCATTAGTCAAAATTGAAGAAATTGTAACGGTTTTCCTGAAAATTGCAAAAAACTAAAAAAAAACTTAATTTTCGCTTATAACTCGAGAACCAGGTAGGATTGAATAACGTTCAATACGTCATTTGTTGCGTATTAAATTGCTCTTTCATAAACATTAGTTAAAATTGAAGAAATTGTAACGGTTTTCCTGAAAATTGCAAAAAACTAAAAATTCTCTTAATTTTCGCTTATAACACGAGAACCAGGTAAGATTGAATAACGTTCAATACGTCATTAGTTGCGTATTAAATTACTCTTTCATAAGCATTAGTGAAAATTGAATAAATTGTAACAGTTTTCCTGAAAATCGCGAAAAACCTAAAAATTACATCATTTTTGTCAAATATCTCGATAACTGCTTAAGATTTAATAACGTTCAATACGTCATTAGTTGCGTATTAAATTACTCTTTCATAAGCATTAGTGAAAATTGAAGAAATTGTAACAGTTTTCCTGAAAATCGCGAAAAACCTAAAAATTACATCATTTTTGTCAAATATCTCGATAACTGCTTAAGATTTAATAACGTTCAATACGTCATTAGTTGCGTATTAAATTACTCTTTCATAAGCATTAGTGAAAATTGAATAAATTGTAACAGTTTTCCTGAAAATCGCGAAAAACCTAAAAATTACATCATTTTTGTCAAATATCTCGATAACTGCTTAAGATTTAATAACGTTCAATACGTCATTAGTTGCGTATTAAATTGCTCTTTCATAAGCATTAGTGAAAATTGAAGAAATTGTAACAGTTTTCCTGAAAATCGCGAAAAACCTAAAAATTACATCATTTTTGTCAAATATCTCGATAACCGCTTAAGATTGAATAACGTTCAATACGTCATTAGTTGCGTATTAAATTGCTCTTTCATAAGCATTAGTCAAAATTGAAGAAATTGTAACGGTTTTCCTGAAAATTGCAAAAAACTAAAAAAAAACTTAATTTTCGCTTATAACTCGTGAACCGGGTAAGATTGAATAACGTTCAATACGTCATTTGTTGCGTATTAAATTGCTCTTTCATAAACATTAGTGAAAATTGAAGAAATTGTAACGGTTTTCCTGAAAATTGCAAAAAACTAAAAATTCTCTTAATTTTCGTTTATAACACGAGAACCAGGTAAGATTGAATAACGTTCAATACGTCATTAGTTGCGTATTAAATTACTCTTTCATTAGCATTAGTGAAAATTGAAGAAATTGTAACAGTTTTCCTGAAAATCGCGAAAAACCTAAAAATTACATCATTTTTGTCAAATATCTCGATAACCGCTTAAGATTGAATAACGTTCAATACGTCATTAGTTGCGTATTAAATTACTCTTTCATAAGCATTAGTGAAAATTGAAGAAATTGTAACAGTTTTCCTGAAACTCGCTAAAAACCTAAAAATTACATCATTTTTGTCAAATATCTCGATAACTGCTTAAGATTTAATAACGTTCAATACGTCATTAGTTGCGTATTAAATTGCTCTTTCATAAACATTAGTGAAAATTGAAGAAATTGTAACGGTTTTCCTGAAAATTGCAAAAAACTAAAAATTCTCTTAATTTTCGCTTATAACACGAGAACCAGGTAAGATTGAATAACGTTCAATACGTCATTAGTTGCGTATTAAATTACTCTTTCATAAGCATTAGTGAAAATTGAAGAAATTGTAACAGTTTTCCTGAAAATCGCGAAAAACCTAAAAATTACATCATTTTTGTCAAATATCTCGATAACCGCTTAAGATTGAATAACGTTCAATACGTCATTAGTTGCGTATTAAATTGCTCTTTCATAAGCATTAGTGAAAATTGAAGAAATTGTAACAGTTTTCCTGAAAATCGCGAAAAACCTAAAAATTACATCATTTTTGTCAAATATCTCGATAATCGCTTAAGATTGAATAACGTTCAATACGTCATTAGTTGCGTATTAAATTGCTCTTTCATAAGCATTAGTGAAAATTGAAGAAATTGTAACAGTTTTCCTGAAAATCGCGAAAAACCTAAAAATTACATCATTTTTGTCAAATATCTCGATAACCGCTTAAGATTGAATAACGCTCAATACGTCATTAGTTGCGTAGTAAATTGCTCTTTCATAAGCATTAGTGAAAATTGAAGAAATTGTAACAGTTTTCCTGAAAATCGCGAAAAACCTAAAAATTACATCATTTTTGTCAAATATCTCGATAACCGCTTAAGATTGAATAACGTTCAATACGTCATTAGTTGCGTAGTAAATTGCTCTTTCATAAGCATTAGTGAAAATTGAAGAAATTGTAACAGTTTTCCTGAAAATCGCGAAAAACCTAAAAATTACATCATTTTTGTCAAATATCTCGATAACCGCTTAAGATTGAATAACGCTCAATACGTCATTAGTTGCGTAGTAAATTGCTCTTTCATAAGCATTAGTGAAAATTGAAGAAATTGTAACAGTTTTCCTGAAAATCGCGAAAAACCTAAAAATTACATCATTTTTGTCAAATATCTCGATAACCGCTTAAGATTGAATAACGTTCAATACGCCAATAGTTGCGTATTAAATTGCTCTTTCATAAGCATTAGTGAAAATTGAAGAAATTGTAACAGTTTTCCTAAAAATCGCGAAAAACCTAAAAATTACATAATTTTTGTCAAATATCTCCATAACCGCTTAAGATTGAATAACGTTCAATACGCCATTAGTTGCGTATTAAATTGCTCTTTCATAAGCATTAGTGAAAATTGAAGAAATTGTAACAGTTTTCCTGAAAATCGCGAAAAACCTAAAAATTACATCATTTTTGTCAAATATCTCGATAACCGCTTAAGATTGAATAACGTTCAATACGTCATTAGTTGCGTATTAAATTGCTCTTTCATAAGCATTAGTCAAAATTGAAGAAATTGTAACGGTTTTCCTGAAAATTGCAAAAAACTAAAAAAAAACTTAATTTTCGCTTATAACTCGAGAACCAGGTAAGATTGAATAACGTTCAATACGTCATTTGTTGCGTATTAAATTGCTCTTTCATAAACATTAGTGAAAATTGAAGAAATTGTAACGGTTTTCCTGAAAATTGCAAAAAACTAAAAATTCTCTTAATTTTCGCTTATAACACGAGAACCAGGTAAGATTGAATAACGTTCAATACGTCATTAGTTGCGTATTAAATTACTCTTTCATAAGCATTAGTCAAAATTGAATAAATTGTAACAGTTTTCCTGAAAATCGCGAAAAACCTAAAAATTACATCATTTTTGTCAAATATCTCGATAACTGCTTAAGATTTAATAACGTTCAATACGTCATTAGTTGCGTATTAAGTTGCTCTTTCATAAGCATTAGTGAAAATTGAAGAAATTGTAACAGTTTTCCTGAAAATCGCGAAAAACCTAAAAATTACATCATTTTTGTCAAATATCTCGATAACTGCTTAAGATTTAATAACGTTCAATACGTCATTAGTTGCGTATTAAATTACTCTTTCATAAGCATTAGTGAAAATTGAAGAAATTGTAACAGTTTTCCTGAAAATCGCGAAAAACCTAAAAATTACATCATTTTTGTCAAATATCTCGATAACTGCTTAAGATTTAATAACGTTCAATACGTCATTAGTTGCGTATTAAATTGCTCTTTCATAAACATTAGTGAAAATTGAAGAAATTGTAACGGTTTTCCTGAAAATTGCAAAAAACTAAAAATTCTCTTAATTTTCGCTTATAACACGAGAACCAGGTAAGATTGAATAACGTTCAATACGTCATTAGTTGCGTATTAAATTGCTCTTTCATAAGCATTAGTCAAAATTGAAGAAATTGTAACGGTTTTCCTGAAAATTGCAAAAAACTAAAAAAAAACTTAATTTTCGCTTATAACTCGAGAACCAGGTAAGATTGAATAACGTTCAATACGTCATTTGTTGCGTATTAAATTGCTCTTTCATAAACATTAGTGAAAATTGAAGAAATTGTAACGGTTTTCCTGAAAATTGCAAAAAACTAAAAATTCTCTTAATTTTCGCTTATAACACGAGAACCAGGTAAGATTGAATAACGTTCAATACGTCATTAGTTGCGTATTAAATTACTCTTTCATAAGCATTAGTCAAAATTGAATAAATTGTAACAGTTTTCCTGAAAATCGCGAAAAACCTAAAAATTACATCATTTTTGTCAAATATCTCGATAACTGCTTAAGATTTAATAACGTTCAATACGTCATTAGTTGCGTATTAAGTTGCTCTTTCATAAGCATTAGTGAAAATTGAAGAAATTGTAACAGTTTTCCTGAAAATCGCGAAAAACCTAAAAATTACATCATTTTTGTCAAATATCTCGATAACTGCTTAAGATTTAATAACGTTCAATACGTCATTAGTTGCGTATTAAATTACTCTTTCATAAGCATTAGTGAAAATTGAAGAAATTGTAACAGTTTTCCTGAAAATCGCGAAAAACCTAAAAATTACATCATTTTTGTCAAATATCTCGATAACTGCTTAAGATTTAATAACGTTCAATACGTCATTAGTTGCGTATTAAATTACTCTTTCATAAGCATTAGTGAAAATTGAAGAAATTGTAACAGTTTTCCTGAAAATCGCGAAAAACCTAAAAATTACATCATTTTTGTCAAATATCTCGATAACCGCTTAAGATTGAATAACGTTCAATACGTCATTAGTTGCGTATTAAATTGCTCTTTCATAAGCATTAGTGAAAATTGAAGAAATTGTAACAGTTTTCCTGAAAATCGCGAAAAACCTAAAAATTACATCATTTTTGTCAAATATCTCGATAACCGCTTAAGATTGAATAACGTTCAATACGTCATTAGTTGCGTATTAAATTGCTCTTTCATAAGCATTAGTGAAAATTGAAGAAATTGTAACAGTTTTCCTGAAAATCGCGAAAAACCTAAAAATTACATCATTTTTGTCAAATATCTCGATAACCGCTTAAGATTGAATAACGCTCAATACGTCATTAGTTGCGTAGTAAATTGCTCTTTCATAAGCATTAGTGAAAATTGAAGAAATTGTAACAGTTTTCCTGAAAATCGCGAAAAACCTAAAAATTACATCATTTTTGTCAAATATCTCGATAACTGCTTAAGATTTAATAACGTTCAATACGTCATTAGTTGCGTATTAAATTACTCTTTCATAAGCATTAGTGAAAATTGAAGAAATTGTAACAGTTTTCCTGAAAATCGCGAAAAACCTAAAAATTACATCATTTTTGTCAAATATCTCGATAACCGCTTAAGATTGAATAACGCTCAATACGTCATTAGTTGCGTAGTAAATTGCTCTTTCATAAACATTAGTGAAAATTGAAGAAATTGTAACGGTTTTCCTGAAAATTGCAAAAAACTAAAAATTCTCTTAATTTTCGCTTATAACACGAGAACCAGGTAAGATTGAATAACGTTCAATACGTCATTAGTTGCGTATTAAATTACTCTTTCATAAGCATTAGTGAAAATTGAAGAAATTGTAACAGTTTTCCTGAAAATCGCGAAAAACCTAAAAATTACATCATTTTTGTCAAATATCTCGATAACCGCTTAAGATTGAATAACGTTCAATACGTCATTAGTTGCGTATTAAATTGCTCTTTCATAAGCATTAGTGAAAATTGAAGAAATTGTAACAGTTTTCCTGAAAATCGCGAAAAACCTAAAAATTACATCATTTTTGTCAAATATCTCGATAACCGCTTAAGATTGAATAACGCTCAATACGTCATTAGTTGCGTAGTAAATTGCTCTTTCATAAGCATTAGTGAAAATTGAAGAAATTGTAACAGTTTTCCTGAAAATCGCGAAATACCTAAAAATTACATCATTTTTGTCAAATATCTCGATAACTGCTTAAGATTTAATAACGTTCAATACGTCATTAGTTGCGTATTAAATTGCTCTTTCATAAGCATTAGTGAAAATTGAAGAAATTGTAACAGTTTTCCTGAAAATCGCGAAAAACCTAAAAATTACATCATTTTTGTCAAATATCTCGATAACCGCTTAAGATTGAATAACGCTCAATACGTCATTAGTTGCGTAGTAAATTGCTCTTTCATAAGCATTAGTGAAAATTGAAGAAATTGTAACAGTTTTCCTGAAAATCGCGAAATACCTAAAAATTACATCATTTTTGTCAAATATCTCGATAACTGCTTAAGATTTAATAACGTTCAATACGTCATTAGTTGCGTATTAAATTGCTCTTTCATAAACATTAGTGAAAATTGAAGAAATTGTAACGGTTTTCCTGAAAATTGCAAAAAACTAAAAATTCTCTTAATTTTCGCTTATAACACGAGAACCAGGTAAGATTGAATAACGTTCAATACGTCATTAGTTGCGTATTAAATTACTCTTTCATAAGCATTAGTGAAAATTGAAGAAATTGTAACAGTTTTCCTGAAAATCGCGAAAAACCTAAAAATTACATCATTTTTGTCAAATATCTCGATAACCGCTTAAGATTGAATAACGTTCAATACGTCATTAGTTGCGTATTAAATTGCTCTTTCATAAGCATTAGTGAAAATTGAAGAAATTGTAACAGTTTTCCTGAAAATCGCGAAAAACCTAAAAATTACATCATTTTTGTCAAATATCTCGATAACCGCTTAAGATTGAATAACGTTCAATACGTCATTAGTTGCGTATTAAATTGCTCTTTCATAAGCATTAGTGAAAATTGAAGAAATTGTAACAGTTTTCCTGAAAATCGCGAAAAACCTAAAAATTACATCATTTTTGTCAAATATCTCGATAACCGCTTAAGATTGAATAACGCTCAATACGTCATTAGTTGCGTAGTAAATTGCTCTTTCATAAACATTAGTGAAAATTGAAGAAATTGTAACAGTTTTCCTGAAAATCGCGAAAAACCTAAAAATTACATCATTTTTGTCAAATATCTCGATAACCGCTTAAGATTGAATAACGTTCAATACGTCATTAGTTGCGTAGTAAATTGCTCTTTCATAAGCATTAGTGAAAATTGAAGAAATTGTAACAGTTTTCCTGAAAATCGCGAAAAACCTAAAAATTACATCATTTTTGTCAAATATCTCGATAACCGCTTAAGATTGAATAACGCTCAATACGTCATTAGTTGCGTAGTAAATTGCTCTTTCATAAGCATTAGTGAAAATTGAAGAAATTGTAACAGTTTTCCTGAAAATCGCGAAAAACCTAAAAATTACATCATTTTTGTCAAATATCTCGATAACCGCTTAAGATTGAATAACGTTCAATACGCCATTAGTTGCGTATTAAATTGCTCTTTCATAAGCATTAGTGAAAATTGAAGAAATTGTAACAGTTTTCCTGAAAATCGCGAAAAACCTAAAAATTACATCATTTTTGTCAAATATCTCGATAACCGCTTAAGATTGAATAACGTTCAATACGTCATTAGTTGCGTATTAAATTGCTCTTTCATAAGCATTAGTGAAAATTGAAGAAATTGTAACAGTTTTCCTGAAAATCGCGAAAAACCTAAAAATTACATCCATTTTGTCAAATATCTCGATAACCGCTTAAGATTGAATAACGCTCAATACGTCATTAGTTGCGTAGTAAATTGCTCTTTCATAAGCATTAGTGAAAATTGAAGAAATTGTAACAGTTTTCCTGAAAATCGCGAAAAACCTAAAAATTACATCATTTTTGTCAAATATCTCGATAACCGCTTAAGATTGAATAACGTTCAATACGTCATTAGTTGCGTAGTAAATTGCTCTTTCATAAGCATTAGTGAAAATTGAAGAAATTGTAACAGTTTTCCTGAAAATCGCGAAAAACCTAAAAATTACATCATTTTTGTCAAATATCTCGATAACCGCTTAAGATTGAATAACGTTCAATACGTCATTAGTTGCGTATTAAATTGCTCTTTCATAAGCATTAGTCAAAATTGAAGAAATTGTAACGGTTTTCCTGAAAATTGCAAAAAACTAAAAAAAAACTTAATTTTCGCTTATAACTCGAGAACCAGGTAAGATTGAATAACGTTCAATACGTCATTTGTTGCGTATTAAATTGCTCTTTCATAAACATTAGTTAAAATTGAAGAAATTGTAACGGTTTTCCTGAAAATTGCAAAAAACTAAAAATTCTCTTAATTTTCGCTTATAACACGAGAACCAGGTAAGATTGAATAACGTTCAATACGTCATTAGTTGCGTATTAAATTACTCTTTCATAAACATTAGTGAAAATTGAATAAATTGTAACAGTTTTCCTGAAAATCGCGAAAAACCTAAAAATTACATCATTTTTGTCAAATATCTCGATAACTGCTTAAGATTTAATAACGTTCAATACGTCATTAGTTGCGTATTAAATTACTCTTTCATAAGCATTAGTGAAAATTGAAGAAATTGTAACAGTTTTCCTGAAAATCGCGAAAAACCTAAAAATTACATCATTTTTGTCAAATATCTCGATAACCGCTTAAGATTGAATAACGTTCAATACGTCATTAGTTGCGTATTAAATTGCTCTTTCATAAGCATTAGTCAAAATTGAAGAAATTGTAACGGTTTTCCTGAAAATTGCAAAAAACTAAAAAAAAACTTAATTTTCGCTTATAACTCGAGAACCAGGTAAGATTGAATAACGTTCAATACGTCATTTGTTGCGTATTAAATTGCTCTTTCATAAACATTAGTTAAAATTGAAGAAATTGTAACGGTTTTCCTGAAAATTGCAAAAAACTAAAAATTCTCTTAATTTTCGCTTATAACACGAGAACCAGGTAAGATTGAATAACGTTCAATACGTCATTAGTTGCGTATTAAATTACTCTTTCATAAGCATTAGTGAAAATTGAATAAATTGTAACAGTTTTCCTGAAAATCGCGAAAAACCTAAAAATTACATCATTTTTGTCAAATATCTCGATAACTGCTTAAGATTTAATAACGTTCAATACGTCATTAGTTGCGTATTAAATTGCTCTTTCATAAGCATTAGTGAAAATTGAAGAAATTGTAACAGTTTTCCTGAAAATCGCGAAAAACCTAAAAATTACATCATTTTTGTCAAATATCTCGATAACTGCTTAAGATTTAATAACGTTCAATACGTCATTAGTTGCGTATTAAATTACTCTTTCATAAGCATTAGTGAAAATTGAATAAATTGTAACAGTTTTCCTGAAAATCGCGAAAAACCTAAAAATTACATCATTTTTGTCAAATATCTCGATAACTGCTTAAGATTTAATAACGTTCAATACGTCATTAGTTGCGTATTAAATTGCTCTTTCATAAGCATTAGTGAAAATTGAAGAAATTGTAACAGTTTTCCTGAAAATCGCGAAAAACCTAAAAATTACATCATTTTTGTCAAATATCTCGATAACCGCTTAAGATTGAATAACGTTCAATACGTCATTAGTTGCGTATTAAATTGCTCTTTCATAAGCATTAGTCAAAATTGAAGAAATTGTAACGGTTTTCCTGAAAATTGCAAAAAACTAAAAAAAAACTTAATTTTCGCTTATAACTCGAGAACCGGGTAAGATTGAATAACGTTCAATACGTCATTTGTTGCGTATTAAATTGCTCTTTCATAAACATTAGTGAAAATTGAAGAAATTGTAACGGTTTTCCTGAAAATTGCAAAAAACTAAAAATTCTCTTAATTTTCGCTTATAACACGAGAACCAGGTAAGATTGAATAACGTTCAATACGTCATTAGTTGCGTATTAAATTACTCTTTCATTAGCATTAGTGAAAATTGAAGAAATTTCAGTTTTCCTGAAAATCGCGAAAAACCTAAAAATTACATCATTTTTGTCAAATATCTCGATAACCGCTTAAGATTTAATAACGTTCAATACGTCATTAGTTGCGTATTAAATTACTCTTTCATAAGCATTAGTGAAAATTGAAGAAATTGTAACAGTTTTCCTGAAAATCGCTAAAAACCTAAAAATTACATCATTTTTGTCAAATATCTCGATAACTGCTTAAGATTTAATAACGTTCAATACGTCATTAGTTGCGTATTAAATTGCTCTTTCATAAACATTAGTGAAAATTGAAGAAATTGTAACGGTTTTCCTGAAAATTGCAAAAAACTAAAAATTCTCTTAATTTTCGCTTATAACACGAGAACCAGGTAAGATTGAATAACGTTCAATACGTCATTAGTTGCGTATTAAATTACTCTTTCATAAGCATTAGTGAAAATTAAAGAAATTGTAACAGTTTTCCTGAAAATCGCGAAAAACCTAAAAATTACATCATTTTTGTCAAATATCTCGATAACCGCTTAAGATTGAATAACGTTCAATACGTCATTAGTTGCGTATTAAATTGCTCTTTCATAAGCATTAGTGAAAATTGAAGAAATTGTAACAGTTTTCCTGAAAATCGCGAAAAACCTAAAAATTACATCATTTTTGTCAAATATCTCGATAATCGCTTAAGATTGAATAACGTTCAATACGTCATTAGTTGCGTATTAAATTGCTCTTTCATAAGCATTAGTGAAAATTGAAGAAATTGTAACAGTTTTCCTGAAAATCGCGAAAAACCTAAAAATTACATCATTTTTGTCAAATATCTCGATAACCGCTTAAGATTGAATAACGCTCAATACGTCATTAGTTGCGTAGTAAATTGCTCTTTCATAAGCATTAGTGAAAATTGAAGAAATTGTAACAGTTTTCCTGAAAATCGCGAAAAACCTAAAAATTACATCATTTTTGTCAAATATCTCGATAACCGCTTAAGATTGAATAACGTTCAATACGTCATTAGTTGCGTATTAAATTGCTCTTTCATAAGCATTAGTGAAAATTGAAGAAATTGTAACAGTTTTCCTGAAAATCGCGAAAAACCTAAAAATTACATCATTTTTGTCAAATATCTCGATAACCGCTTAAGATTGAATAACGCTCAATACGTCATTAGTTGCGTAGTAAATTGCTATTTCATAAGCATTAGTGAAAATTGAAGAAATTGTAACAGTTTTCCTGAAAATCGCGAAAAACCTAAAAATTACATCATTTTTGTCAAATATCTCGATAACCGATTAAGATTGAATAACGTTCAATACGTCATTAGTTGCGTAGTAAATTGCTCTTTCATAAGCATTAGTGAAAATTGAAGAAATTGTAACAGTTTTCCTGAAAATTGCAAAAAACTAAAAAAAAACTTAATTTTCGCTTATAACTCGAGAACCAGGTAAGATTGAATAACGTTCAATACGTCATTTGTTGCGTATTAAATTGCTCTTTCATAAACATTAGTTAAAATTGAAGAAATTGTAACAGTTTTCCTGAAAATTGCAAAAAACTAAAAATTCTCTTAATTTTCGCTTATAACACGAGAACCAGGTAAGATTGAATAACGTTCAATACGTCATTAGTTGCGTATTAAATTACTCTTTCATAAGCATTAGTGAAAATTGAATAAATTGTAACAGTTTTCCTGAAAATCGCGAAAAACCTAAAAATTACATCATTTTTGTCAAATATCTCGATAACTGCTTAAGATTTAATAACGTTCAATACGTCATTAGTTGCGTATTAAATTACTCTTTCATAAGCATTAGTGAAAATTGAATAAATTGTAACAGTTTTCCTGAAAATCGCGAAAAACCTAAAAATTACATCATTTTTGTCAAATATCTCGATAACTGCTTAAGATTTAATAACGTTCAATACGTCATTAGTTGCGTATTAAATTGCTCTTTCATAAGCATTAGTGAAAATTGAAGAAATTGTAACAGTTTTCCTGAAAATCGCGAAAAACCTAAAAATTACATCATTTTTGTCAAATATCTCGATAACCGCTTAAGATTGAATAACGTTCAATACGTCATTAGTTGCGTATTAAATTGCTCTTTCATAAGCATTAGTCAAATTGAAGAAATTGTAACGGTTTTCCTGAAAATTGCAAAAAACTAAAAAAAAACTTAATTTTCGCTTATAACTCGAGAACCGGGTAAGATTGAATAACGTTCAATACGTCATTTGTTGCGTATTAAATTGCTCTTTCATAAACATTAGTGAAAATTGAAGAAATTGTAACGGTTTTCCTGAAAATTGCAAAAAACTAAAAATTCTCTTAATTTTCGCTTATAACACGAGAACCAGGTAAGATTGAATAACGTTCAATACGTCATTAGTTGCGTATTAAATTACTCTTTCATTAGCATTAGTGAAAATTGAAGAAATTGTAACAGTTTTCCTGAAAATCGCGAAAAACCTAAAAATTACATCATTTTTGTCAAATATCTCGATAACCGCTTAAGATTGAATAACGTTCAATACGTCATTAGTTGCGTATTAAATTACTCTTTCATAAGCATTAGTGAAAATTGAAGAAATTGTAACAGTTTTCCTGAAAATCGCTAAAAACCTAAAAATTACATCATTTTTGTCAAATATCTCGATAACTGCTTAAGATTTAATAACGTTCAATACGTCATTAGTTGCGTATTAAATTGCTCTTTCATAAACATTAGTGAAAATTGAAGAAATTGTAACGGTTTTCCTGAAAATTGCAAAAAACTAAAAATTCTCTTAATTTTCGCTTATAACACGAGAACCAGGTAAGATTGAATAACGTTCAATACGTCATTAGTTGCGTATTAAATTACTCTTTCATAAGCATTAGTGAAAATTGAGGAAATTGTAACAGTTTTCCTGAAAATCGCGAAAAACCTAAAAATTACATCATTTTTGTCAAATATCTCGATAACCGATTAAGATTGAATAACGTTCAATACGTCATTAGTTGCGTAGTAAATTGCTCTTTCATAAGCATTAGTGAAAATTGAAGAAATTGTAACAGTTTTCCTGAAAATTGCAAAAAACTAAAAAAAAACTTAATTTTCGCTTATAACTCGAGAACCAGGTAAGATTGAATAACGTTCAATACGTCATTTGTTGCGTATTAAATTGCTCTTTCATAAACATTAGTTAAAATTGAAGAAATTGTAACAGTTTTCCTGAAAATTGCAAAAAACTAAAAATTCTCTTAATTTTCGCTTATAACACGAGAACCAGGTAAGATTGAATAACGTTCAATACGTCATTAGTTGCGTATTAAATTACTCTTTCATAAGCATTAGTGAAAATTGAATAAATTGTAACAGTTTTCCTGAAAATCGCGAAAAACCTAAAAATTACATCATTTTTGTCAAATATCTCGATAACTGCTTAAGATTTAATAACGTTCAATACGTCATTAGTTGCGTATTAAATTACTCTTTCATAAGCATTAGTGAAAATTGAATAAATTGTAACAGTTTTCCTGAAAATCGCGAAAAACCTAAAAATTACATCATTTTTGTCAAATATCTCGATAACTGCTTAAGATTTAATAACGTTCAATACGTCATTAGTTGCGTATTAAATTGCTCTTTCATAAGCATTAGTGAAAATTGAAGAAATTGTAACAGTTTTCCTGAAAATCGCGAAAAACCTAAAAATTACATCATTTTTGTCAAATATCTCGATAACCGCTTAAGATTGAATAACGTTCAATACGTCATTAGTTGCGTATTAAATTGCTCTTTCATAAGCATTAGTCAAATTGAAGAAATTGTAACGGTTTTCCTGAAAATTGCAAAAAACTAAAAAAAAACTTAATTTTCGCTTATAACTCGAGAACCGGGTAAGATTGAATAACGTTCAATACGTCATTTGTTGCGTATTAAATTGCTCTTTCATAAACATTAGTGAAAATTGAAGAAATTGTAACGGTTTTCCTGAAAATTGCAAAAAACTAAAAATTCTCTTAATTTTCGCTTATAACACGAGAACCAGGTAAGATTGAATAACGTTCAATACGTCATTAGTTGCGTATTAAATTACTCTTTCATTAGCATTAGTGAAAATTGAAGAAATTGTAACAGTTTTCCTGAAAATCGCGAAAAACCTAAAAATTACATCATTTTTGTCAAATATCTCGATAACCGCTTAAGATTGAATAACGTTCAATACGTCATTAGTTGCGTATTAAATTACTCTTTCATAAGCATTAGTGAAAATTGAAGAAATTGTAACAGTTTTCCTGAAAATCGCTAAAAACCTAAAAATTACATCATTTTTGTCAAATATCTCGATAACTGCTTAAGATTTAATAACGTTCAATACGTCATTAGTTGCGTATTAAATTGCTCTTTCATAAACATTAGTGAAAATTGAAGAAATTGTAACGGTTTTCCTGAAAATTGCAAAAAACTAAAAATTCTCTTAATTTTCGCTTATAACACGAGAACCAGGTAAGATTGAATAACGTTCAATACGTCATTAGTTGCGTATTAAATTGCTCTTTCATAAGCATTAGTGAAAATTGAAGAAATTGTAACAGTTTTCCTGAAAATCGCGAAAAACCTAAAAATTACATCATTTTTGTCAAATATCTCGATAACCGCTTAAGATTGAATAACGCTCAATACGTCATTAGTTGCGTAGTAAATTGCTCTTTCATAAGCATTAGTGAAAATTGAAGAAATTGTAACAGTTTTCCTGAAAATCGCGAAAAACCTAAAAATTACATCATTTTTGTCAAATATCTCGATAACCGCTTAAGATTGAATAACGTTCAATACGTCATTAGTTGCGTAGTAAATTGCTCTTTCATAAGCATTAGTGAAAATTGAAGAAATTGTAACAGTTTTCCTGAAAATCGCGAAAAACCTAAAAATTACATCATTTTTGTCAAATATCTCGATAACCGCTTAAGATTGAATAACGCTCAATACGTCATTAGTTGCGTAGTAAATTGCTCTTTCATAAGCATTAGTGAAAATTGAAGAAATTGTAACAGTTTTCCTGAAAATCGCGAAAAACCTAAAAATTACATCATTTTTGTCAAATATCTCGATAACCGCTTAAGATTGAATAACGTTCAATACGTCATTAGTTGCGTAGTAAATTGCTCTTTCATAAGCATTAGTGAAAATTGAAGAAATTGTAACAGTTTTCCTGAAAATCGCGAAAAACCTAAAAATTACATCATTTTTGTCAAATATCTCGATAACCGCTTAAGATTGAATAACGCTCAATACGTCATTAGTTGCGTAGTAAATTGCTCTTTCATAAGCATTAGTGAAAATTGAAGAAATTGTAACAGTTTTCCTGAAAATCGCGAAAAACCTAAAAATTACATCATTTTTGTCAAATATCTCGATAACCGCTTAAGATTGAATAACGTTCAATACGTCATTAGTTGCGTATTAAATTGCTCTTTCATAAGCATTAGTGAAAATTGAAGAAATTGTAACAGTTTTCCTGAAAATCGCGAAAAACCTAAAAATTACATCATTTTTGTCAAATATCTCGATAACCGCTTAAGATTGAATAACGCTCAATACGTCATTAGTTGCGTAGTAAATTGCTCTTTCATAAGCATTAGTGAAAATTGAAGAAATTGTAACAGTTTTCCTGAAAATCGCGAAAAACCTAAAAATTACATCATTTTTGTCAAATATCTCGATAACCGCTTAAGATTGAATAACGTTCAATACGTCATTAGTTGCGTAGTAAATTGCTCTTTCATAAGCATTAGTGAAAATTGAAGAAATTGTAACAGTTTTCCTGAAAATCGCGAAAAACCTAAAAATTACATCATTTTTGTCAAATATCTCGATAACCGCTTAAGATTGAATAACGCTCAATACGTCATTAGTTGCGTAGTAAATTGCTCTTTCATAAGCATTAGTGAAAATTGAAGAAATTGTAACAGTTTTCCTGAAAATCGCGAAAAACCTAAAAATTACATCATTTTTGTCAAATATCTCGATAACCGCTTAAGATTGAATAACGTTCAATACGTCATTAGTTGCGTAGTAAATTGCTCTTTCATAAGCATTAGTGAAAATTGAAGAAATTGTAACAGTTTTCCTGAAAATCGCGAAAAACCTAAAAATTACATCATTTTTGTCAAATATCTCGATAACCGCTTAAGATTGAATAACGCTCAATACGTCATTAGTTGCGTAGTAAATTGCTCTTTCATAAGCATTAGTGAAAATTGAAGAAATTGTAACAGTTTTCCTGAAAATCGCGAAAAACCTAAAAATTACATCATTTTTGTCAAATATCTCGATAACCGCTTAAGATTGAATAACGTTCAATACGTCATTAGTTGCGTATTAAATTGCTCTTTCATAAGCATTAGTCAAATTGAAGAAATTGTAACGGTTTTCCTGAAAATTGCAAAAAACTAAAAAAAAACTTAATTTTCGCTTATAACTCGAGAACCGGGTAAGATTGAATAACGTTCAATACGTCATTTGTTGCGTATTAAATTGCTCTTTCATAAACATTAGTGAAAATTGAAGAAATTGTAACGGTTTTCCTGAAAATTGCAAAAAACTAAAAATTCTCTTAATTTTCGCTTATAACACGAGAACCAGGTAAGATTGAATAACGTTCAATACGTCATTAGTTGCGTATTAAATTACTCTTTCATTAGCATTAGTGAAAATTGAAGAAATTGTAACAGTTTTCCTGAAAATCGCGAAAAACCTAAAAATTACATCATTTTTGTCAAATATCTCGATAACCGCTTAAGATTGAATAACGTTCAATACGTCATTAGTTGCGTATTAAATTACTCTTTCATAAGCATTAGTGAAAATTGAAGAAATTGTAACAGTTTTCCTGAAAATCGCTAAAAACCTAAAAATTACATCATTTTTGTCAAATATCTCGATAACTGCTTAAGATTTAATAACGTTCAATACGTCATTAGTTGCGTATTAAATTGCTCTTTCATAAACATTAGTGAAAATTGAAGAAATTGTAACGGTTTTCCTGAAAATTGCAAAAAACTAAAAATTCTCTTAATTTTCGCTTATAACACGAGAACCAGGTAAGATTGAATAACGTTCAATACGTCATTAGTTGCGTATTAAATTACTCTTTCATAAGCATTAGTGAAAATTGAGGAAATTGTAACAGTTTTCCTGAAAATCGCGAAAAACCTAAAAATTACATCATTTTTGTCAAATATCTCGATAACCGCTTAAGATTGAATAACGTTCAATACGTCATTAGTTGCGTATTAAATTGCTCTTTCATAAGCATTAGTGAAAATTGAAGAAATTGTAACAGTTTTCCTGAAAATCGCGAAAAACCTAAAAATTACATCATTTTTGTCAAATATCTCGATAACCGCTTAAGATTGAATAACGCTCAATACGTCATTAGTTGCGTAGTAAATTGCTCTTTCATAAGCATTAGTGAAAATTGAAGAAATTGTAACAGTTTTCCTGAAAATCGCGAAAAACCTAAAAATTACATCATTTTTGTCAAATATCTCGATAACCGCTTAAGATTGAATAACGTTCAATACGTCATTAGTTGCGTAGTAAATTGCTCTTTCATAAGCATTAGTGAAAATTGAAGAAATTGTAACAGTTTTCCTGAAAATCGCGAAAAACCTAAAAATTACATCATTTTTGTCAAATATCTCGATAACCGCTTAAGATTGAATAACGCTCAATACGTCATTAGTTGCGTAGTAAATTGCTCTTTCATAAGCATTAGTGAAAATTGAAGAAATTGTAACAGTTTTCCTGAAAATCGCGAAAAACCTAAAAATTACATCATTTTTGTCAAATATCTCGATAACCGCTTAAGATTGAATAACGTTCAATACGTCATTAGTTGCGTAGTAAATTGCTCTTTCATAAGCATTAGTGAAAATTGAAGAAATTGTAACAGTTTTCCTGAAAATCGCGAAAAACCTAAAAATTACATCATTTTTGTCAAATATCTCGATAACCGCTTAAGATTGAATAACGTTCAATACGTCATTAGTTGCGTAGTAAATTGCTCTTTCATAAGCATTAGTGAAAATTGAAGAAATTGTAACAGTTTTCCTGAAAATCGCGAAAAACCTAAAAATTACATCATTTTTGTCAAATATCTCGATAACCGCTTAAGATTGAATAACGTTCAATACGTCATTAGTTGCGTATTAAATTGCTCTTTCATAAGCATTAGTGAAAATTGAAGAAATTGTAACAGTTTTCCTGAAAATCGCGAAAAACCTAAAAATTACATCATTTTTGTCAAATATCTCGATAACCGCTTAAGATTGAATAACGCTCAATACGTCATTAGTTGCGTAGTAAATTGCTCTTTCATAAGCATTAGTGAAAATTGAAGAAATTGTAACAGTTTTCCTGAAAATCGCGAAAAACCTAAAAATTACATCATTTTTGTCAAATATCTCGATAACCGCTTAAGATTGAATAACGTTCAATACGTCATTAGTTGCGTAGTAAATTGCTCTTTCATAAGCATTAGTGAAAATTGAAGAAATTGTAACAGTTTTCCTGAAAATCGCGAAAAACCTAAAAATTACATCATTTTTGTCAAATATCTCGATAACCGCTTAAGATTGAATAACGCTCAATACGTCATTAGTTGCGTAGTAAATTGCTCTTTCATAAGCATTAGTGAAAATTGAAGAAATTGTAACAGTTTTCCTGAAAATCGCGAAAAACCTAAAAATTACATCATTTTTGTCAAATATCTCGATAACCGCTTAAGATTGAATAACGCTCAATACGTCATTAGTTGCGTAGTAAATTGCTCTTTCATAAGCATTAGTGAAAATTGAAGAAATTGTAACAGTTTTCCTGAAAATCGCGAAAAACCTAAAAATTACATCATTTTTGTCAAATATCTCGATAACCGCTAAAGATTGAATAACGTTCAATACGTCATTAGTTGCGTAGTAAATTGCTCTTTCATAAGCATTAGTGAAAATTGAAGAAATTGTAACAGTTTTCCTGAAAATCGCGAAAAACCTAAAAATTACATCATTTTTGTCAAATATCTCGATAACCGCTTAAGATTGAATAACGCTCAATACGTCATTAGTTGCGTAGTAAATTGCTCTTTCATAAGCATTAGTGAAAATTGAAGAAATTGTAACAGTTTTCCTGAAAATCGCGAAAAACCTAAAAATTACATCATTTTTGTCAAATATCTCGATAACCGCTTAAGATTGAATAACGTTCAATACGTCATTAGTTGCGTAGTAAATTGCTCTTTCATAAGCATTAGTGAAAATTGAAGAAATTGTAACAGTTTTCCTGAAAATCGCGAAAAACCTAAAAATTACATCATTTTTGTCAAATATCTCGATAACCGCTTAAGATTGAATAACGCTCAATACGTCATTAGTTGCGTAGTAAATTGCTCTTTCATAAGCATTAGTGAAAATTGAAGAAATTGTAACAGTTTTCCTGAAAATCGCGAAAAACCTAAAAATTACATCATTTTTGTCAAATATCTCGATAACCGCTTAAGATTGAATAACGTTCAATACGCCATTAGTTGCGTATTAAATTGCTCTTTCATAAGCATTAGTGAAAATTGAAGAAATTGTAACAGTTTTCCTAAAAATCGCGAAAAACCTAAAAATTACATAATTTTTGTCAAATATCTCCATAACCGCTTAAGATTGAATAACGTTCAATACGCCATTAGTTGCGTATTAAATTGCTCTTTCATAAGCATTAGTGAAAATTGAAGAAATTGTAACAGTTTTCCTGAAAATCGCGAAAAACCTAAAAATTACATCATTTTTGTCAAATATCTCGATAATCGCTTAAGATTGAATAACGTTCAATACGTCATTAGTTGCGTATTAAATTGCTCTTTCATAAGCATTAGTGAAAATTGAAGAAATTGTAACAGTTTTCCTGAAAATCGCGAAAAACCTAAAAATTACATCATTTTTGTCAAATATCTCGATAACCGCTTAAGATTGAATAACGCTCAATACGTCATTAGTTGCGTAGTAAATTGCTCTTTCATAAGCATTAGTGAAAATTGAAGAAATTGTAACAGTTTTCCTGAAAATCGCGAAAAACCTAAAAATTACATCATTTTTGTCAAATATCTCGATAACCGCTTAAGATTGAATAACGTTCAATACGTCATTAGTTGCGTAGTAAATTGCTCTTTCATAAGCATTAGTGAAAATTGAAGAAATTGTAACAGTTTTCCTGAAAATCGCGAAAAACCTAAAAATTACATCATTTTTGTCAAATATCTCGATAACCGCTTAAGATTGAATAACGCTCAATACGTCATTAGTTGCGTAGTAAATTGCTCTTTCATAAGCATTAGTGAAAATTGAAGAAATTGTAACAGTTTTCCTGAAAATCGCGAAAAACCTAAAAATTACATCATTTTTGTCAAATATCTCGATAACCGCTTAAGATTGAATAACGTTCAATACGCCATTAGTTGCGTATTAAATTGCTCTTTCATAAGCATTAGTGAAAATTGAAGAAATTGTAACAGTTTTCCTAAAAATCGCGAAAAACCTAAAAATTACATAATTTTTGTCAAATATCTCCATAACCGCTTAAGATTGAATAACGTTCAATACGCCATTAGTTGCGTATTAAATTGCTCTTTCATAAGCATTAGTGAAAATTGAAGAAATTGTAACAGTTTTCCTGAAAATCGCGAAAAACCTAAAAATTACATCATTTTTGTCAAATATCTCGATAACCGCTTAAGATTGAATAACGTTCAATACGTCATTAGTTGCGTATTAAATTGCTCTTTCATAAGCATTAGTCAAAATTGAAGAAATTGTAACGGTTTTCCTGAAAATTGCAAAAAACTAAAAAAAAACTTAATTTTCGCTTATAACTCGAGAACCAGGTAAGATTGAATAACGTTCAATACGTCATTTGTTGCGTATTAAATTGCTCTTTCATAAACATTAGTGAAAATTGAAGAAATTGTAACGGTTTTCCTGAAAATTGCAAAAAACTAAAAATTCTCTTAATTTTCGCTTATA
The DNA here is from genome assembly GCA_963457615.1 of Nicrophorus investigator. Taxonomy (NCBI): domain Eukaryota; kingdom Metazoa; phylum Arthropoda; class Insecta; order Coleoptera; family Silphidae; genus Nicrophorus; species Nicrophorus investigator. The sequence goes on from OY735143.1 coordinate 266,276, forward strand.
ACACGAGAACCAGGTAAGACTGAATAACGTTCAATACGTCATTAGTTGCGTATTAAATTACTCTTTCATAAGCATTAGTGAAAATTGAATAAATTGTAACAGTTTTCCTGAAAATCGCGAAAAACCTAAAAATTATATCATTTTTGTCAAATATCTCGATAACTGCTTAAGATTTAATAACGTTCAATACGTCATTAGTTGCGTATTAAATTGCTCTTTCATAAGCATTAGTGAAAATTGAAGAAATTGTAACAGTTTTCCTGAAAATCGCGAAAAACCTAAAAATTACATCATTTTTGTCAAATATCTCGATAACTGCTTAAGATTTAATAACGTTCAATACGTCATTAGTTGCGTATTAAATTACTCTTTCATAAGCATTAGTGAAAATTGAAGAAATTGTAACAGTTTTCCTGAAAATCGCGAAAAACCTAAAAATTACATCATTTTTGTCAAATATCTCGATAACTGCTTAAGATTTAATAACGTTCAATACGTCATTAGTTGCGTATTAAATTGCTCTTTCATAAACATTAGTGAAAATTGAAGAAATTGTAACGGTTTTCCTGAAAATTGCAAAAAACTAAAAATTCTCTTAATTTTCGCTTATAACACGAGAACCAGGTAAGATTGAATAACGTTCAATACGTCATTAGTTGCGTATTAAATTACTCTTTCATAAGCATTAGTGAAAATTGAAGAAATTGTAACAGTTTTCCTGAAAATCGCGAAAAACCTAAAAATTACATCATTTTTGTCAAATATCTCGATAACCGCTTAAGATTGAATAACGCTCAATACGTCATTAGTTGCGTAGTAAATTGCTCTTTCATAAGCATTAGTGAAAATTGAAGAAATTGTAACAGTTTTCCTGAAAATCGCGAAAATCCTAAAAATTACATCATTTTTGTCAAATATCTCGATAACCGCTTAAGATTGAATAACGTTCAATACGTCATTAGTTGCGTAGTAAATTGCTCTTTCATAAGCATTAGTGAAAATTGAATAAATTGTAACAGTTTTCCTGAAAATCGCGAAAAACCTAAAAATTACATCATTTTTGTCAAATATCTCGATAACCGCTTAAGATTGAATAACGCTCAATACGTCATTAGTTGCGTAGTAAATTGCTCTTTCATAAGCATTAGTGAAAATTGAAGAAATTGTAACAGTTTTCCTGAAAATCGCGAAAAACCTAAAAATTACATCATTTTTGTCAAATATCTCGATAACCGCTTAAGATTGAATAACGTTCAATACGCCATTAGTTGCGTATTAAATTGCTCTTTCATAAGCATTAGTGAAAATTGAAGAAATTGTAACAGTTTTCCTAAAAATCGCGAAAAACCTAAAAATTACATAATTTTTGTCAAATATCTCCATAACCGCTTAAGATTGAATAACGTTCAATACGCCATTAGTTGCGTATTAAATTGCTCTTTCATAAGCATTAGTGAAAATTGAAGAAATTGTAACAGTTTTCCTGAAAATCGCGAAAAACCTAAAAATTACATCATTTTTGTCAAATATCTCGATAACCGCTTAAGATTGAATAACGTTCAATACGTCATTAGTTGCGTATTAAATTGCTCTTTCATAAGCATTAGTCAAAATTGAAGAAATTGTAACGGTTTTCCTGAAAATTGCAAAAAACTAAAAAAAAACTTAATTTTCGCTTATAACTCGAGAACCAGGTAAGATTGAATAACGTTCAATACGTCATTTGTTGCGTATTAAATTGCTCTTTCATAAACATTAGTGAAAATTGAAGAAATTGTAACGGTTTTCCTGAAAATTGCAAAAAACTAAAAATTCTCTTAATTTTCGCTTATAACACGAGAACCAGGTAAGATTGAATAACGTTCAATACGTCATTAGTTGCGTATTAAATTACTCTTTCATAAGCATTAGTGAAAATTGAATAAATTGTAACAGTTTTCCTGAAAATCGCGAAAAACCTAAAAATTACATCATTTTTGTCAAATATCTCGATAACTGCTTAAGATTTAATAACGTTCAATACGTCATTAGTTGCGTATTAAATTGCTCTTTCATAAGCATTAGTGAAAATTGAAGAAATTGTAACAGTTTTCCTGAAAATCGCGAAAAACCTAAAAATTACATCATTTTTGTCAAATATCTCGATAACTGCTTAAGATTTAATAACGTTCAATACGTCATTAGTTGCGTATTAAATTACTCTTTCATAAGGATTAGTGAAAATTGAATAAATTGTAACAGTTTTCCTGAAAATCGCGAAAAACCTAAAAATTACATCATTTTTGTCAAATATCTCGATAACTGCTTAAGATTTAATAACGTTCAATACGTCATTAGTTGCGTATTAAATTGCTCTTTCATAAGCATTAGTGAAAATTGAAGAAATTGTAACAGTTTTCCTGAAAATCGCGAAAAACCTAAAAATTACATCATTTTTGTCAAATATCTCGATAACCGCTTAAGATTGAATAACGTTCAATACGTCATTAGTTGCGTATTAAATTGCTCTTTCATAAGCATTAGTCAAAATTGAAGAAATTGTAACGGTTTTCCTGAAAATTGCAAAAAACTAAAAAAAAACTTAATTTTCGCTTATAACTCGAGAACCGGGTAAGATTGAATAACGTTCAATACGTCATTTGTTGCGTATTAAATTGCTCTTTCATAAACATTAGTGAAAATTGAAGAAATTGTAACGGTTTTCCTGAAAATTGCAAAAAACTAAAAATTCTCTTAATTTTCGCTTATAACACGAGAACCAGGTAAGATTGAATAACGTTCAATACGTCATTAGTTGCGTATTAAATTACTCTTTCATTAGCATTAGTGAAAATTGAAGAAATTGTAACAGTTTTCCTGAAAATCGCGAAAAACCTAAAAATTACATCATTTTTGTCAAATATCTCGATAACCGCTTAAGATTGAATAACGTTCAATACGTCATTAGTTGCGTAGTAAATTGCTCTTTCATAAGCATTAGTGAAAATTGAAGAAATTGTAACAGTTTTCCTGAAAATCGCGAAAAACCTAAAAATTACATCATTTTTGTCAAATATCTCGATAACTGCTTAAGATTTAATAACGTTCAATACGTCATTAGTTGCGTATTAAATTGCTCTTTCATAAACATTAGTGAAAATTGAAGAAATTGTAACGGTTTTCCTGAAAATTGCAAAAAACTAAAAATTCTCTTAATTTTCGCTTATAACTCGAGAACCTGGTAAGATTGAATAACGTTCAATACGTCATTAGTTGCGTATTAAATTGCTCTTTCATAAGCATTAGTGAAAATTGAAGAAATTGTAACAGTTTTCCTGAAAATCGCGAAAAACCTAAAAATTACATCATTTTTGTCAAATATCTCGATAACCGCTTAAGATTGAATAACGTTCAATACGTCATTAGTTGCGTATTAAATTGCTCTTTCATAAGCATTAGTGAAAATTGAAGAAATTGTAACAGTTTTCCTGAAAATCGCGAAAAACCTAAAAATTACATCATTTTTGTCAAATATCTCGATAACCGCTTAAGATTGAATAACGTTCAATACGTCATTAGTTGCGTAGTAAATTGCTCTTTCATAAGCATTAGTGAAAATTGAAGAAATTGTAACAGTTTTCCTGAAAATCGCGAAAAACCTAAAAATTACATCATTTTTGTCAAATATCTCGATAACCGCTTAAGATTGAATAACGTCCAATACGCCATTAGTTGCGTATTAAATTGCTCTTTCATAAGCATTAGCTAAAATTGAAAAAATTGTAATAGTTTTCCTGAAACTCGCGAAAAACCTAAAAATTACATCATTTTTGTCAAATATCTCGATAACCGCTTAAGAGTGAATAACGCTCAATACGTCATTAGTTGCGTATTCTAATGCTCTTTCATAAGCAGTTGTGAGAATTACATAAAGTCTTACGGTTTTCCTGAAAATTGCAAAAAACTAAAAAAAACTTAATTTTCGCTTATAACTCCAGAACCAGGTAAGATTGAATAACGTTCAATAGGTCATTTGTTGCGTATTCTAATGCTCTTTCATAAGCAGTTGAGAGAATTACATAAAGTCTTACGGTTTCCCTGAAAATTGCAAAAAACTAAAAATTCTCTTCATTTTCGCTTATAACTCGAGAACCTGGTAAGATTGAATAACGTTCAATACGTCATTTGTTGCGTATTCTAATGCTCTTTCATAAGCAGTTAAGAGAATTACATAAAGTCTTACGGTTTTCCTGAAAATTGCAAAAAACTAAAAATTCTCTTAATTTTCGCTTATAACTCGAGAACCTGGTAAGATTGAATAACGTTCAATACGTCATATGTTGCGTATTCTAATGCTCTTTCATAAGCAGTTAAGAGAATTACATAAAGTCTTACGGTTTTCCTGAAAATTGCAAAAAACTAAAAATTCTCTTAATTTTCGGTTGTAACTCGAGAATCAGGTAAGATTGAATAACGTTCAATACGTCATTTGTTGCGTATTCTAATGCTCTTTCATAAGCAGTTGAGAGAATTACATAAAGTCTTACGGTTTTCCTGAAAATTGAAAAAAACTAAAAATTCTCTTAATTTTCGGTTATAACTCGAGAACCAGGTAAGATTGAATAACGTTCGATACGTCATTAGTAGCGTACTAAATTGCTCTTTCATAAGCATTAGTGAAAATTGAAAAAATTGTAACAGTTTTCCTGAAAATCGCAAAAAACCTAAAAATTACATCATTTTTGTCAAATTTCTCGATAACCGCTTAAGATTGAATAACATTCAATACGTCATTTGTTGCGTATTCTAATGCTCTTTTATAAGCAGTTAAGAGAATTACATAAAGTCTTACGGTTTTCCTGAAAATTGCAAAAAACTAAAAATTCTCTTAATTTTCGGTTGTAACTCGAGAATCAGGTAAGATTGAATAACGTTCAATACGTCATTTGTTGCGTATTCTAATGCTCTTTGATAAGCAGTTAAGGGAATTACATAAAGTCTTACGGTTTTCCTGAAAATTGAAAAAAACTAAAAAAAAACTTAATTTTCGCTTATAACTCGAGAACCAGGTAAGATTGAATAACGTTCAATACGTCATTTGTTGCGTATTCTAATGCTCTTTCATAAGCAGTTAAGAGAATTACATAAAGTCTTACGGTTTTCCTGAAAATTGCAAAAAACTAAAAATTCTCTTAATTTTCGGTTGTAACTCGAGAACCAGGTAAGATTGAATAACGTTCAATACGTCATTTGTTGCGTATTCTAATGCTCTTTTATAAGCAGTTAAGAGAATTACATAAAGTCTTACGGTTTTCCTGAAAATTGAAAAAAACTAAAAAAAAACTTAATTTTCGCTTATAACTCGAAAACCAGGTAAGATTGAGTAACGTTCAATACGTCATTTGTTGCGTATTAAATTGCTCTTTCATAAACATTAGTGAAAATTGAAGAAATTGTAACGGTTTTCCTGAAAATTGCAAAAAACTAAAAAAAAACTTAATTTTCGCTTATAACTCGAGAACCAGGTAAGATTGAATAACGTTCAATACGTGCTTAGTTGCGTATTAAATTGTTCTTTCATAAGCATTAGTGAAAATTGAAGAAATTGTAACAGTTTTCCTGAAAATCGCGAAAAACCTAAAAATTACATCATTTTTGTCAAATATCTCGATAACCGCTTAAGATTGAATAACGTTCAATACGTCATTAGTTGCGTAGTAAATTGCTCTTTCATAAGCATTAGTGAAAATTGAAGAAATTGTAACAGTTTTCCTGAAAATCGCGAAAAACCTAAAAATTACATCATTTTTGTCAAATATCTCGATAACCGCTTAAGATTGAATAACGTTCAATATGTCATTAGTTGCGTAGTAAATTGCTCTTTCATAAGCATTAGTGAAAATTGAAGAAATTGTAACAGTTTTCCTGAAAATCGCGAAAAACCTAAAAATTACATCATTTTTGTCAAATATCTCGATAACTGCTTAAGATTTAATAACGTTCAATACGTCATTAGTTGCGTATTAAATTGCTCTTTCATAAACATTAGTGAAAATTGAAGAAATTGTAACGGTTTTCCTGAAAATTGCAAAAAACTAAAAATTCTCTTAATTTTCGCTTATAACTCGAGAACCTGGTAAGATTGAATAACGTTCAATACGTCATTAGTTGCGTATTAAATTGCTCTTTCATAAGCATTAGTGAAAATTGAAGAAATTGTAACAGTTTTCCTGAAAATCGCGAAAAACCTAAAAATTACATCATTTTTGTCAAATATCTCGATAACCGCTTAAGATTGAATAACGTTCAATACGTCATTAGTTGCGTATTAAATTGCTCTTTCATAAGCATTAGTGAAAATTGAAGAAATTGTAACAGTTTTCCTGAAAATCGCGAAAAACCTAAAAATTACATCATTTTTGTCAAATATCTCGATAACCGCTTAAGATTGAATAACGTTCAATACGTCATTAGTTGCGTAGTAAATTGCTCTTTCATAAGCATTAGTGAAAATTGAAGAAATTGTAACAGTTTTCCTGAAAATCGCGAAAAACCTAAAAATTACATCATTTTTGTCAAATATCTCGATAACCGCTTAAGATTGAATAACGTCCAATACGCCATTAGTTGCGTATTAAATTGCTCTTTCATAAGCATTAGCTAAAATTGAAAAAATTGTAATAGTTTTCCTGAAACTCGCGAAAAACCTAAAAATTACATCATTTTTGTCAAATATCTCGATAACCGCTTAAGAGTGAATAACGCTCAATACGTCATTAGTTGCGTATTCTAATGCTCTTTCATAAGCAGTTGTGAGAATTACATAAAGTCTTACGGTTTTCCTGAAAATTGCAAAAAACTAAAAAAAACTTAATTTTCGCTTATAACTCCAGAACCAGGTAAGATTGAATAACGTTCAATAGGTCATTTGTTGCGTATTCTAATGCTCTTTCATAAGCAGTTGAGAGAATTACATAAAGTCTTACGGTTTCCCTGAAAATTGCAAAAAACTAAAAATTCTCTTCATTTTCGCTTATAACTCGAGAACCTGGTAAGATTGAATAACGTTCAATACGTCATTTGTTGCGTATTCTAATGCTCTTTCATAAGCAGTTAAGAGAATTACATAAAGTCTTACGGTTTTCCTGAAAATTGCAAAAAACTAAAAATTCTCTTAATTTTCGCTTATAACTCGAGAACCTGGTAAGATTGAATAACGTTCAATACGTCATATGTTGCGTATTCTAATGCTCTTTCATAAGCAGTTAAGAGAATTACATAAAGTCTTACGGTTTTCCTGAAAATTGCAAAAAACTAAAAATTCTCTTAATTTTCGGTTGTAACTCGAGAATCAGGTAAGATTGAATAACGTTCAATACGTCATTTGTTGCGTATTCTAATGCTCTTTCATAAGCAGTTGAGAGAATTACATAAAGTCTTACGGTTTTCCTGAAAATTGAAAAAAACTAAAAATTCTCTTAATTTTCGGTTATAACTCGAGAACCAGGTAAGATTGAATAACGTTCGATACGTCATTAGTAGCGTACTAAATTGCTCTTTCATAAGCATTAGTGAAAATTGAAAAAATTGTAACAGTTTTCCTGAAAATCGCAAAAAACCTAAAAATTACATCATTTTTGTCAAATTTCTCGATAACCGCTTAAGATTGAATAACATTCAATACGTCATTTGTTGCGTATTCTAATGCTCTTTTATAAGCAGTTAAGAGAATTACATAAAGTCTTACGGTTTTCCTGAAAATTGCAAAAAACTAAAAATTCTCTTAATTTTCGGTTGTAACTCGAGAATCAGGTAAGATTGAATAACGTTCAATACGTCATTTGTTGCGTATTCTAATGCTCTTTGATAAGCAGTTAAGGGAATTACATAAAGTCTTACGGTTTTCCTGAAAATTGAAAAAAACTAAAAAAAAACTTAATTTTCGCTTATAACTCGAGAACCAGGTAAGATTGAATAACGTTCAATACGTCATTTGTTGCGTATTCTAATGCTCTTTCATAAGCAGTTAAGAGAATTACATAAAGTCTTACGGTTTTCCTGAAAATTGCAAAAAACTAAAAATTCTCTTAATTTTCGGTTGTAACTCGAGAACCAGGTAAGATTGAATAACGTTCAATACGTCATTTGTTGCGTATTCTAATGCTCTTTTATAAGCAGTTAAGAGAATTACATAAAGTCTTACGGTTTTCCTGAAAATTGAAAAAAACTAAAAAAAAACTTAATTTTCGCTTATAACTCGAAAACCAGGTAAGATTGAGTAACGTTCAATACGTCATTTGTTGCGTATTAAATTGCTCTTTCATAAACATTAGTGAAAATTGAAGAAATTGTAACGGTTTTCCTGAAAATTGCAAAAAACTAAAAAAAAACTTAATTTTCGCTTATAACTCGAGAACCAGGTAAGATTGAATAACGTTCAATACGTGCTTAGTTGCGTATTAAATTGTTCTTTCATAAGCATTAGTGAAAATTGAAGAAATTGTAACAGTTTTCCTGAAAATCGCGAAAAACCTAAAAATTACATCATTTTTGTCAAATATCTCGATAACCGCTTAAGATTGAATAACGTTCAATACGTCATTAGTTGCGTAGTAAATTGCTCTTTCATAAGCATTAGTGAAAATTGAAGAAATTGTAACAGTTTTCCTGAAAATCGCGAAAAACCTAAAAATTACATCATTTTTGTCAAATATCTCGATAACCGCTTAAGATTGAATAACGTTCAATACGTCGGTAGTTGCGTATTAAATTGCTCTTTCATAAGCATTAGTGAAAATTGAAGAAATTGTAACAGTTTTCCTGAAAATCGCGAAAAACCTAAAAATTACATCATTTTTGTCAAATATCTCGATAACCGCTTAAGATTGAATAACGTTCAATACGTCATTAGTTGCGTAGTAAATTGCTCTTTCATAAGCATTAGTGAAAATTGAAGAAATTGTAACAGTTTTCCTGAAAATCGCGAAAAACCTAAAAATTACATTATTTTTGTCAAATATCTCGATAACCGCTTAAGATTGAATAACGTTCAATACGCCATTAGTTGCGTAGTAAATTGCTCTTTCATAAGCATTAGTGAAAATTGAAAAAATTGTAACAGTTTTCCTGAAAATCGCGAAAAACCTAAAAATTACATCATTTTTGTCAAATATCTCGATAACCGCTTAAGAGTGAATAACGCTCAATACGTCATTAGTTGCGTATTCTAATGCTCTTTCATAAGCAGTTGTGAGAATTACATAAAGTCTTACGGTTTTCCTGAAAATTGCAAAAAACTAAAAAAAACTTAATTTTCGCTTATAACTCCAGAACCAGGTAAGATTGAATAACGTTCAATAGGTCATTTGTTGCGTATTCTAATGCTCTTTCATAAGCAGTTGTGAGAATTACATAAAGTCTTACGGTTTTCCTGAAAATTGCAAAAAACTAAAAAAAACTTAATTTTCGCTTATAACTCCAGAACCAGGTAAGATTGAATAACGTTCAATACGTCATTTGTTGCGTATTCTAATGCTCTTTCATAAGCAGTTAAGAGAATTACATAAAGTCTTACGGTTTTCCTGCAAATTGCAAAAAACTAAAAATTCTCTTAATTTTCGCTTATAACTCGAGAACCTGGTAAGATTTAATAACGTTCAATACGTCATTTGTTGCGTATTCTAATGCTCTTTCATAAGCAGTTAAGAGAATTACATAAAGTTTTACGGTTTTCCTGAAAATTGCAAAAAACTAAAAATTCTCTTAATTTTCGGTTGTAACTCGAGAACCAGGTAAGAGTGAATAACGTTCAAGACGTCATTTGTTGCGTATTCTAATGCTCTTTCATAAGCAGTTGAGAGAATTACATAAAGTCTTACGGTTTTCCTGAAAATTGCAAAAAACTAAAAAATCTCTTAATTTTCGCTTATAACTCGAGAACCAGGTAAGATTGAATAACGTTCAATACGTCATTAGTAGCGTATTAAATTGCTCTTTCATAAGCATTAGTGAAAATTGAAAAAATTGTAACAGTTTTCCTGAAAATCGCAAAAAACCTAAAAATTAGAATACTAAAAAAAAACTTAATTTTCGCTTATAACTCGAGAACCAGGTAAGATTGAATAACGTTCAATACGTCATTTGTTGCGTATTAAATTGCTCTTTCATAAACATTAGTGAAAATTGAAGAAATTGTAACGGTTTTCCTGAAAATTGCAAAAAACTAAAAAAAAACTTAATTTTCGCTTATAACTCGAGAACCAGGTAAGATTGAATAACGTTCAATACGTCATTTGTTGCGTATTCTAATGCTCTTTCATAAGCAGTTGAGAGAATTACATAAAGTCTTACGGTTTTCCTGAAAATTGAAAAAAACTAAAAATTCTCTTAATTTTCGGTTGTAACTCGAGAACCAGGTAAGAGTGAATAACGTTCAAGACGTCATTTGTTGCGTATTCTAATGCTCTTTCATAAGCAGTTGAGAGAATTACATAAAGTCTTACGGTTTTCCTGAAAATTGCAAAAAACTAAAAAATCTCTTAATTTTCGCTTATAACTCGAGAACCAGGTAAGATTGAATAACGTTCAATACGTCATTAGTAGCGTATTAAATTGCTCTATCATAAGCATTAGTGAAAATTGAAAAAATTGTAACAGTTTTCCTGAAAATCGCAAAAAACCTAAAAATTACATCATTTTTGTCAAATTTCTCGATAACCGCTTAAGATTGAATAACATTCAATACGTCATTTGTTGCGTATTCTAATGCTCTTTTATAAGCACTTGAGAGAATTACATAAAGTCTTACGGTTTTCCTGAAAATTGCAAAAAACTAAAAAAAAACTTAATTTTCGCTTATAACTCGAGAACCAGGTAAGATTGAGTAACGTTCAATACGTCATTTGTTGCGTATTCTAATGCTCTTTCATAAGCAGTTGAGAGAATTACATAAAGTCTTACGGATTTCCTGAAAATTGCAAAGTACTAAAAATTCTCTTCATTTTCGCTTATAACTGGAGAACCTGGTAAGATTGAATAACGTTCAATACGTCATTTGTTGCGTATTCTAATGCTCTTTCATAAGCAGTTAAGAGAATTACATAAAGTCTTACGGTTTTCCTGCAAATTGCAAAAAACTAAAAATTCTCTTAATTTTCGCTTATAACTCGAGAACCTGGTAAGATTTAATAACGTTCAATACGTCATTTGTTGCGTATTCTAATGCTCTTTCATAAGCAGTTAAGAGAATTACATAAAGTTTTACGGTTTTCCTGAAAATTGCAAAAAACTAAAAATTCTCTTAATTTTCGGTTGTAACTCGAGAACCAGGTAAGAGTGAATAACGTTCAAGACGTCATTTGTTGCGTATTCTAATGTTCTTTCATAAGCAGTTGAGAGAATTACATAAAGTCTTACGGTTTTCCTGAAAATTGAAAAAAACTAAAAAAAAACTTAATTTTCGCTTATAACTCGAGAACCAGGTAAGATTGAGTAACGTTCAATACGTCATTTGTTGCGTATTAAATTGCTCTTTCATAAACATTAGTGAAAATTGAAGAAATTGTAACGGTTTTCCTGAAAATTGCAAAAAACTAAAAAAAAACTTAATTTTCGCTTATAACTCGAGAACCAGGTAAGATTGAATAACGTTCAATACGTCATTTGTTGCGTATTAAATTGCTCTTTCATAAACATTAGTGAAAATTGAAGAAATTGTAACGGTTTTCCTGAAAATTGCAAAAAACTAAAAAAAAACTTAATTTTCGCTTATAACTCGAGAACCAGGTAAGAGTGAATAACGTTCAATACGTCATTAGTAGCGTATTAAATTGCTCTTTCATAAGCATTAGTGAAAATTGAAAAAATTGTAACAGTTTTCCTGAAAATCGCAAAAAACCTAAAAATTACATCATTTTTGTCAAATATCTCGATAACCGCTTAAGATTGAATAACGTTCAATACGTCATTAGTTGCGTATTAAATTGCTCTTTCATAAGCATTAGTGAAAATTGAAGAAATTGTAACAGTTTTCCTGAAAATCGCGAAAAACCTAAAAATTACATCATTTTTGTCAAATATCTCGATAACCGCTTAAGATTGAATAACGTTCGATACGTCATTAGTTGCGTATTAAATTGCTCTTTCATAAGCATTAGTGAAAATTGAATAAATTGTAACAGTTTTCCTGAAAATCGCGAAAAACCTAAAAATTACATCATTTTTGTCAAATATCTCGATAACCGCTTAAGATTGAAAAACGTTCAATACGTCATTAGTTGCGTACTAAATTGCTCTTTCATAAGCATTAGTGAAAATTGAAGAAATTGTAACAGTTTTCCTGAAAATCGCGAAAAACCTAAAAATTACATCATTTTTGTCAAATATCTCGATAACCGCTTAAGATTGAATAACGCTCAATACGTCATTAGTTGCGTATTAAATTGCTCTTTCATAAACATTAGTGAAAATTGAAGAAATTGTAACAGTTTTCCTGAAAATGGCGAAAAACTAAAAAAAAACTTAATTTTCGCTTATAACTCGAGAACCAGGTAAGATTGAATAACGTTCAATACGTCATTTGTTGCGTATTAAATTGCTCTTTCATAAACATTAGTGAAAATTGAAGAAATTGTAACGGTTTTCCAGAAAATTGCAAAAAACTAAAAAAAAAATAATTTTCGCTTATAACTCGAGAACCAGGTAAGATTGAATAACGTTCAATACGTCATTAGTTGCGTATTAAATTGCTCTTTCATAAGCATTAGTGAAAATTGAAGAAAATGTAACAGTTTTCCTGAAAATCGCGAAAAACCTAAAAATTACATCATTTTCATCAAATATCTCGATAACCGCTTAAGATTGAATAACGTTCAATACGTCATTAGTTGCGTATTAAATTGCTCTTTCATAAGCATTAGTGAAAATTGAAGAAATTGTAACAGTTTTCCTGAAAATCGCGAAAAAACTAAAAATTACATAATTTTTGTCAAATATCTCGATAACCGCTTAAGACTGAATAACGTCCAATACGTCATTAGTTGCGTATTAAATTGCTCTTTCATAAGCATTAGTGAAAATTGAAGAAATTGTAACAGTTTTCCTGAAAATCGCGAAAAACCTAAAAATTACATCATTTTTGTCAAATATCTCGATAACCGGTTAAGATTGAATAACGTTCAATACGTCATTAGTAGCGTATTAAATTGCTCTTTCATAAGCATTAGTGAAAATTGAAAAAATTGTAACAGTTTTCCTGAAATTCGCAAAAAACCTAAAAATTACATCATTTTTGTCAAATTTCTCGATAACCGCTTAAGATTGAATAACATTCAATACGTCATTTGTTGCGTATTCTAATGCTCTTTTATAAGCACTTGAGAGAATTACATAAAGTCTTACGGTTTTCCTGAAAATTGCAAAAAACTAAAAATTCTCTTAATTTTCGGTTGTAACTCGAGAACCAGGTAAAATTGAATAACGTTCAAGACGTCATTTGTTGCGTATTCTAATGCTCTTTCATAAGCAGTTGAGAGAATTACATAAAGTCTTACGGTTTTCCTGAAAATTGCAAAAAACTAAAAATTCTCTTCATTTTCGCTTATAACTGGAGAACCTGGTAAGATTGAATAACGTTCAATACGTCATTTGTTGCGTATTCTAATGCTCTTTCATAAGCAGTTAAGAGAATTACATAAAGTCTTCCGGTTTTCCTGCAAATTGCAAAAAACTAAATATTCTCTTAATTTTCGCTTATAACTCGAGAACCTGGTAAGATTTAATAACATTCAATACGTCATTTGTTGCGTATTCTAATGCTCTTTCATAAGCAGTTGAGAGAATTACATAAAGTCTTACGGTTTTCCTGAAAATTGAAAAAAACTAAAAAAAAACTTAATTTTCGCTTATAACTCGAGAACCAGGTAAGATTGAATAACGTTCAATACGTCATTTGTTGCGTATTAAATTGCTCTTTCATAAACATTAGTGAAAATTGAAGAAATTGTAACGGTTTTCCTGAAAATTGCAAAAAACTAAAAAAAAACTTAATTTTCGCTTATAACTCGAGAACCATGTAAGATTTAATAACGTTCAATACGTCATTAGTTGCGTATTAAATTGCTCTTTCATAAGCATTAGTGAAAATTGAAGAAAATTTAACAGTTTTCCTGAAAATTGCAAAAAACTAAAAAAAAACTTAATTTTTGCTTATAACTCGAGAACCAGGTAAGATTGAATAACGTCCAATACGTCATTAGTTGCGTATTAAATTGCTCTTTCATAAGCATTAGTGAAAATTGAAGAAATTGTAACAGTTTTCCTGAAAATCGCGAAAAACCTAAAAATTACATCATTTTTGTCAAATATCTCGATAACCGCTTAAGATTGAATAAGGTTCAATACGTCATTAGTTGCGTATTAAATTGCTCTTTCATAAGCATTAGTGAAAATTGAAGAAATTGTAACAGTTTTCCTGAAAATCGCGAAAAACCTAAAAATTACATCATTTTTGTCAAATATCTCGATAACCGCTTAAGATTGAATAAGGTTCAATACGTCATTAGTTGCGTATTAAATTGCTCTTTCATAAGCATTAGTGAAAATTGAAGAAATTGTAACAGTTTTCCTGAAAATCGCGAAAAACCTAAAAATTACATCATTTTTGTCAAATATCTCGATAACCGCTTAAGATTGAATAACGTTCAATACGTCATTAGTTGCGTATTAAATTGCTCTTTCATAAGCATTAGTGAAAATTGAAGAAAATGTAACAGTTTTCCTGAAAATTGCAAAAAACTAAAAAAAAACTTAATTTTTGCTTATAACTCGAGAACCAGGTAAGATTGAATAACGTCCAATACGTCATTAGTTGGGTATTAAATTGCTCTTTCATAAGCATTAGTGAAAATTGAAGAAATTGTAACAGTTTTCCTGAAAATCGCGAAAAACCTAAAAATTACATCATTTTTGTCAAATATCTCGATAACCGCTTAAGATTGAATAACGTTCAATACGTCATTAGTTGCGTATTAAATTGCTCTTTCATAAGCATTAGTGAAAATTGAAGAAATTGTAACAGTTTTCCTGAAAATCGCGAAAAACCTAAAAATTACATCATTTTTGTCAAATATCTCGATAACCGCTTAAGATTGAATAACGTTCAATACGTCATTAGTTGCGTATTAAATTGCTCTTTCATAAGCGTTAGTGAAAATTGAAGAAATTGTAACAGTTTTCCTGAAAATCGCGAAAAACCTAAAAATTACATCATTTTTGTCAAATATCTCGATAACCGCTTAAGATTGAATAACGTTCAATACGTCATTAGTTGCGTATTAAATTGCTCTTTCATAAGCATTAGTGAAAATTGAAGAAATTGTAACAGTTTTCCTGAAAATCGCGAAAAACCTAAAAATTACATCATTTTTGTCAAATATCTCGATAACCGCTTAAGATTGAATAACGTTCAATACGTCATTAGTTGCGTATTAAATTGCTCTTTCATAAGCATTAGTGAAAATTGAAGAAATTGTAACAGTTTTCCTGAAAATCGCGAAAAACCTAAAAATTACATCATTTTTGTCAAATATCTCGATAACCGCTTAAGATTGAATAACGTTCAATACGTCATTAGTTGCGTATTAAATTGCTCTTTCATAAGCGTTAGTGAAAATTGAAGAAATTGTAACAGTTTTCCTGAAAATCGCGAAAAACCTAAAAATTACATCATTTTTGTCAAATATCTCGATAACCGCTTAAGATTGAATAACGTTCAATACGTCATTAGTTGCGTATTAAATTGCTCTTTCATAAGCATTAGTGAAAATTGAAGAAATTGTAACAGTTTTCCTGAAAATCGCGAAAAACCTAAAAATTACATCATTTTTGTCAAATATCTCGATAACCGCTTAAGATTGAATAACGTTCAATACGTCATTAGTTGCGTATTAAATTGCTCTTTCATAAGCATTAGTGAAAATTGAATAAATTGTAACAGTTTTCCTGAAAATGGCGAAAAACTAAAAAAAAACTTAATTTTCGCTTATAACTCGAGAACCAGGTAAGATTGAATAACGTTCAATACATCATTTGTTGCGTATTAAATTGCTCTTTCATAAACATTAGTGAAAATTGAAGAAATTGTAACGGTTTTCCTGAAAATTGCAAAAAACTAAAAAAAAACTTAATTTTCGCTTATAACTCGAGAACCAGGTAAGATTGAATAACGTTCAATACGTGATTAGTTGCGTATTAAATTGCTCTTTCATAAGCATTAGTGAAAATTGAAGAAATTGTAACAGTTTTCCTGAAAATCGCGAAAAACCTAAAAATTACATCATTTTTGTCAAATATCTCGATAACCGCTTAAGATTGAATAACGTTCAATACGTCATTAGTTGCGTATTAAATTACTCTTTCATAAGCATTAGTGAAAATTGAATAAATTGTAACAGTTTTCCTGAAAATGGCGAAAAACTAAAAAAAAACTTAATTTTCGCTTATAACTCGAGAACCAGGTAAGATTGAATAACGTTCAATACGTCATTTGTTGCGTATTAAATTGCTCTTTCATAAACATTAGTGAAAATTGAAGAAATTGTAACGGTTTTCCAGAAAATTGCAAAAAACTAAAAAAAAAATAATTTTCGCTTATAACTCGAGAACCAGGTAAGATTGAATAACGTTCAATACGTCATTAGTTGCGTATTAAATTGCTCTTTCATAAGCATTAGTGAAAATTGAAGAAATTGTAACAGTTTTCCTGAAAATCGCGAAAAACCTAAAAATTACATCATTTTTGAAAAATATCTCGATAACCGCTTAAGATTGAATAACGTTCAATACGTCATTAGTTGCGTATTAAATTGCTCTTTCATAAGCATTAGTGCAAATTGAAGAAATTGTAACAGTTTTCCTGAAAATCGCGAAAAACCTAAAAATTACATCATTTTTGTCAAATATCTCGATAACCGCTTTAGAGTGAATAACGTTCAATACGTCATTAGTTGCGTAGTAAATTGCTCTTTCATAAGCATTAGTGAAAATTGAAGAAATTGTAACAGTTTTCCTGAAAATCGCAAAAAACATAAAAATTACATCATTTTTGTCAAATATCTCGATAACCGCTTAAGATTGAATAACGTTCAATACGCCATTAGTTGCGTATTAAATTGCTCTTTCATAAGCATTAGTGCAAATTGAAGAAATTGTAACAGTTTTCCTGAAAATCGCGAAAAACCTAAAAATTACATCATTTTTGTCAAATATCTCGATAACCGCTTAAGATTGAATAAGGTTCAATACGTCATTAGTTGCGTAGTAAATTGCTCTTTCATAAGCATTAGTGCAAATTGAAGAAATTGTAACAGTTTTCCTGAAAATCGCGAAAAACCTAAAAATTACATCATTTTTGTCAAATATCTCGATAACCGCTTTAGAGTGAATAACGTTCAATACGTCATTAGTTGCGTAGTAAATTGCTCTTTCATAAGCATTAGTGAAAATTGAAGAAATTGTAACAGTTTTCCTGAAAATCGCAAAAAACCTAAAAATTACATCATTTTTGTCAAATATCTCGATAACCGCTTAAGATTGAATAACGTTCAATACGCCATTAGTTGCGTATTAAATTGCTCTTTCATAAGCATTAGTGCAAATTGAAGAAATTGTAACAGTTTTCCTGAAAATCGCGAAAAACCTAAAAATTACATCATTTTTGTCAAATATCTCGATAACCGCTTTAGAGTGAATAACGTTCAATACGTCATTAGTTGCGTAGTAAATTGCTCTTTCATAAGCATTAGTGAAAATTGAAGAAATTGTAACAGTTTTCCTGAAAATCGCAAAAAACATAAAAATTACATCATTTTTGTCAAATATCTCGATAACCGCTTAAGATTGAATAACGTTCAATACGCCATTAGTTGCGTATTAAATTGCTCTTTCATAAGCATTAGTGAAAATTGAAGAAATTGTAACAGTTTTCCTGAAAATCGCGAAAAACCTAAAAATTACATCATTTTTGTCAAATATCTCGATAACCGCTTAAGATTGAATAAGGTTCAATACGTCATTAGTTGCGTATTAAATTGCTCTTTCATAAGCATTAGTGAAAATTGAAGAAATTGTAACAGTTTTCCTGAAAATCGCGAAAAACCTAAAAATTACATCATTTTTGTCAAATATCTCGATAACCGCTTAAGATTGAATAAGGTTCAATACGTCATTAGTTGCGTATTAAATTGCTCTTTCATAAGCATTAGTGAAAATTGAAGAAATTGTAACAGTTTTCCTGAAAATCGCGAAAAACCTAAAAATTACATCATTTTTGTCAAATATCTCGATAACCGCTTAAGATTGAATAACGTTCAATACGTCATTAGTTGCGTATTAAATTGCTCTTTCATAAGCATTAGTGAAAATTGAAGAAAATGTAACAGTTTTCCTGAAAATTGCAAAAAACTAAAAAAAAACTTAATTTTTGCTTATAACTCGAGAACCAGGTAAGATTGAATAACGTCCAATACGTCATTAGTTGGGTATTAAATTGCTCTTTCATAAGCATTAGTGAAAATTGAAGAAATTGTAACAGTTTTCCTGAAAATCGCGAAAAACCTAAAAATTACATCATTTTTGTCAAATATCTCGATAACCGCTTAAGATTGAATAACGTTCAATACGTCATTAGTTGCGTATTAAATTGCTCTTTCATAAGCATTAGTGAAAATTGAAGAAATTGTAACAGTTTTCCTGAAAATCGCGAAAAACCTAAAAATTACATCATTTTTGTCAAATATCTCGATAACCGCTTAAGATTGAATAAGGTTCAATACGTCATTAGTTGCGTATTAAATTGCTCTTTCATAAGCATTAGTGAAAATTGAAGAAATTGTAACAGTTTTCCTGAAAATCGCGAAAAACCTAAAAATTACATCATTTTTGTCAAATATCTCGATAACCGCTTAAGATTGAATAACGTTCAATACGTCATTAGTTGCGTATTAAATTGCTCTTTCATAAGCATTAGTGAAAATTGAAGAAATTGTAACAGTTTTCCTGAAAATCGCGAAAAACCTGAAAATTACATCATTTTTGTCAAATATCTCGATAACCGCTTAAGATTGAATAACGTTCAATACGTCATTAGTTGCGTATTAAATTGCTCTTTCATAAGCATTAGTGAAAATTGAATAAATTGTAACAGTTTTCCTGAAAATGGCGAAAAACTAAAAAAAAACTTAATTTTCGCTTATAACTCGAGAACCAGGTAAGATTGAATAACGTTCAATACATCATTTGTTGCGTATTAAATTGCTCTTTCATAAACATTAGTGAAAATTGAAGAAATTGTAACGGTTTTCCTGAAAATTGCAAAAAACTAAAAAAAAACTTAATTTTCGCTTATAACTCGAGAACCAGGTAAGATTGAATAACGTTCAATACGTGATTAGTTGCGTATTAAATTGCTCTTTCATAAGCATTAGTGAAAATTGAAGAAATTCTAACAGTTTTCCTGAAAATCGCGAAAAACCTAAAAATTACATCATTTTTGTCAAATATCTCGATAACCGCTTAAGATTGAATAACGTTCAATACGTCATTAGTTGCGTATTAAATTACTCTTTCATAAGCATTAGTGAAAATTGAATAAATTGTAACAGTTTTCCTGAAAATGGCGAAAAACTAAAAAAAAACTTAATTTTCGCTTATAACTCGAGAACCAGGTAAGATTGAATAACGTTCAATACATCATTTGTTGCGTATTAAATTGCTCTTTCATAAACATTAGTGAAAATTGAAGAAATTGTAACGGTTTTCCTGAAAATTGCAAAAAACTAAAAAAAAACTTAATTTTCGCTTATAACTCGAGAACCAGGTAAGATTGAATAACGTTCAATACGTGATTAGTTGCGTATTAAATTGCTCTTTCATAAGCATTAGTGAAAATTGAAGAAATTGTAACAGTTTTCCTGAAAATCGCGAAAAACCTAAAAATTATATCATTTTTGTCAAATATCTCGATAACCGCTTAAGATTGAATAACGTTCAATACGTCATTAGTTGCGTATTAAATTACTCTTTCATAAGCATTAGTGAAAATTGAATAAATTGTAACAGTTTTCCTGAAAATGGCGAAAAACTAAAAAAAAACTTAATTTTCGCTTATAACTCGAGAACCAGGTAAGATTGAATAACGTTCAATACGTCATTTGTTGCGTATTAAATTGCTCTTTCATAAACATTAGTGAAAATTGAAGAAATTGTAACGGTTTTCCAGAAAATTGCAAAAAACTAAAAAAAAAATAATTTTCGCTTATAACTCGAGAACCAGGTAAGATTGAATAACGTTCAATACGTCATTAGTTGCGTATTAAATTGCTCTTTCATAAGCATTAGTGAAAATTGAAGAAATTGTAACAGTTTTCCTGAAAATCGCGAAAAACCTAAAAATTACATCATTTTTGAAAAATATCTCGATAACCGCTTAAGATTGAATAACGTTCAATACGTCATTAGTTGCGTATTAAATTGCTCTTTCATAAGCATTAGTGCAAATTGAAGAAATTGTAACAGTTTTCCTGAAAATCGCGAAAAACCTAAAAATTACATCATTTTTGTCAAATATCTCGATAACCGCTTTAGCGTGAATAACGTTCAATACGTCATTAGTTGCGTAGTAAATTGCTCTTTCATAAGCATTAGTGAAAATTGAAGAAATTGTAACAGTTTTCCTGAAAATCGCAAAAAACATAAAAATTACATCATTTTTGTCAAATATCTCGATAACCGCTTAAGATTGAATAACGTTCAATACGTCATTAGTTGCGTATTAAATTGCTCTTTCATAAGCATTAGTGCAAATTGAAGAAATTGTAACAGTTTTCCTGAAAATCGCGAAAAACCTAAAAATTACATCATTTTTGTCAAATATCTCGATAACCGCTTTAGATTGAATAACGTTCAATACGTCATTAGTTGCGTAGTAAATTGCTCTTTCATAAGCATTAGTTAAAATTGAAAAAATTGTAACAGTTTTCCTGAAAATCGCGAAAAACCTAAAAATTACATCATTTTTGTCAAATATCTCGATAACCGCTTAAGATTGAATAACGTTCAATACGTCATTAGTTGCGTAGTAAATTGCTCTTTCATAAGCATTAGTGAAAATTGAAGAAATTGTAACAGTTTTCCTGAAAATCGCGAAAAACCTAAAAATTACATCATTTTTGTCAAATATCTCGATAACCGCTTAAGATTGAATAACGTTCAATACGCCATTAGTTGCGTATTAAATTGCTCTTTCATAAGCATTAGTTAAAATTGAAAAAATTGTAACAGTTTTCCTGAAAATCGCGAAAAACCTAAAAATTACATCATTTTTGTCAAATATCTCGATAACCGCTTAAGAGTGAATAACGTTCAATACGTCATTAGTTGCGTATTCTAATGCTCTTTCATAAGCAGTTGAGAGAATTACATAAAGTCTTACGGTTTTCCTGAAAATTGCAAAAAACTAAAAATTCTCTTAATTTTCGCTTGTAACTCGAGAACCACGTAAGATTGAATAACGTTCAATACGTCATTTGTTGCGTATTCTAATGCTCTTTCATAAGCAGTTAAGAGAATTACATAAAGTCTTACGGTTTTCCTGAAAATTGCAAAAAACTAAAAATTCTCTTAATTTTCGCTTGTAACTCGAGAACCAGATAAGATTGAATAACGTTCAATACGTCATTTGTTGCGTATTAAATTGCTCTTTCATAAGCATTAGTGAAAATTGAAGAAATTGTAACAGTTTTCCTGAAAATCGCGAAAAACCTAAAAATTACATCATTTTTGTCAAATATCTCGATAACCGCTTAAGATTGAATAACGTTCAATACGCCATTAGTTGCGTATTAAATTGCTCTTTCATAAGCATTAGTTAAAATTGAAAAAATTGTAACAGTTTTCCTGAAAATCGCGAAAAACCTGAAAATTACATCATTTTTGTCAAATATCTCGATAACCGCTTAAGATTGAATAACGTTCAATACGCCATTAGTTGCGTATTAAATTGCTCTTTCATAAGCATTAGTTAAAATTGAAAAAATTGTAACAGTTTTCCTGAAAATCGCGAAAAACCTAAAAATCACATCATTTTTGTCAAATATCTCGATAACCGCTTAAGAGTGAATAACGTTCAATACGTCATTAGTTGCGTATTCTATTGCTCTTTCATAAGCAGTTGAGAGAATTACATAAAGTCTTACGGTTTTCCTGAAAATTGCAAAAAACTAAAAATTCTCTTAATTTTCGCTTGTAACTCGAGAACCAGGTAAGATTGAATAACGTTCAATACGTCATTTGTTGCGTATTCTAATGCTCTTTCATAAGCAGTTAAGAGAATTACATAAAGTCTTACGGTTTTCCTGAAAATTGCAAAAAACTAAAAATTCTCTTAATTTTCGCTTGTAACTCGAGAACCAGGTAAGATTGAATAACGTTCAATACGTCATTTGTTGCGTATTCTAATGCTCTTTCATAAGCAGTTGAGAGAATTACATAAAGTCTTACGCTTTTCCTGAAAATTGAAAAAAACTAAAAAAAAACTTAATTTTCGCTTATAACTCGAGAACCAGGTAAGATTGAATAACGTTCAATACGTCATTTGTTGCGTATTAAATTGCTCTTTCATAAACATTAGTGAAAATTGAAGAAATTGTAACGGTTTTCCTGAAAATTGCAAAAAACTAAAAAAAAACTTAATTTTCGCTTATAACTCGAGAACCAGGTAAGATTGAATAACGTTCAATACGTCATTTGTTGCGTATTAAATTGCTCTTTCATAAACATTAGTGAAAATTGAAGAAATTGTAACGGTTTTCCTGAAAATTGCAAAAAACTAAAAAAAAACTTAATTTTCGCTTATAACTCGAGAACCAGGTAAGATTTAATAACGTTCAATACGTCATTAGTTGCGTATTAAATTGCTCTTTCATAAGCATTAGTGAAAATTGAAGAAAATGTAACAGTTTTACTGAAAATTGCAAAAAACTAAAAAAAAACTTAATTTTTGCTTATAACTCGAGAACCAGGTAAGATTGAATAACGTCCAATACGTCATTAGTTGCGTATTAAATTGCTCTTTCATAAGCATTAGAGAAAATTGAAGAAATTGTAACAGTTTTCCTGAAAATCGCGAAAAACCTAAAAATTACATCATTTTTGTCAAATATCTCGATAACCGCTTAAGATTGAATAACGTTCAATACGTCATTAGTTGCGTATTAAATTGCTCTTTCATAAGCATTAGTTAAAATTGAAGAAATTGTAACAGTTTTCCTGAAAATCGCGAAAAACCTAAAAATTACATCATTTTTGTCAAATATCTCGATAACCGCTTAAGATTGAATAAGGTTCAATACGTCATTAGTTGCGTATTAAATTGCTCTTTCATAAGCATTAGTGAAAATTGAAGAATTTGTAACAGTTTTCCTGAAAATCGCGAAAAACCTAAA
This sequence comes from Nicrophorus investigator, assembly GCA_963457615.1. Taxonomy (NCBI): domain Eukaryota; kingdom Metazoa; phylum Arthropoda; class Insecta; order Coleoptera; family Silphidae; genus Nicrophorus; species Nicrophorus investigator. Next base: position 289,753 of record OY735143.1, read on the forward strand.
AATTACATCATTTTTGTCAAATATCTCGATAACCGCTTAAGATTGAATAACGTTCAATACGTCATTAGTTGCGTATTAAATTGCTCTTTCATAAGCGTTAGTGAAAATTGAAGAAATTGTAACAGTTTTCCTGAAAATCGCGAAAAACCTAAAAATTACATCATTTTTGTCAAATATCTCGATAACCGCTTAAGATTGAATAACGTTCAATACGTCATTAGTTGCGTATTAAATTGCTCTTTCATAAGCATTAGTGAAAATTGAAGAAATTGTAACAGTTTTCCTGAAAATCGCGAAAAACCTAAAAATTACATCATTTTTGTCAAATATCTCGATAACCGCTTAAGATTGAATAACGTTCAATACGTCATTAGTTGCGTATTAAATTGCTCTTTCATAAGCATTAGTGAAAATTGAAGAAATTGTAACAGTTTTCCTGAAAATCGCGAAAAACCTAAAAATTACATCATTTTTGTCAAATATCTCGATAACCGCTTAAGATTGAATAACGTTCAATACGTCATTAGTTGCGTATTAAATTGCTCTTTCATAAGCATTAGTGAAAATTGAATAAATTGTAACAGTTTTCCTGGAAATGGCGAAAAACTAAAAAAAAACTTAATTTTCGCTTATAACTCGAGAACCAGGTAAGATTGAATAACGTTCAATACATCATTTGTTGCGTATTAAATTGCTCTTTCATAAACATTAGTGAAAATTGAAGAAATTGTAACGGTTTTCCTGAAAATTGCAAAAAACTAAAAAAAAACTTAATTTTCGCTTATAACTCGAGAACCAGGTAAGATTGAATAACGTTCAATACGTGATTAGTTGCGTATTAAATTGCTCTTTCATAAGCATTAGTGAAAATTGAAGAAATTCTAACAGTTTTCCTGAAAATCGCGAAAAACCTAAAAATTACATCATTTTTGTCAAATATCTCGATAACCGCTTAAGATTGAATAACGTTCAATACGTCATTAGTTGCGTATTAAATTACTCTTTCATAAGCATTAGTGAAAATTAAATAAATTGTAACAGTTTTCCTGAAAATGGCGAAAAACTAAAAAAAAACTTAATTTTCGCTTATAACTCGAGAACCAGGTAAGATTGAATAACGTTCAATACATCATTTGTTGCGTATTAAATTGCTCTTTCATAAACATTAGTGAAAATTGAAGAAATTGTAACGGTTTTCCTGAAAATTGCAAAAAACTAAAAAAAAACTTAATTTTCGCTTATAACTCGAGAACCAGGTAAGATTGAATAACGTTCAATACGTGATTAGTTGCGTATTAAATTGCTCTTTCATAAGCATTAGTGAAAATTGAAGAAATTGTAACAGTTTTCCTGAAAATCGCGAAAAACCTAAAAATTACATCATTTTTGTCAAATATCTCGATAACCGCTTAAGATTGAATAACGTTCAATACGCCATTAGTTGCGTATTAAATTGCTCTTTCATAAGCATTAGTTAAAATTGAAAAAATTGTAACAGTTTTCCTGAAAATCGCGAAAAACCTAAAAATTACATCATTTTTGTCAAATATCTCGATAACCGCTTAAGAGTGAATAACGTTCAATACGTCATTAGTTGCGTATTCTAATGCTCTTTCATAAGCAGTTGAGAGAATTACATAAAGTCTTACAGTTTTCCTGAAAATTGCAAATAACTAAAAATTCTCTTAATTTTCGGTTGTAACTCGAGAACCAGGTAAGATTGAATAAGGTTCAATACGTCATTTGTTGCGTATTCTAATGCTCTTTCATAGGCAGTTGAGAGAATTACATAAAGTCTTACGGTTTTCCTGGAAATGGCGAAAAACTAAAAAAAAACTTAATTTTCGCTTATAACTCGAGAACCAGGTAAGATTGAATAACGTTCAATACATCATTTGTTGCGTATTAAATTGCTCTTTCATAAACATTAGTGAAAATTGAAGAAATTGTAACGGTTTTCCTGAAAATTGCAAAAAACTAAAAAAAAACTTAATTTTCGCTTATAACACGAGAACCAGGTAAGATTGAATAACGTTCAATACGTGATTAGTTGCGTATTAAATTGCTCTTTCATAAGCATTAGTGAAAATTGAAGAAATTCTAACAGTTTTCCTGAAAATCGCGAAAAACCTAAAAATTACATCATTTTTGTCAAATATCTCGATAACCGCTTAAGATTGAATAACGTTCAATACGTCATTAGTTGCGTATTAAATTACTCTTTCATAAGCATTAGTGAAAATTAAATAAATTGTAACAGTTTTCCTGAAAATGGCGAAAAACTAAAAAAAAACTTAATTTTCGCTTATAACTCGAGAACCAGGTAAGATTGAATAACGTTCAATACATCATTTGTTGCGTATTAAATTGCTCTTTCATAAACATTAGTGAAAATTGAAGAAATTGTAACAGTTTTCCTGAAAATCGCGAAAAACCTAAAAATTACATCATTTTTGTCAAATATCTCGATAACCGCTTAAGATTGAATAACGTTCAATACGTCATTAGTTGCGTATTAAATTGCTCTTTCATAAGCGTTAGTGAAAATTGAAGAAATTGTAACAGTTTTCCTGAAAATCGCGAAAAACCTAAAAATTACATCATTTTTGTCAAATATCTCGATAACCGCTTAAGATTGAATAACGTTCAATACGTCATTAGTTGCGTATTAAATTGCTCTTTCATAAGCATTAGTGAAAATTGAAGAAATTGTAACAGTTTTCCTGAAAATCGCGAAAAACCTAAAAATTACATCATTTTTGTCAAATATCTCGATAACCGCTTAAGATTGAATAACGTTCAATACGTCATTAGTTGCGTATTAAATTGCTCTTTCATAAGCATTAGTGAAAATTGAATAAATTGTAACAGTTTTCCTGAAAATGGCGAAAAACTAAAAAAAAACTTAATTTTCGCTTATAACTCGAGAACCAGGTAAGATTGAATAACGTTCAATACATCATTTGTTGCGTATTAAATTGCTCTTTCATAAACATTAGTGAAAATTGAAGAAATTGTAACGGTTTTCCTGAAAATTGCAAAAAACTAAAAAAAAACTTAATTTTCGCTTATAACTCGAGAACCAGGTAAGATTGAATAACGTTCAATACGTGATTAGTTGCGTATTAAATTGCTCTTTCATAAGCATTAGTGAAAATTGAAGAAATTGTAACAGTTTTCCTGAAAATCGCGAAAAACCTAAAAATTACATCATTTTTGTCAAATATCTCGATAACCGCTTAAGATTGAATAACGTTCAATACGTCATTAGTTGCGTATTAAATTACTCTTTCATAAGCATTAGTGAAAATTGAATAAATTGTAACAGTTTTCCTGAAAATGGCGAAAAACTAAAAAAAAACTTAATTTTCGCTTATAACTCGAGAACCAGGTAAGATTGAATAACGTTCAATACGTCATTTGTTGCGTATTAAATTGCTCTTTCATAAACATTAGTGAAAATTGAAGAAATTGTAACGGTTTTCCAGAAAATTGCAAAAAACTAAAAAAAAAATAATTTTCGCTTATAACTCGAGAACCAGGTAAGATTGAATAACGTTCAATACGTCATTAGTTGCGTATTAAATTGCTCTTTCATAAGCATTAGTGAAAATTGAAGAAATTGTAACAGTTTTCCTGAAAATCGCGAAAAACCTAAAAATTACATCATTTTTGAAAAATATCTCGATAACCGCTTAAGATTGAATAACGTTCAATACGTCATTAGTTGCGTATTAAATTGCTCTTTCATAAGCATTAGTGCAAATTGAAGAAATTGTAACAGTTTTCCTGAAAATCGCGAAAAACCTAAAAATTACATCATTTTTGTCAAATATCTCGATAACCGCTTTAGAGTGAATAACGTTCAATACGTCATTAGTTGCGTAGTAAATTGCTCTTTCATAAGCATTAGTGAAAATTGAAGAAATTGTAACAGTTTTCCTGAAAATCGCAAAAAACATAAAAATTACATCATTTTTGTCAAATATCTCGATAACCGCTTAAGATTGAATAACGTTCAATACGCCATTAGTTGCGTATTAAATTGCTCTTTCATAAGCATTAGTGCAAATTGAAGAAATTGTAACAGTTTTCCTGAAAATCGCGAAAAACCTAAAAATTACATCATTTTTGTCAAATATCTCGATAACCGCTTAAGATTGAATAAGGTTCAATACGTCATTAGTTGCGTAGTAAATTGCTCTTTCATAAGCATTAGTGCAAATTGAAGAAATTGTAACAGTTTTCCTGAAAATCGCGAAAAACCTAAAAATTACATCATTTTTGTCAAATATCTCGATAACCGCTTTAGAGTGAATAACGTTCAATACGTCATTAGTTGCGTAGTAAATTGCTCTTTCATAAGCATTAGTGAAAATTGAAGAAATTGTAACAGTTTTCCTGAAAATCGCAAAAAACCTAAAAATTACATCATTTTTGTCAAATATCTCGATAACCGCTTAAGATTGAATAACGTTCAATACGCCATTAGTTGCGTATTAAATTGCTCTTTCATAAGCATTAGTGCAAATTGAAGAAATTGTAACAGTTTTCCTGAAAATCGCGAAAAACCTAAAAATTACATCATTTTTGTCAAATATCTCGATAACCGCTTTAGAGTGAATAACGTTCAATACGTCATTAGTTGCGTAGTAAATTGCTCTTTCATAAGCATTAGTGAAAATTGAAGAAATTGTAACAGTTTTCCTGAAAATCGCAAAAAACATAAAAATTACATCATTTTTGTCAAATATCTCGATAACCGCTTAAGATTGAATAACGTTCAATACGCCATTAGTTGCGTATTAAATTGCTCTTTCATAAGCATTAGTGAAAATTGAAGAAATTGTAACAGTTTTCCTGAAAATCGCGAAAAACCTAAAAATTACATCATTTTTGTCAAATATCTCGATAACCGCTTAAGATTGAATAAGGTTCAATACGTCATTAGTTGCGTATTAAATTGCTCTTTCATAAGCATTAGTGAAAATTGAAGAAATTGTAACAGTTTTCCTGAAAATCGCGAAAAACCTAAAAATTACATCATTTTTGTCAAATATCTCGATAACCGCTTAAGATTGAATAAGGTTCAATACGTCATTAGTTGCGTATTAAATTGCTCTTTCATAAGCATTAGTGAAAATTGAAGAAATTGTAACAGTTTTCCTGAAAATCGCGAAAAACCTAAAAATTACATCATTTTTGTCAAATATCTCGATAACCGCTTAAGATTGAATAACGTTCAATACGTCATTAGTTGCGTATTAAATTGCTCTTTCATAAGCATTAGTGAAAATTGAAGAAAATGTAACAGTTTTCCTGAAAATTGCAAAAAACTAAAAAAAAACTTAATTTTTGCTTATAACTCGAGAACCAGGTAAGATTGAATAACGTCCAATACGTCATTAGTTGGGTATTAAATTGCTCTTTCATAAGCATTAGTGAAAATTGAAGAAATTGTAACAGTTTTCCTGAAAATCGCGAAAAACCTAAAAATTACATCATTTTTGTCAAATATCTCGATAACCGCTTAAGATTGAATAACGTTCAATACGTCATTAGTTGCGTATTAAATTGCTCTTTCATAAGCATTAGTGAAAATTGAAGAAATTGTAACAGTTTTCCTGAAAATCGCGAAAAACCTAAAAATTACATCATTTTTGTCAAATATCTCGATAACCGCTTAAGATTGAATAAGGTTCAATACGTCATTAGTTGCGTATTAAATTGCTCTTTCATAAGCATTAGTGAAAATTGAAGAAATTGTAACAGTTTTCCTGAAAATCGCGAAAAACCTAAAAATTACATCATTTTTGTCAAATATCTCGATAACCGCTTAAGATTGAATAACGTTCAATACGTCATTAGTTGCGTATTAAATTGCTCTTTCATAAGCATTAGTGAAAATTGAAGAAATTGTAACAGTTTTCCTGAAAATCGCGAAAAACCTGAAAATTACATCATTTTTGTCAAATATCTCGATAACCGCTTAAGATTGAATAACGTTCAATACGTCATTAGTTGCGTATTAAATTGCTCTTTCATAAGCATTAGTGAAAATTGAATAAATTGTAACAGTTTTCCTGAAAATGGCGAAAAACTAAAAAAAAACTTAATTTTCGCTTATAACTCGAGAACCAGGTAAGATTGAATAACGTTCAATACATCATTTGTTGCGTATTAAATTGCTCTTTCATAAACATTAGTGAAAATTGAAGAAATTGTAACGGTTTTCCTGAAAATTGCAAAAAACTAAAAAAAAACTTAATTTTCGCTTATAACTCGAGAACCAGGTAAGATTGAATAACGTTCAATACGTGATTAGTTGCGTATTAAATTGCTCTTTCATAAGCATTAGTGAAAATTGAAGAAATTCTAACAGTTTTCCTGAAAATCGCGAAAAACCTAAAAATTACATCATTTTTGTCAAATATCTCGATAACCGCTTAAGATTGAATAACGTTCAATACGTCATTAGTTGCGTATTAAATTACTCTTTCATAAGCATTAGTGAAAATTGAATAAATTGTAACAGTTTTCCTGAAAATGGCGAAAAACTAAAAAAAAACTTAATTTTCGCTTATAACTCGAGAACCAGGTAAGATTGAATAACGTTCAATACATCATTTGTTGCGTATTAAATTGCTCTTTCATAAACATTAGTGAAAATTGAAGAAATTGTAACGGTTTTCCTGAAAATTGCAAAAAACTAAAAAAAAACTTAATTTTCGCTTATAACTCGAGAACCAGGTAAGATTGAATAACGTTCAATACGTGATTAGTTGCGTATTAAATTGCTCTTTCATAAGCATTAGTGAAAATTGAAGAAATTGTAACAGTTTTCCTGAAAATCGCGAAAAACCTAAAAATTATATCATTTTTGTCAAATATCTCGATAACCGCTTAAGATTGAATAACGTTCAATACGTCATTAGTTGCGTATTAAATTACTCTTTCATAAGCATTAGTGAAAATTGAATAAATTGTAACAGTTTTCCTGAAAATGGCGAAAAACTAAAAAAAAACTTAATTTTCGCTTATAACTCGAGAACCAGGTAAGATTGAATAACGTTCAATACGTCATTTGTTGCGTATTAAATTGCTCTTTCATAAACATTAGTGAAAATTGAAGAAATTGTAACGGTTTTCCAGAAAATTGCAAAAAACTAAAAAAAAAATAATTTTCGCTTATAACTCGAGAACCAGGTAAGATTGAATAACGTTCAATACGTCATTAGTTGCGTATTAAATTGCTCTTTCATAAGCATTAGTGAAAATTGAAGAAATTGTAACAGTTTTCCTGAAAATCGCGAAAAACCTAAAAATTACATCATTTTTGAAAAATATCTCGATAACCGCTTAAGATTGAATAACGTTCAATACGTCATTAGTTGCGTATTAAATTGCTCTTTCATAAGCATTAGTGCAAATTGAAGAAATTGTAACAGTTTTCCTGAAAATCGCGAAAAACCTAAAAATTACATCATTTTTGTCAAATATCTCGATAACCGCTTTAGCGTGAATAACGTTCAATACGTCATTAGTTGCGTAGTAAATTGCTCTTTCATAAGCATTAGTGAAAATTGAAGAAATTGTAACAGTTTTCCTGAAAATCGCAAAAAACATAAAAATTACATCATTTTTGTCAAATATCTCGATAACCGCTTAAGATTGAATAACGTTCAATACGTCATTAGTTGCGTATTAAATTGCTCTTTCATAAGCATTAGTGCAAATTGAAGAAATTGTAACAGTTTTCCTGAAAATCGCGAAAAACCTAAAAATTACATCATTTTTGTCAAATATCTCGATAACCGCTTTAGATTGAATAACGTTCAATACGTCATTAGTTGCGTAGTAAATTGCTCTTTCATAAGCATTAGTTAAAATTGAAAAAATTGTAACAGTTTTCCTGAAAATCGCGAAAAACCTAAAAATTACATCATTTTTGTCAAATATCTCGATAACCGCTTAAGATTGAATAACGTTCAATACGTCATTAGTTGCGTAGTAAATTGCTCTTTCATAAGCATTAGTGAAAATTGAAGAAATTGTAACAGTTTTCCTGAAAATCGCGAAAAACCTAAAAATTACATCATTTTTGTCAAATATCTCGATAACCGCTTAAGATTGAATAACGTTCAATACGCCATTAGTTGCGTATTAAATTGCTCTTTCATAAGCATTAGTTAAAATTGAAAAAATTGTAACAGTTTTCCTGAAAATCGCGAAAAACCTAAAAATTACATCATTTTTGTCAAATATCTCGATAACCGCTTAAGAGTGAATAACGTTCAATACGTCATTAGTTGCGTATTCTAATGCTCTTTCATAAGCAGTTGAGAGAATTACATAAAGTCTTACGGTTTTCCTGAAAATTGCAAAAAACTAAAAATTCTCTTAATTTTCGCTTGTAACTCGAGAACCACGTAAGATTGAATAACGTTCAATACGTCATTTGTTGCGTATTCTAATGCTCTTTCATAAGCAGTTAAGAGAATTACATAAAGTCTTACGGTTTTCCTGAAAATTGCAAAAAACTAAAAATTCTCTTAATTTTCGCTTGTAACTCGAGAACCAGATAAGATTGAATAACGTTCAATACGTCATTTGTTGCGTATTAAATTGCTCTTTCATAAGCATTAGTGAAAATTGAAGAAATTGTAACAGTTTTCCTGAAAATCGCGAAAAACCTAAAAATTACATCATTTTTGTCAAATATCTCGATAACCGCTTAAGATTGAATAACGTTCAATACGCCATTAGTTGCGTATTAAATTGCTCTTTCATAAGCATTAGTTAAAATTGAAAAAATTGTAACAGTTTTCCTGAAAATCGCGAAAAACCTGAAAATTACATCATTTTTGTCAAATATCTCGATAACCGCTTAAGATTGAATAACGTTCAATACGCCATTAGTTGCGTATTAAATTGCTCTTTCATAAGCATTAGTTAAAATTGAAAAAATTGTAACAGTTTTCCTGAAAATCGCGAAAAACCTAAAAATCACATCATTTTTGTCAAATATCTCGATAACCGCTTAAGAGTGAATAACGTTCAATACGTCATTAGTTGCGTATTCTATTGCTCTTTCATAAGCAGTTGAGAGAATTACATAAAGTCTTACGGTTTTCCTGAAAATTGCAAAAAACTAAAAATTCTCTTAATTTTCGCTTGTAACTCGAGAACCAGGTAAGATTGAATAACGTTCAATACGTCATTTGTTGCGTATTCTAATGCTCTTTCATAAGCAGTTAAGAGAATTACATAAAGTCTTACGGTTTTCCTGAAAATTGCAAAAAACTAAAAATTCTCTTAATTTTCGCTTGTAACTCGAGAACCAGGTAAGATTGAATAACGTTCAATACGTCATTTGTTGCGTATTCTAATGCTCTTTCATAAGCAGTTAAGAGAATTACATAAAGTCTTACGCTTTTCCTGAAAATTGAAAAAAACTAAAAAAAAACTTAATTTTCGCTTATAACTCGAGAACCAGGTAAGATTGAATAACGTTCAATACGTCATTTGTTGCGTATTAAATTGCTCTTTCATAAACATTAGTGAAAATTGAAGAAATTGTAACGGTTTTCCTGAAAATTGCAAAAAACTAAAAAAAAACTTAATTTTCGCTTATAACTCGAGAACCAGGTAAGATTGAATAACGTTCAATACGTCATTTGTTGCGTATTAAATTGCTCTTTCATAAACATTAGTGAAAATTGAAGAAATTGTAACGGTTTTCCTGAAAATTGCAAAAAACTAAAAAAAAACTTAATTTTCGCTTATAACTCGAGAACCAGGTAAGATTTAATAACGTTCAATACGTCATTAGTTGCGTATTAAATTGCTCTTTCATAAGCATTAGTGAAAATTGAAGAAAATGTAACAGTTTTACTGAAAATTGCAAAAAACTAAAAAAAAACTTAATTTTTGCTTATAACTCGAGAACCAGGTAAGATTGAATAACGTCCAATACGTCATTAGTTGCGTATTAAATTGCTCTTTCATAAGCATTAGAGAAAATTGAAGAAATTGTAACAGTTTTCCTGAAAATCGCGAAAAACCTAAAAATTACATCATTTTTGTCAAATATCTCGATAACCGCTTAAGATTGAATAACGTTCAATACGTCATTAGTTGCGTATTAAATTGCTCTTTCATAAGCATTAGTTAAAATTGAAGAAATTGTAACAGTTTTCCTGAAAATCGCGAAAAACCTAAAAATTACATCATTTTTGTCAAATATCTCGATAACCGCTTAAGATTGAATAAGGTTCAATACGTCATTAGTTGCGTATTAAATTGCTCTTTCATAAGCATTAGTGAAAATTGAAGAATTTGTAACAGTTTTCCTGAAAATCGCGAAAAACCTAAAAATTACATCATTTTTGTCAAATATCTCGATAACCGCTTAAGATTGAATAACGTTCAATACGTCATTAGTTGCGTATTAAATTGCTCTTTCATAAGCGTTAGTGAAAATTGAAGAAATTGTAACAGTTTTCCTGAAAATCGCGAAAAACCTAAAAATTACATCATTTTTGTCAAATATCTCGATAACCGCTTAAGATTGAATAACGTTCAATACGTCATTAGTTGCGTATTAAATTGCTCTTTCATAAGCATTAGTGAAAATTGAAGAATTTGTAACAGTTTTCCTGAAAATCGCGAAAAACCTAAAAATTACATCATTTTTGTCAAATATCTCGATAACCGCTTAAGATTGAATAACGTTCAATACGTCATTAGTTGCGTATTAAATTGCTCTTTCATAAGCATTAGTGAAAATTGAAGAAATTGTAACAGTTTTCCTGAAAATCGCGAAAAACCTAAAAATTACATCATTTTTGTCAAATATCTCGATAACCGCTTAAGATTGAATAACGTTCAATACGTCATTAGTTGCGTATTAAATTGCTCTTTCATAAGCATTAGTGAAAATTGAATAAATTGTAACAGTTTTCCTGGAAATGGCGAAAAACTAAAAAAAAACTTAATTTTCGCTTATAACTCGAGAACCAGGTAAGATTGAATAACGTTCAATACATCATTTGTTGCGTATTAAATTGCTCTTTCATAAACATTAGTGAAAATTGAAGAAATTGTAACGGTTTTCCTGAAAATTGCAAAAAACTAAAAAAAAACTTAATTTTCGCTTATAACTCGAGAACCAGGTAAGATTGAATAACGTTCAATACGTGATTAGTTGCGTATTAAATTGCTCTTTCATAAGCATTAGTGAAAATTGAAGAAATTCTAACAGTTTTCCTGAAAATCGCGAAAAACCTAAAAATTACATCATTTTTGTCAAATATCTCGATAACCGCTTAAGATTGAATAACGTTCAATACGTCATTAGTTGCGTATTAAATTACTCTTTCATAAGCATTAGTGAAAATTAAATAAATTGTAACAGTTTTCCTGAAAATGGCGAAAAACTAAAAAAAAACTTAATTTTCGCTTATAACTCGAGAACCAGGTAAGATTGAATAACGTTCAATACATCATTTGTTGCGTATTAAATTGCTCTTTCATAAACATTAGTGAAAATTGAAGAAATTGTAACGGTTTTCCTGAAAATTGCAAAAAACTAAAAAAAAACTTAATTTTCGCTTATAACTCGAGAACCAGGTAAGATTGAATAACGTTCAATACGTGATTAGTTGCGTATTAAATTGCTCTTTCATAAGCATTAGTGAAAATTGAAGAAATTGTAACAGTTTTCCTGAAAATCGCGAAAAACCTAAAAATTACATCATTTTTGTCAAATATCTCGATAACCGCTTAAGATTGAATAACGTTCAATACGCCATTAGTTGCGTATTAAATTGCTCTTTCATAAGCATTAGTTAAAATTGAAAAAATTGTAACAGTTTTCCTGAAAATCGCGAAAAACCTAAAAATTACATCATTTTTGTCAAATATCTCGATAACCGCTTAAGAGTGAATAACGTTCAATACGTCATTAGTTGCGTATTCTAATGCTCTTTCATAAGCAGTTGAGAGAATTACATAAAGTCTTACAGTTTTCCTGAAAATTGCAAATAACTAAAAATTCTCTTAATTTTCGGTTGTAACTCGAGAACCAGGTAAGATTGAATAAGGTTCAATACGTCATTTGTTGCGTATTCTAATGCTCTTTCATAGGCAGTTGAGAGAATTACATAAAGTCTTACGGTTTTCCTGGAAATGGCGAAAAACTAAAAAAAAACTTAATTTTCGCTTATAACTCGAGAACCAGGTAAGATTGAATAACGTTCAATACATCATTTGTTGCGTATTAAATTGCTCTTTCATAAACATTAGTGAAAATTGAAGAAATTGTAACGGTTTTCCTGAAAATTGCAAAAAACTAAAAAAAAACTTAATTTTCGCTTATAACACGAGAACCAGGTAAGATTGAATAACGTTCAATACGTGATTAGTTGCGTATTAAATTGCTCTTTCATAAGCATTAGTGAAAATTGAAGAAATTCTAACAGTTTTCCTGAAAATCGCGAAAAACCTAAAAATTACATCATTTTTGTCAAATATCTCGATAACCGCTTAAGATTGAATAACGTTCAATACGTCATTAGTTGCGTATTAAATTACTCTTTCATAAGCATTAGTGAAAATTAAATAAATTGTAACAGTTTTCCTGAAAATGGCGAAAAACTAAAAAAAAACTTAATTTTCGCTTATAACTCGAGAACCAGGTAAGATTGAATAACGTTCAATACATCATTTGTTGCGTATTAAATTGCTCTTTCATAAACATTAGTGAAAATTGAAGAAATTGTAACGGTTTTCCTGAAAATTGCAAAAAACTAAAAAAAAACTTAATTTTCGCTTATAACTCGAGAACCAGGTAAGATTGAATAACGTTCAATACGTGATTAGTTGCGTATTAAATTGCTCTTTCATAAGCATTAGTGAAAATTGAAGAAATTGTAACAGTTTTCCTGAAAATCGCGAAAAACCTAAAAATTACATCATTTTTGTCAAATATCTCGATAACCGCTTAAGATTGAATAACGTTCAATACGCCATTAGTTGCGTATTAAATTGCTCTTTCATAAGCATTAGTTAAAATTGAAAAAATTGTAACAGTTTTCCTGAAAATCGCGAAAAACCTAAAAATTACATCATTTTTGTCAAATATCTCGATAACCGCTTAAGAGTGAATAACGTTCAATACGTCATTAGTTGCGTATTCTAATGCTCTTTCATAAGCAGTTGAGAGAATTACATAAAGTCTTACAGTTTTCCTGAAAATTGCAAATAACTAAAAATTCTCTTAATTTTCGGTTGTAACTCGAGAACCAGGTAAGATTGAATAAGGTTCAATACGTCATTTGTTGCGTATTCTAATGCTCTTTCATAGGCAGTTGAGAGAATTACATAAAGTCTTACGGTTTTCCTGAAAATTGAAAAAAACTAAAAAAAAACTTAATTTTCGCTTATAACTCGAGAACCAGGTAAGATTGAATAACGTACAATACGTCATTTGTTGCGTATTAAATTGCTCTTTCATAAACATTAGTGAAAATTGAAGAAATTGTAACGGTTTTCCTGAAAATTGCAAAAAACTAAAAAAAAACTTAATTTTCGCTTATAACTCGAGAACCAGGTAAGATTTAATAACGTTCAATACGTCATTAGTTGCGTATTAAATTGCTCTTTCATAAACATTAGTGAAAATTGAAGAAATTGTAACGGTTTTCCTGAAAATTGCAAAAAACTAAAAAAAAACTTAATTTTCGCTTATAACTCGAGAACCAGGTAAGATTTAATAACGTTCAATACGTCATTAGTTGCGTATTAAATTGCTCTTTCATAAACATTAGTGAAAATTGAAGAAATTGTAACGGTTTTCCAGAAAATTGCAAAAAACTAAAAAAAAAATAATTTTCGCTTATAACTCGAGAACCAGGTAAGATTGAATAACGTTCAATACGTCATTAGTTGCGTATTAAATTGCTCTTTCATAAGCATTAGTGAAAATTGAAGAAAATGTAACAGTTTTCCTGAAAATCGCGAAAAACCTAAAAATTACATCATTTTTATCAAATATCTCGATAACCGCTTAAGATTGAATAACGTTCAATACGTCATTAGTTGCGTATTAAATTGCTCTTTCATAAGCATTAGTGAAAATTGAAGAAATTGTAACAGTTTTCCTGAAAATCGCGAAAAAACTAAAAATTACATCATTTTTGTCAAATATCTCGATAACCGCTTAAGATTGAATAACGTCCAATACGTCATTAGTTGCGTATTAAATTGCTCTTTCATAAGCATTAGTGAAAATTGAAGAAAATGTAACAGTTTTCCTGAAAATCGCGAAAAACCTAAAAATTACATCATTTTTATCAAATATCTCGATAACCGCTTAAGATTGAATAACGTTCAATACGTCATTAGTTGCGTATTAAATTACTCTTTCATAAGCATTAGTGAACATTGAAGAAATTGTAACGGTTTTCCTGAAAATTGCAAAAAACTAAAAAAAAACTTAATTTTCGCTTATAACTCGAGAACCAGGTAAGATTGAATAACGTTCAATACGTCATTTGTTGCGTATTAAATTGCTCTTTCATAAACATTAGTGAAAATTAAAGAAATTGTAACGGTTTTCCAGAAAATTGCAAAAAACTAAAAAAAAAATAATTTTCGCTTATAACTCGAGAACCAGGTAAGATTGAATAACGTTCAATACGTCATTAGTTGCGTATTAAATTGCTCTTTCATAAGCATTAGTGAAAATTGAAGAAATTGTAACAGTTTTCCTGAAAATCGCGAAAAACCTAAAAATTACATCATTTTTGTCAAATATCTCGATAACCGCTTAAGATTGAATAACGTCCAATACGTCATTAGTTGCGTATTAAATTGCTCTTTCATAAGCATTAGTGAAAATTGAAGAAATTGTAACAGTTTTCCTGAAAATCGCGAAAAACCTAAAAATTACAACATTTTTGAAAAATATCTCGATAACCGCTAAAGATTGAATAACGTTCAATACGTCATTAGTTGCGTATTAAATTACTCTTTCATAAGCATTAGTGAACATTGAATAAATTGTAACAGTTTTCCTGAAAATGGCGAAAAACTAAAAAAAAACTTAATTTTCGCTTATAACTCGAGAACCAGGTAAGATTGAATAACGTTCAATACGTCATTAGTTGCGTATTAAATTGCTCTTTCATAAGCATTAGTGAAAATTGAAGAAAATGTAACAATTTTCCTGAAAATCGCGAAAAACCTAAAAATTACATCATTTTTATCAAATATCTCGATAACCGCTTAAGATTGAATAACGTTCAATACGTCATTAGTTGCGTATTAAATTGCTCTTTCATAAGCATTAGTGAAAATTGAAGAAAATGTAACAATTTTCCTGAAAATCGCGAAAAACCTAAAAATTACATCATTTTTATCAAATATCTCGATAACCGCTTAAGATTGAATAACGTTCAATACGTCATTAGTTGCGTATTAAATTACTCTTTCATAAGCATTAGTGAACATTGAATAAATTGTAACAGTTTTCCTGAAAATGGCGAAAAACTAAAAAAAAACTTAATTTTCGCTTATAACTCGAGAACCAGGTAAGATTGAATAACGTTCAATACGTCATTAGTTGCGTATTAAATTGCTCTTTCATAAGCATTAGTGAAAATTGAAGAAAATGTAACAATTTTCCTGAAAATCGCGAAAAACCTAAAAATTACATCATTTTTATCAAATATCTCGATAACCGCTTAAGATTGAATAACGTTCAATACGTCATTAGTTGCGTATTAAATTACTCTTTCATAAGCATTAGTGAACATTGAAGAAATTGTAACGGTTTTCCTGAAAATTGCAAAAAACTAAAAAAAAACTTAATTTTCGCTTATAACTCGAGAACCAGGTAAGATTGAATAACGTTCAATACGTCATTTGTTGCGTATTAAATTGCTCTTTCATAAACATTAGTGAAAATTGAAGAAATTGTAACGGTTTTCCAGAAAATTGCAAAAAACTAAAAAAAAAATAATTTTCGCTTATAACTCGAGAACCAGGTAAGATTGAATAACGTTCAATACGTCATTAGTTGCGTATTAAATTGCTCTTTCATAAGCATTAGTGAAAATTGAAGAAAATGTAACAGTTTTCCTGAAAATCGCGAAAAACCTAAAAATTACATCATTTTTATCAAATATCTCGATAACCGCTTAAGATTGAATAACGTTCAATACGTCATTAGTTGCGTATTAAATTGCTCTTTCATAAGCATTAGTGAAAATTGAAGAAATTGTAACAGTTTTCCTGAAAATCCCGAAAAAACTAAAAATTACATCATTTTTGTCAAATATCTCGATAACCGCTTAAGATTGAATAACGTCCAATACGTCATTAGTTGCGTATTAAATTGCTCTTTCATAAGCATTAGTGAAAATTGAAGAAAATGTAACAGTTTTCCTGAAAATCGCGAAAAACCTAAAAATTACATCATTTTTGTCAAATATCTCGATAACCGCTTAAGATTGAATAACGTGCAATACGTCATTAGTTGCGTATTAAATTGCTCTTTCATAAGCGTTAGTGAAAATTGAAGAAATTGTAACAGTTTTCCTGAAAATCGCGAAAAACCTAAAAATTACATCATTTTTGAAAAATATCTCGATAACCGCTTAAGATTGAATAACGTTCAATACGTCATTAGTTGCGTATTAAATTGCTCTTTCATATGCATTAGTGAAAATTGAAAAAAATGTAATAGTTTTCCTGAAAATCGCGAAAAAACTAAAAATTACATCATTTTTGTCAAATATCTCGATAACCGCTTAAGATTGAATAACGTCCAATACGTCATTAGTTGCGTATTAAATTGCTCTTTCATAAGCATTAGTGAAAATTGAAGAAAATGTAACAGTTTTCCTGAAAATCGCGAAAAACCTAAAAATTACATCATTTTTATCAAATATCTCGATAACCGCTTAAGATTGAATAACGTTCAATACGTCATTAGTTGCGTATTAAATTGCTCTTTCATAAGCATTAGTAAAAATTGACGAAATTGTAACAGTTTTCCTGAAAATCGCGAAAAACCTAAAAATTACATCATTTTTGTCAAATATCTCGATAACCGCTTAAGATTGAATAACGTGCAATACGTCATTAGTTGCGTATTAAATTGCTCTTTCATAAGCATTAGTGAAAATTGAAGAAATTGTAACAGTTTTCCTGAAAATCGCGAAAAACCTAAAAATTACATCATTTTTGAAAAATATCTCGATAACCGCTTAAGATTGAATAACGTTCAATACGTCATTAGTTGCGTATTAAATTGCTCTTTCATATGCATTAGTAAAAATTGAAAAAAATGTAATAGTTTTCCTGAAAATCGCGAAAAAACTAAAAATTACATCATTTTTGTCAAATATCTCGATAACCGCTTAAGATTGAATAACGTTCAATACGTCATTAGTTGCGTATTAAATTGCTCTTTCATAAGCATTAGTGAAAATTGAAGAAAATGTAACAGTTTTCCTGAAAATCGCGAAAAACCTAAAAATTACATCATTTTTGTCAAATATCTCGATAACCGCTTAAGATTGAATAACGTGCAATACGTCATTAGTTGCGTATTAAATTGCTCTTTCATAAGCATTAGTGAAAATTGAAGAAATTGTAACAGTTTTCCTGAAAATCGCGAAAAACCTAAAAATTACATCATTTTTGAAAAATATCTCGATAACCGCTTAAGATTGAATAACGTTCAATACGTCATTAGTTGCGTATTAAATTGCTCTTTCATATGCATTAGTAAAAATTGAAAAAAATGTAATAGTTTTCCTGAAAATCGCGAAAAAACTAAAAATTACATCATTTTTGTCAAATATCTCGATAACCGCTTAAGATTGAATAACGTTCAATACGTCATTAGTTGCGTATTAAATTGCTCTTTCATATGCATTAGTAAAAATTGAAAAAAATGTAATAGTTTTCCTGAAAATCGCGAAAAAAAAATTACATCATTTTTGTCAAATATCTCGATAACCGCTTAAGATTGAATAACGTTCAATACGTCATTAGTTGCGTATTAAATTGCTCTTTCATAAGCATTAGTGAAAATTGAAGAAAATGTAACAGTTTTCCTGAAAATCGCGAAAAACCTAAAAATTACATCATTTTTATCAAATATCTCGATAACCGCTTAAGATTGAATAACGTTCAATACGTCATTAGTTGCGTATTAAATTGCTCTTTCATAAGCATTAGTGAAAATTGAAGAAAATGTAACAATTTTCCTGAAAATCGCGAAAAACCTAAAAATTACATCATTTTTATCAAATATCTCGATAACCGCTTAAGATTGAATAACGTTCAATACGTCATTAGTTGCGTATTAAATTGCTCTTTCATAAGCATTAGTGAAAATTGAAGAAATTGTAACAGTTTTCCTGAAAATCGCGAAAAACCTAAAAATTACATCATTTTTGTCAAATATCTCGATAACCGCTTAAGATTGAATAACGTCCAATACGTCATTAGTTGCGTATTAAATTGCTCTTTCATAAGCATTAGTGAAAATTGAAGAAATTGTAACAGTTTTCCTGAAAATCGCGAAAAACCTAAAAATTACAACATTTTTGAAAAATATCTCGATAACCGCTAAAGATTGAATAACGTTCAATACGTCATTAGTTGCGTATTAAATTGCTCTTTCATAAGCATTAGTGAAAATTGAAGAAAATGTAACAATTTTCCTGAAAATCGCGAAAAACCTAAAAATTACATCATTTTTATCAAATATCTCGATAACCGCTTAAGATTGAATAACGTTCAATACGTCATTAGTTGCGTATTAAATTACTCTTTCATAAGCATTAGTGAACATTGAATAAATTGTAACAGTTTTCCTGAAAATGGCGAAAAACTAAAAAAAAACTTAATTTTCGCTTATAACTCGAGAACCAGGTAAGATTGAATAACGTTCAATACGTCATTTGTTGCGTATTAAATTGCTCTTTCATAAACATTAGTGAAAATTGAATAAATTGTAACGGTTTTCCAGAAAATTGCAAAAAACTAAAAAAAAAATAATTTTCGCTTATAACTCGAGAACCAGGTAAGATTGAATAACGTTCAATACGTCATTAGTTGCGTATTAAATTGCTCTTTCATAAGCATTAGTGAAAATTGAAGAAAATGTAACAGTTTTCCTGAAAATCGCGAAAAACCTAAAAATTACATCATTTTTATCAAATATCTCGATAACCGCTTAAGATTGAATAACGTTCAATACGTCATTAGTTGCGTATTAAATTGCTCTTTCATAAGCATTAGTGAAAATTGAAGAAATTGTAACAGTTTTCCTGAAAATCGCGAAAAAACCTAAAAATTACATCATTTTTGTCAAATATCTCCATAACCGCTTAAGATTGAATAACGTTCAATACGTCATTAGTTGCGTATTAAATTACTCTTTCCTAAGCATTAGTGAAAATTGAATAAATTGTAACAGTTTTCCTGAAAATGGCGAAAAACTAAAAAAAAACTTAATTTTCGCTTATAACTCGAGAACCAGGTAAGATTGAATAACGTTCAATACGTCATTAGTTGCGTATTAAATTACTCTTTCTTAAGCATTAGTGAAAATTGAATAAATTGTAACAGTTTTCCTGAAAATGGCGAAAAACTAAAAAAAAACTTAATTTTCGCTTATAACTCGAGAACCAGGTAAGATTGAATAACGTTCAATACGTCATTAGTTGCGTATTAAATTGCTCTTTCATAAGCATTAGTGAAAATTGAAGAAAATGTAACAGTTTTCCTGAAAATCGTGAAAAACCTAAAAATTACATCATTTTTATCAAATATCTCGATAACCGCTTAAGATTGAATAACGTTCAATACGTCATTAGTTGCGTATTAAATTGCTCTTTCATAAGCATTAGTGAAAATTGAAGAAATTGTAACAGTTTTCCTGAAAATCGCGAAAAAACTAAAAATTACATCATTTTTGTCAAATATCTCGATAACCGCTTAAGATTGAATAACGTCCAATACGTCATTAGTTGCGTATTAAATTGCTCTTTCATAAGCATTAGTGAAAATTGAAGAAATTGTAACAGTTTTCCTGAAAATCGCGAAAAACCTAAAAATTACATCATTTTTGTCAAATATCTCGATAACCGCTTAAGATTGAATAACGTGCAATACGTCATTAGTTGCGTATTAAATTGCTCTTTCATAAGCATTAGTGAAAATTGAAGAAATTGTAACAGTTTTCCTGAAAATCGCGAAAAAACTAAAAATTACATCATTTTTGTCAAATATCTCGATAACCGCTTAAGATTGAATAACGTCCAATACGTCATTAGTTGCGTATTAAATTGCTCTTTCATAAGCATTAGTGAAAATTGAAGAAATTGTAACAGTTTTCCTGAAAATCGCGAAAAACCTAAAAATTACATCATTTTTATCAAATATCTCGATAACCGCTTAAGATTGAATAACGTTCAATACATCATTTGTTGCGTATTAAATTGCTCTTTCATAAGCATTAGTGAAAATTGAAGAAATTGTAACAGTTTTCCTGAAAATCGCGAAAAAACTAAAAATTACATCATTTTTGTCAAATATCTCGATAACCGCTTAAGATTGAATAACGTCCAATACGTCATTAGTTGCGTATTAAATTGCTCTTTCATAAGCATTAGTGAAAATTGAAGAAATTGTAACAGTTTTCCTGAAAATCGCGAAAAACCTAAAAATTACAACATTTTTGAAAAATATCTCGATAACCGCTTAAGATTGAATAACGTTCAATACGTCATTAGTTGCGTATTAAATTGCTCTTTCATATGCATTAGTGAAAATTGAAAAAATTGTAACAGTTTTCCTGAAAATCGCGAAAAACCTAAAAATTACATCATTTTTGTCAAATATCTCGATAACCGCTTAAGATTGAATAACGTTCAATACGTCATTAGTTGCGTAGTAAATTGCTCTTTCATAAGCATTAGTGAAAATTGAAGAAATTGTAACAGTTTTCCTGAAAATCGCGAAAAACCTAAAAATTACATCATTTTTGTCAAATATCTCGATAACCGCTTAAGATTGAATAACGTTCAATACGCCATTAGTTGCGTATTAAATTGCTCTTTCATAAGCATTAGTTAAAATTGAAAAAATTGTAACAGTTTTCCTGAAAATCGCGAAAAACCTGAAAATTACATCATTTTTGTCAAATATCTCGATAACCGCTTAAGATTGAATAACGTTCAATACGTCATTAGTTGCATATTAAATTGCTCTTTCATAAGCATTAGTGAAAATTGAAGAAATTGTAACAGTTTTCCTGAAAATCGCGAAAAACCTAAAAATTTCACCATTTTTGTCAAATATCTCGATAACCGCTTAAGATTGAATAACGTTCAATACGTCATTAGTTGCGTATTAAATTGCTCTTTCATATGCATTAGTGAAAATTGAAAAAATTGTAACAGTTTTCCTGAAAATCGCGAAAAACCTGAAAATTACATCATTTTTGTCAAATATCTCGATAACCGCTTAAGATTGAATAACGTTCAATACGTCATTAGTTGCGTATTAAATTGCTCTTTCATAAGCATTAGTGAAAATTGAAGAAATTGTAACAGTTTTCCTGAAAATCGCGAAAAACCTAAAAATTACATCATTTTTGTCAAATATCTCGATAACCGCTTAAGATTGAATAACGTTCAATACGTCATTAGTTGCGTATTAAATTGCTCTTTCATAAGCATTAGTGAAAATTGAAGAAAATGTAACAATTTTTCTGAAAATCGCGAAAAACCTAAAAATTACATCATTTTTATCAAATATCTCGATAACCGCTTAAGATTGAATAACGTTCAATACGTCATTAGTTGCGTATTAAATTGCTCTTTCATAAGCATTAGTGAAAATTGAAGAAATTGTAACAGTTTTCCTGAAAATCGCGAAAAACCTAAAAATTACATCATTTTTGTCAAATATCTCGATAACCGCTTAAGATTGAATAACGTTCAATACGTCATTAGTTGCGTATTAAATTGCTCTTTCATATGCATTAGTGCAAATTGAAGAAATTGTAAAAGTTTTCCTGAAAATCGCGAAAAACCTAAAAATTACATCATTTTTGTCAAATATCTCAATAACCGCTTAAGATTGAATAACGTTCAATACGTCATTAGTTGCGTATTAAATTACTCTTTCTTAAGCATTAGTGAAAATTGAATAAATTGTAACAGTTTTCCTGAAAATGGCGAAAAACTAAAAAAAAACTTAATTTTCGCTTATAACTCGAGAACCAGGTAAGATTGAATAACGTTCAATACGTCATTAGTTGCGTATTAAATTACTCTTTCTTAAGCATTAGTGAAAATTGAATAAATTGTAACAGTTTTCCTGAAAATGGCGAAAAACTAAAAAAAAACTTAATTTTCGCTTATAACTCGAGAACCAGGTAAGATTGAATAACGTTCAATACGTCATTAGTTGCGTATTAAATTGCTCTTTCATAAGCATTAGTGAAAATTGAAGAAAATGTAACAGTTTTCCTGAAAATCGCGAAAAACCTAAAAATTACATCATTTTTATCAAATATCTCGATAACCGCTTAAGATTGAATAACGTTCAATACGTCATTAGTTGCGTATTAAATTGCTCTTTCATAAGCATTAGTGAAAATTGAAGAAATTGTAACAGTTTTCCTGAAAATCGCGAAAAAACTAAAAATTACATCATTTTTGTCAAATATCTCGATAACCGCTTAAGATTGAATAACGTCCAATACGTCATTAGTTGCGTATTAAATTGCTCTTTCATAAGCATTAGTGAAAATTGAAGAAATTGTAACAGTTTTCCTGAAAATCGCGAAAAACCTAAATATTACAACATTTTTGAAAAATATCTCGATAACCGCTTAAGATTGAATAACGTTCAATACGTCATTAGTTGCGTATTAAATTGCTCTTTCATATGCATTAGTGAAAATTGAAAAAATTGTAACAGTTTTCCTGAAAATCGCGAAAAACCTAAAAATTACATCATTTTTGTCAAATATCTCGATAACCGCTTAAGATTGAATAACGTTCAATACGTCATTAGTTGCGTAGTAAATTGCTCTTTCATAAGCATTAGTGAAAATTGAAGAAATTGTAACAGTTTTCCTGAAAATCGCGAAAAACCTAAAAATTACATCATTTTTATCAAATATCTCGATAACCGCTTAAGATTGAATAACGTTCAATACGTCATTAGTTGCGTATTAAATTGCTCTTTCATAAGCATTAGTGAAAATTGAAGAAATTGTAACAGTTTTCCTGAAAATCGCGAAAAACCTAAAAATTACATCATTTTTGTCAAATATCTCGATAACCGCTTAAGATTGAATAACGTTCAATACGTCATTAGTTGCGTATTAAATTGCTCTTTCATATGCATTAGTGCAAATTGAAGAAATTGTAAAAGTTTTCCTGAAAATCGCGAAAAACCTAAAAATTACATCATTTTTGTCAAATATCTCAATAACCGCTTAAGATTGAATAACGTTCAATACGTCATTAGTTGCGTATTAAATTACTCTTTCTTAAGCATTAGTGAAAATTGAATAAATTGTAACAGTTTTCCTGAAAATGGCGAAAAACTAAAAAAAAACTTAATTTTCGCTTATAACTCGAGAACCAGGTAAGATTGAATAACGTTCAATACGTCATTAGTTGCGTATTAAATTGCTCTTTCATAAGCATTAGTGAAAATTGAAGAAAATGTAACAGTTTTCCTGAAAATCGCGAAAAACCTAAAAATTACATCATTTTTATCAAATATCTCGATAACCGCTTAAGATTGAATAACGTTCAATACGTCATTAGTTGCGTATTAAATTGCTCTTTCATAAGCATTAGTGAAAATTGAAGAAATTGTAACAGTTTTCCTGAAAATCGCGAAAAAACTAAAAATTACATCATTTTTGTCAAATATCTCGATAACCGCTTAAGATTGAATAACGTCCAATACGTCATTAGTTGCGTATTAAATTGCTCTTTCATAAGCATTAGTGAAAATTGAAGAAATTGTAACAGTTTTCCTGAAAATCGCGAAAAACCTAAATATTACAACATTTTTGAAAAATATCTCGATAACCGCTTAAGATTGAATAACGTTCAATACGTCATTAGTTGCGTATTAAATTGCTCTTTCATATGCATTAGTGAAAATTGAAAAAATTGTAACAGTTTTCCTGAAAATCGCGAAAAACCTAAAAATTACATCATTTTTGTCAAATATCTCGATAACCGCTTAAGATTGAATAACGTTCAATACGTCATTAGTTGCGTAGTAAATTGCTCTTTCATAAGCATTAGTGAAAATTGAAGAAATTGTAACAGTTTTCCTGAAAATCGCGAAAAACCTAAAAATTACATCATTTTTGTCAAATATCTCGATAACCGCTTAAGATTGAATAACGTTCAATACGCCATTAGTTGCGTATTAAATTGCTCTTTCATAAGCATTAGTTAAAATTGAAAAAATTGTAACAGTTTTCCTGAAAATCGCGAAAAACCTGAAAATTACATCATTTTTGTCAAATATCTCGATAACCGCTTAAGATTGAATAACGTTCAATACGTCATTAGTTGCGTATTAAATTGCTCTTTCATATGCATTAGTGAAAATTGAAAAAATTGTAATAGTTTTCCTGAAAATCGCGAAAAAACTAAAAATTACATCATTTTTGTCAAATATCTCGATAACCGCTTAAGATTGAATAACGTTCAATACGTCATTAGTTGCGTATTAAATTGCTCTTTCATAAGCATTAGTGAAAATTGAAGAAAATGTAACAATTTTTCTGAAAATCGCGAAAAACCTAAAAATTACATCATTTTTATCAAATATCTCGATAACCGCTTAAGATTGAATAACGTTCAATACGTCATTAGTTGCGTATTAAATTGCTCTTTCATAAGCATTAGTGAAAATTGAAGAAATTGTAACAGTTTTCCTGAAAATCGCGAAAAACCTAAAAATTACATCATTTTTGTCAAATATCTCGATAACCGCTTAAGATTGAATAACGTCCAATACGTCATTAGTTGCGTATTAAATTGCTCTTTCATAAGCATTAGTGAAAATTGAAGAAATTGTAACAGTTTTCCTGAAAATCGCGAAAAACCTAAAAATTACAACATTTTTGAAAAATATCTCGATAACCGCTTAAGATTGAATAACGTTCAATACGTCATTAGTTGCGTATTAAATTGCTCTTTCATAAGCATTAGTGAAAATTGAAGAAAATGTAACAATTTTCCTGAAAATCGCGAAAAACCTAAAAATTACATCATTTTTATAAATATCTCGATAACCGCTTAAGATTGAATAACGTTCAATACGTCATTAGTTGCGTATTAAATTACTCTTTCATAAGCATTAGTGAACATTGAATAAATTGTAACAGTTTTCCTGAAAATGGCGAAAAACTAAAAAAAAACTTAATTTTCGCTTATAACTCGAGAACCAGGTAAGATTGAATAACGTTCAATACGTCATTTGTTGCGTATTAAATTGCTCTTTCATAAACATTAGTGAAAATTGAAGAAATTGTAACGGTTTTCCAGAAAATTGCAAAAAACTAAAAAAAAAATAATTTTCGCTTATAACTCGAGAACCAGGTAAGATTGAATAACGTTCAATACGTCATTAGTTGCGTATTAAATTGCTCTTTCATAAGCATTAGTGAAAATTGAAGAAAATGTAACAGTTTTCCTGAAAATCGCGAAAAACCTAAAAATTACATCATTTTTATCAAATATCTCGATAACCGCTTAAGATTGAATAACGTTCAATACGTCATTAGTTGCGTATTAAATTGCTCTTTCATAAGCATTAGTGAAAATTGAAGAAATTGTAACAGTTTTCCTGAAAATCGCGAAAAAACTAAAAATTACATCATTTTTGTCAAATATCTCGATAACCGCTTAAGATTGAATAACGTGCAATACGTCATTAGTTGCGTATTAAATTGCTCTTTCATAAGCATTAGTAAAAATTGAAGAAATTGTAACAGTTTTCCTGAAAATCGAGAAAAACCTAAAAATTACATCATTTTTGTCAAATATCTCGATAACCGCTTAAGATTGAATAACGTGCAATACGTCATTAGTTGCGTATTAAATTACTCTTTCTTAAGCATTAGTGAAAATTGAATAAATTGTAACAGTTTTCCTGAAAATGGCGAAAAACTAAAAAAAAACTTAATTTTCGCTTATAACTCGAGAACCAGGTAAGATTGAATAACGTTCAATACGTCATTAGTTGCGTATTAAATTGCTCTTTCATAAGCATTAGTGAAAATTGAAGAAATTGTAACGGTTTTCCAGAAAATTGCAAAAAACTAAAAAAAATAATTTTCGCTTATAACTCGAGAACCAGGTAAGATTGAATAACGTTCAATACGTCATTAGTTGCGTATTAAATTGCTCTTTCATAAGCATTAGTGAAAATTGAAAAAATTGTAACAGTTTTCCTGAAAATCGAGAAAAACCTAAAAATTACATCATTTTTGTCAAATATATCGATAACCGCTTAAGAGTGAATAACGTTCAATACGTCATTAGTTGCGTATTCTAATGCTCTTTCATAAGCAGTTGTGAGAATTACATAAAGTCTTACGGTTTTCCTGAAAATTGCAAAATACTAAAAAAAACTTAATTTTCGCTTATAACTCCAGAACCAGGTAAGATTGAATAACGTTCAATACGTCATTAGTTGCGTATTAAATTGCTCTTTCATAAGCATTAGTGAAAATTGAAAAAATTGTAACAGTTTTCCTGAAAATCGCAAAAAACCTAAAAATTACATCATTTTTGTCAAATATCTCGATAACCGCTTAAGATTGAATAACGTTCAATACGTCATTAGTTGCGTATTAAATTACTCTTTCATAAGCATTAGTGAAAATTGAATAAATTGTAACAGTTTTCCTGAAAATCGCGAAAAACCTAAAAATTACATCATTTTTGTCAAATATCTCGATAACCGCCTAAGATTGAATAACGTTCAATACGTCATTAGTTGCGTATTAAATTGCTCTTTCATAAGCATTAGTGAAAATTGAAGAAATTGTAACAGTTTTCCTGAAAATCGCGAAAAACCTAAAAATTACATCATTTTTGTCAAATATCTCGATAACCGCCTAAGATTGAATAACGTTCAATACGTCATTAGTTGCGTATTAAATTGCTCTTTCATAAGCATTAGTGAAAATTGAAGAAATTGTATTAGTTTTCCTGAAAATCGCGAAAAACCTAAAAATTACATCATTTTTGTCAAATATCTCGATAACCGCTTAAGATTGAATAACGTTCAATACGTCATTAGTTGCGTATTAAATTGCTCTTTCATAAGCATTAGTGAAAATTGAAGAAATTGTAACAGTTTTCCTGAAAATCGCGAAAAACCTAAAAATTACATCATTTTTGTAAAATATCTCGATAACCGCTTAAGATTGAATAACGTTCAATACGTCATTAGTTGCGTATTAAATTGCTCTTTCATAAGCATTAGTGAAAATTGAAGAAATTGTAACAGTTTTCCTGAAAATCGCGAAAAACCTAAAAATTACATCATTTTTGTCAAATATCTCGATAACCGCTTAAGATTGAATAACGTGCAATACGTCATTAGTTGCGTATTAAATTGCTCTTTCATAAGCATTAGTGAAAATTGAAGAAATTGTAACAGTTTTCCTGAAAATCGCGAAAAACCTAAAAATTACATCATTTTTGAAAAATATCTCGATAACCGCTTAAGATTGAATAACGTTCAATACGTCATTAGTTGCGTATTAAATTGCTCTCTCATAAGCATTAGTGCAAATTGAAGAAATTGTAACAGTTTTCCTGAAAATCGCGAAAAACCTAAAAATTACATCATTTTTGTCAAATATCTCGATAACTGCTTAAGATTGAATAACGTTCGATACGTCATTAGTTGCGTATTAAATTGCTCTTTCATAAGCATTAGTGAAAATTGAAGAAATTGTAACAGTTTTCCTGAAAATGGCGAAAAACTAAAAAAAAACTTAATTTTCGCTTATAACTCGAGAACCAGGTAAGATTGAATAACGTTCAATACGTCATTTGTTGCGTATTAAATTGCTCTTTCATAAGCATTAGTGAAAATTGAAGAAATTGTAACAGTTTTCCTGAAAATCGCGAAAAACCTAAAAATTACATCATTTTTGTCAAATATCTCGATAACCGCTTAAGATTGAATAACGTTCAATACGTCATTAGTTGCGTATTAAATTGCTCTTTCATAAGCATTAGTGAAAATTGAAGAAATTGTAACAGTTTTCCTGAAAATCGCGAAAAACCTAAAAATTACATCATTTTTGTCAAATATGTCGATAACCGCTTAAGAGTGAATAACGTCCAATACGTCATTAGTTGCGTATTAAATTGCTCTTTCATAAGCATTAGTGAAAATTGAAGAAATTGTAACAGTTTTCCTGAAAATCGCGAAAAACCTAAAAATTACATCATTTTTGTCAAATATCTCGATAACCGCTTAAGATTGAATAACGTTCAATACGTCATTAGTTGCGTATTAAATTGCTCTTTCATAAGCATTAGTGAAAATTGAAGAAATTGTAACAGTTTTCCTGAAAATCGCGAAAAACCTAAAAATTACATCATTTTTATCAAATATCTCGATAACCGCTTAAGATTGAATAACATTCAATACGTCATTAGTTGCGTATTAAATTGCTCTTTCATAAGCATTAGTGAAAATTGAAGAAAATGTAACAGTTTTCCTGAAAATCGCGAAAAACCTAAAAATTACATCATTTTTATCAAATATCTCGATAACCGCTTAAGATTGAATAACGTCCAATACGTCATTAGTTGCGTATTAAATTGCTCTTTCATAAGCATTAGTGAAAATTGAAGAAATTGTAACAGTTTTCCTGAAAATCGCGAAAAACCTAAAAATTACAACATTTTTGAAAAATATCTCGATAACCGCTTAAGATTGAATAACGTTCAATACGTCATTAGTTGCGTATTAAATTGCTCTTTCATATGCATTAGTGAAAATTGAAAAAATTGTAACAGTTTTCCTGAAAATCGCGAAAAACCTAAAAATTACATCATTTTTGTCAAATATCTCGATAACCGCTTAAGATTGAATAACGTTCAATACGTCATTAGTTGCGTAGTAAATTGCTCTTTCATAAGCATTAGTGAAAATTGAAGAAATTGTAACAGTTTTCCTGAAAATCGCGAAAAACCTAAAAATTACATCATTTTTGTCAAATATCTCGATAACCGCTTAAGATTGAATAACGTTCAATACGCCATTAGTTGCGTATTAAATTGCTCTTTCATAAGCATTAGTAAAAATTGAAGAAATTGTAACAGTTTTCCTGAAAATCGCGAAAAACCTAAAAATTACATCATTTTTGTCAAATATCTCGATAACCGCTTAAGATTGAATAACGTGCAATACGTCATTAGTTGCGTATTAAATTGCTCTTTCATAAGCATTAGTGAAAATTGAAGAAATTGTAACAGTTTTCCTGAAAATCGCGAAAAACCTAAAAATTACATCATTTTTGAAAAATATCTCGATAACCGCTTAAGATTTAATAACGTTCAATACGTCATTAGTTGCGTATTAAATTGCTCTTTCATATGCATTAGTGAAAATTGAAAAAATTGTAATAGTTTTCCTGAAAATCGCGAAAAAACTAAAAATTACATCATTTTTGTCAAATATCTCGATAACCGCTTAAGATTGAATAACGTTCAATACGTCATTAGTTGCGTATTAAATTGCTCTTTCATAAGCATTAGTGAAAATTGAAGAAAATGTAACAATTTTTCTGAAAATCGCGAAAAACCTAAAAATTACATCATTTTTATCAAAT
Organism: Nicrophorus investigator; assembly: GCA_963457615.1. NCBI lineage: Eukaryota > Metazoa > Arthropoda > Insecta > Coleoptera > Silphidae > Nicrophorus > Nicrophorus investigator. The sequence continues at coordinate 319,688 of OY735143.1, forward strand.
ATCTCGATAACCGCTTAAGATTGAATAACGTTCAATACGTCATTAGTTGCGTATTAAATTGCTCTTTCATAAGCATTAGTGAAAATTGAAGAAATTGTAACAGTTTTCCTGAAAATCGCGAAAAACCTAAAAATTACATCATTTTTGTCAAATATCTCGATAACCGCTTAAGATTGAATAACGTCCAATACGTCATTAGTTGCGTATTAAATTGCTCTTTCATAAGCATTAGTGAAAATTGAAGAAATTGTAACAGTTTTCCTGAAAATCGCGAAAAACCTAAAAATTACAACATTTTTGAAAAATATCTCGATAACCGCTAAAGATTGAATAACGTTCAATACGTCATTAGTTGCGTATTAAATTGCTCTTTCATAAGCATTAGTGAAAATTGAAGAAAATGTAACAATTTTCCTGAAAATCGCGAAAAACCTAAAAATTACATCATTTTTATAAATATCTCGATAACCGCTTAAGATTGAATAACGTTCAATACGTCATTAGTTGCGTATTAAATTACTCTTTCATAAGCATTAGTGAACATTGAATAAATTGTAACAGTTTTCCTGAAAATGGCGAAAAACTAAAAAAAAACTTAATTTTCGCTTATAACTCGAGAACCAGGTAAGATTGAATAACGTTCAATACGTCATTTGTTGCGTATTAAATTGCTCTTTCATAAGCATTAGTGAAAATTGAAGAAATTGTAACAGTTTTCCTGAAAATCGCGAAAAATCTAAAAATTACATCATTTTTGTCAAATATCTCGATAACCGCTTAAGATTGAATAACGTTCAATACGTCATTAGTTGCATAGTAAATTGCTCTTTCATAAGCATTAGTGAAAATTGAAGAAATTGTAACAGTTTTCCTGAAAATCGCGAAAAACCTAAAAATTACATCATTTTTGTCAAATATCTCGATAACCGCTTAAGATTGAATAACGTTCAATACGTCATTAGTTGCGTATTAAATTGCTCTTTCATAAGCATTAGTGAAAATTGAAAAAATTGTAACAGTTTTCCTGAAAATCGCAAAAAACCTAAAAATTACATCATTTTTGTCAAATTTCTCGATAACCGCTTAAGATTGAATAACATTCAATACGTCATTTGTTGCGTATTCTAATGCTCTTTTATAAGCACTTGAGAGAATTACATAAAGTCTTACGGTTTTCCTGAAAATTGCAAAAAACTAAAAATTCTCTTAATTTTCGCTTATAACTCGAGAACCTGGTAAGATTGAATAACGTTCAATACGTCATTTGTTGCGTATTCTAATGCTCTTTCATAAGCAGTTGAGAAAATTACATAAACTGTTACGGTTTTCCTGAAAATTGCAAAAAACGAAAACTACGGTGCTAAAATTTATAGCGATTTTTCAAAAAATAAAAGTTAATAGGATTTGGCCAAACTCTTAATTTTCGCTAATATCTCGCGAACCAGGTAAGATTGAATAATGATCAATACGTCATTAGTTGCGTATTCCAATGGTCTTTCATAAGCAGTTGAGAAAATTACATAAAGTGTTACGGTTCTCCTGAAAATTGCAAAAAACTAAAACTACGGTGCTAAAATTTATAGCGATTTTTCAAAAAATAAAAGTTAATAGGATTTGGCCAAACTCTTAATTTTCGCTTATAACTCGAGAACCAGGTAAGATTGAATAACGATCAATACGTCATTAGTTGCGTATTCCATTGCTCTTTCATATGCATTAGTGAAAATTAAAAAAATTGTAATAGTTTTCCTGAAAATCGCGAAAAACCTAAAAATTAAATCATTTTTGTCAAATATCTCGATAACCGCTTAAGATTGTATAACGATCAATACGTCATTAGTTGCGTATTCCAATGCTCTTTCATAAGCAGTTGAGAAAATTGCATAAAGTGTTACAGTTTTCCTGAAAATTGCAAAAAACGAAAAAAAAAAAAGTTAATAGGATTTGGCCAAACTCTTAATTTTCGCTAATATCTCGCGAACCAGGTAAGATTGTAAAACGATCAATACGTCATTAGTTGCGTATTCCATTGCTCTTTCATAAGTATTAGTGAAAATTAAAAAAATTGTAATAGTTTTCCTGAAAATCGCGAAAAACCTAAAAATTAAATCATTTTTGTCAAATATCTCGATAACCGCTTAAGATTGTATAACGATCAATACGTCATTAGTTGCGTATTCCAATGCTCTTTCATAAGCAGTTGAGAAAATTGCATAAAGTGTTACAGTTTTCCTGAAAATTGCAAAAAACGAAAACTACGGTGCTAAAATTACGAAATTTTCACTTATATCTCGCGAACCAAGTAAGATTGAATAACGATCAATACGTCATTAGTTGCGTATTCCAATGCTCTTTCATAAGCAGTTGAGAAAATTACATAAAGTCTTACGGTTTGCCTGAAAATTGCAAAAAACGAAAAAAAAAAAAGTTAATAGGATTTGGCCAAACTCTTAATTTTCGCTAATATCTCGCGAACCAGGTAAGATTGTAAAACGATCAATACGTCATTAGTTGCGTATTCCAATGCTCTTTCATAAGCAGTTGAGAAAATTACATAAACTGTTACGGTTTTCCTGAAAATTGCAAAAAACGAAAACTACGGTGCTAAAATTTATAGCGATTTTTCAAAAAATAAAAGTTAATAGGATTTAGCCAAACTCTTAATTTTCGCTTATAACTCGAGAACCAGGTAAGATTGAATAACGTTCAATACGTCATTAGTTGCGTATTCCATTGCTCTTTCATAAGCATTAGTGAAAAATACATAAAGTGTTACGGTTTTCCTGAAAATTGTAAAAAACTAAAACTACGGTGCTAAAATTTATAGCAATTTTTGAAAAATAAAAAGTTAATAGGATTCGGCCAGTTTTAATTTTCGTGTGGAATTCCTGTAAAAAATGTGTGGAATTTCTGTAAAAAATGTGTGGAATTTCAGTGAAAAATAGGTGGAATTTCAGTATAACATATGTGGAATTGCAGTAAAATATGTGTGCAAAATTTCGTGCAAAAGTAATGGAATTTTTACATTGCGGAATGTGAAAAATGTGTGGAATGTCGGGGCAAAATCTGTGGTATTTCGTGCAAAATGAATGGAATTTTTGTATATAGGAATGTAAGCAATTCGTCGATTTTTTGGAAAAAATGTGTGGAATTTTTGAGGTCGACGTCTAGCTGTCAGAGTGACAGTCACTATGCTAAACACGTGCTTCTGGCGGTTGCAACCAAACATACACCTGTGTGTATGAGGTTGCCTATAATAAAAGTTATGAATATGAATTTGTCTCAATAACTCGATAACCGAGCGAGGTAAATACATCATCTTATACTCAAATTAAAGCTAAAAGTCTTAGCTTTCGAACTGTTGCAGTAGCATGTTGTTGCTGCTACGCAATCGTCTGCTATGAACTGCCAAAGTACCATTTCTCACTTTCAGTTTTTTATTTAATTTCAGGACAACCAATTAATATAATTACATAATTCAACAGGAATTATTTAAATGAAGTTTTTTCCTTTCGAATGAGACCATCCACGTAGCGCTAGCATCAATATTTCTATTTTGAGAGCACCTATAAATTGGTAAAATCTAATAGGATTCGGGTATATACGTGATTTTCTCTCAATAACTCGAGAAGCAAGTAGCTGGCAACTTGATGATGGTTGACCAATCATAGCGGGCTCATTGGAAAGAGGAGATTTTTGTCTTTAATTTGCATCTTTCATGATCTACTTATCTTGTGGTTGTTGTGTTATGCTAGAATATAGAATCATTAATAAAGTAATATTTGGCTGATGGTGCTGTACTTTACTGATTTACATCAAAGAATAAGCATCAATATATTTATTTAAGTGTTGTTGGTTGTTCCTACAAAAATAAACAGTTTAAATCTGTCCCATTGGTAAAGATAAAAATTTACCTTTCTTATTTCTCTGTAATTTCTTTGAACCTCGTACTTAGAAAAGTTACAATACTTTCTATGATGTTATTCACTCCAAATTATCAAGAAATTAGTTTTGAAAAATCTGCATACTAATTTTCTCAAATTATTAATGCAACATCTAAGGAACATGTAGGAGTCTCGGGTCATTCTGAAACTATCTGCAATTAAACTGAAAATTTACCTTTTTTCATATACTAAATGTATCTGGCAATCGTAATGCTATGCAGTCCGTAAGGATCGGGTGATAGTAACAATATATTCAAAATTGATGTAAATTGTTCCTTAAAGAAGTAACACATATAAACTCTATACTGTAATTGTAATACCTACACAACAGATTACATTTAGAAAATGGTCCTTTCCGAAAGAAACTGAAGATTCGAAAGAAATGTTTGTATGCTAGGGAATAGCAGCAGAAAGCAGCGAAGGACATTCTTATTCTGTCTGGAATCAGAAAATTGTAGAATTAAAAGTGAATGCAAAGAAAGGACCACAATTGTAAATTCTTGCAAGACATACCACTCAGTCGCCCCTATTGTCTGCAACCAAACATACATGAATTACGTTTCCTTAAAAATGTAATAATATAATTAAGGAAAATATTAAATTGAAGATGGGTAAACTCGAATAGTTTTACTTTAATAACCAAACTGAAATATTAATTACCTTGCAAGTTCGAATGTGTTGAGCTTTGCAATCAATGCCATCTGATGAACAGTGGATAATCGATACTTCTTAGTCGTGCACGTTGATGCTGCACAAAACCCATTTTCCTAACAACGTACTTATATATTAAAATTAATAGTTTATTTTGAATATTGATCAGTTCTAATTATAATTTTTCTACCGTTGAATGTAAATATTTATTATTTATCAAGTTATAAACATTTTAAGGAATTGAAACAGCGCCATCTTCCGTCCAATAGCGTAGCCCAAAATCGACAACGAATTTCCAAACCTATTTTGGTGTACAACCAATATTGATAGTTCAGGCGTTATGGCGCTGCTCAAAACTCATTTCCTTAAAAACGCATAAAAATGATTAAACAATTATTGTGAGTTGACGTTTATTTAATTCTAATTGTGGTAAACTTATCAACGAATATAAATATTAATTGGTTTGCAAGATATACACGCTTTAATTAATGAAATCAGCGCCATCCATTAGCAATTACAATATCTATAGTTTGTGCTCCATTTTCGTTACACCTGCTGGTTGGAAATAGAAGGTTATAGTTCAAGCATTTCTGCGCTGTTCGAAATCCATTTCCTACAAAACTGCGATTTATATATAAAAGATAATCTAATTAATATTACATATTTGTATATTTTATAATGATGTATGTGGTTATGCAATCTGTTCATTAGTTAATGAGATATCTGCTTTTGAATATTTTCAATAATTGCCATCTAGTGTTATATTTACGTAATACTAATTTTAATTTGAATTTGTTTAAGTTTCATTAAATATTAATTAATTGAATGCTAATTATTGGACTAAATAATATTCATTACGTGTAACCACACAATCATTCTTATAAATACTCAAAATTTTCGAGTAGTTGAAAATAGAAAACGCCTAATATTTATTATATAACGAGTTATACGTTATTTGCTGAACTGAATATGCAATAAAATGTGATCAAGCGTTACGTAACTCAGAAATTACTAGTCAATTCAATACATTTGCTCGTGGATGTGGATATAGATGGGTACTGGTAATTAAAACTGCCAATTCAAATACAATTTGTTATAATATATACAAATACGTTCTGTTGTCTTACTTGAAGTAACTTACTTCACTAATTATTGAAAGTTATCAGATTTCTCCTAGTAGTAATTAAGAGAAGATGTACGCAATACATAAAAATATTTTAATATTTCTATAAAAAAAATATGTTTTTCTCTTTAAATATTACTCTGTTTTATGTTTCCATTATCAATTAAATAAAAATTGTAAAAAACTAAAACTACGGTGCTAAGTTTTATAGCGATTTTTTGAAAAATAAAAAGTTAATAGGATTCAAAGCCAAAGTCTTGATTTTCGCTTATATCTCGAGAACCACACAAGATTGAATAACGATCAATACGTCATTAGATGCGTATTCCAATGCTCTTTCATTAGCAGTTGAGAAAATTACAAAAATTACATCATTTTTGTCAAATATCTCGATAACCGCTTAAGATTGAATAACGTTCAATACGTCATTAGTTGCGTCTTAAATTGCTCTTTCATAAGCATTAGTTAAAATTGAAAAAATTGTAATAGTTTTCCTGAAACTCGCGAAAAAACCTAAAAATTACATCATTTTTGTCAAATATCTCGATAACCGCTTAAGATTGAATAACGTTCAATACGTCATTAGTTGCGTCTTAAATTGCTCTTTCATAAACATTAGTGAAAATTGAAAAAATTGTAATAGTTTTCCTGAAAATCGCGAAAAACCTAAAAAAAAACTTAATTTTCGCTTATAACTCGAGAACCAGGTAAGATTGAATAACGTTCAATACGTCATTTGTTGCCTATGCTAATGCTCTTTCATAAGCAGTTGAGAGATTTACATAAAGTCTTACGGTTTTCCTGAAAATTGAAAAAAACTAAAAAAAAAACTTAATTTTCGCTTATAACTCGAGAACCAGGTAAGATTGAATAACGTTCAATACGTCATTTGTTGCGTATGCTAATGCTCTTTCATAAGCAGTAGAGAGAATTACATAAAGTGTTACATTTTTCCTGAAAATTGCAAAAAACTAAAAATTCTCTTAATTTTCGCTTATAACTCGAGAACCAGGTAAGATTGAATAACGTTCAATACGTCATTAGTTGCGTATTCCAATGCTCTTTCATAAGCAGTTGAGAAAATTACATAAAGTCTTACGGTTTTCCTGAAAATTGCAAAAAAAAAAATAGCAGGTGAAATTTCGCTATAATATGTGTGGAATTTGGCTAAAATATGTGTGTAACTTTGCAAAAATATGTGTGGAATTTTGCTAAAAAACGTGTGGAATTTGTGGAATTTTTCAAATACTCGAAAATAAGTTATTTTATACATTTTATTGATAAATAAAACAATTTTTAAGTTTTTTTTTTGTCATAAAATTTCACAATGGTTATCTTGCTGAGCGGTCCTACCTGCAATATTGGTGCTTCCTGCTGTATAAATAGGGATTCAGGGATACACAAGCTCAATGTTAATTGATTCAGATCCATTCCTAACAAGAGGGTCAGTTCGTACTACCAACTGTAAAACAAATCACACACACACATGTACGAATTGACACACACGTACATGCACCATTTGAAACACACTCACACAAGCACGATTTGATACACACACATACAAAAATAAATACAAAGTAGAACCAAAAAAAGTATATTAACACTTTGAACATAGTTTAACATAGAATAATTGAAAGAATATTACTTGCTTGCTAATATACAACAAATTGAACAAATTCTAACTTCACAATTCACAAAGCACGTTTCTACGTTTCTGTTTAGAAATTCAGTAAAGGAATATCAATAAAAAAAAACAAAATATATGTAAAACAACATGCAACTATAGATGTTTTTTATACAAAAGTGTTTGAACCATATTACAGATATCTACATTATCGTTCAAATTAGATCTTCTTCTCTCCAACCATGGGGGTATGAACGTACTACCAACTGTCTGAATCCAACCGTTTGCGCTTGAGACACCCTGTAGGGATTTTTGTAATTGCCTGTTGGTATTCCCTTCATGATTTTCAGTTGGTAGTTCTTCTTTTGTTCGGTATGTATTTTGTTTGCCTAATGCTGGAGCGGTTAACGCAATGTTTTGTTAGTGGGTTTTGTGAGGTCAGGTTATGTTTACTATCATCTAAATTGTTGCAATAATTGGAGAAATGGTTCGGAGCGGGTCAGTATTAAAATTTTAGAAATTGGAATTTGCATTGAACGGATTTAAATTGTGTTTTGTAGGCGCGAAAGGAGCAGAAGCTTGGAGAGGAAGAGGCGCCGGTCGAGGAGCAGAGAAAAGGAACGTTCGAACAAGTCGAGCAGACACAGGAGGAGCAGATCAAGGGATAAGAGGAGCAGATCGAGGGAGAGGGATCGCAGGAGATCGTACAGCAGGGAGAGAGACAGAAAAGGTGGAGGAGTTGGTGGAGTTGAAAGCAAGGAGAGAACTGGTGCCGGAGGTGGTGGTGGTGGTGGCAGGATTGGCAAGAAAGAGAGGAGAGGTAAATCAAAGTCACCCAAAGGAAAGGATGATCAGTCTGGTGGAGGTGGGGAGTTGCCGTTCGATCCAACAAACTTGGACAAGGAGGAGGAACAGAAAAAGTTGGAGTTGGAAATGCAGAAGAGACGTGAAAGGATAGAGAGATGGAGAGCAGAAAGAAAGCAAAAGGATGAGCAGGATCCGCCGAAGAAAGAGGAGCACTCGCAGGCGTCCATAAAGAAATGGTCATTGGAAAACGACTCTGAAGATGAGGATAAGATTGTGGAGAAGGAAGAGGAGGAGATGGAGGTTGAAGTGAAGGAGGATGTGGATCCATTGGACGAGTACATGCGAAGCGTGCAGGAGGAGGTAAGGAAAATAACAAAGATCGACGTGAGGAAGGGAAAGACTCTCTCCTCGTCGTCGACTCTGTCATCGTCATCATCGATGGTGATGGGATCGGCGACGTCTGGCGATGTCGCCGGTGGTCCGCGGAGGAGCGCGATGGTGATCGTCACTGGGGTGGCGACGAAGGCGAAGGTCGTAACGAACAAGGGAGAACTGATCGAGCAGAATCAGGACGGTTTGGAGTACTCGTCCGAGGAGGAGATCGAAGATTTAAAGGATACTGCTGCGAGCATCGCAAACAAGCAGAAGAAGGAGCTGGCCAAAATTGATCACAGCGAGGTGACGTACTCATCGTTCCGCAAGAACTTTTACGTGGAGGTGCCGGAGATTGCCAGGATGACCAACGAAGAAGTGGATGCGTACAAGGAGGAGCTCGAAGGGATCCGGGTTAAAGGCAATAGCAAAGCTTTCCGCTGTGATGGGATGTGCGAGATTATTAATGTCGTCCGTTGAATTTTTGCAGGTCGTGGCTGTCCGAAACCGATAAAGACGTGGGCGCAGTGCGGCGTCTCGACGAAAGAAATGAACGTGCTGAGGCGTCTCGGTTTCGAGCGACCGACGCCGATTCAGGCGCAGGCGATTCCCGCGATCATGTCAGGTAGAGATTTAATTGGCATCGCGAAAACGGGCAGCGGTAAAACACTTGCCTTTCTGTTGCCGATGTTTAGACACATACTGGACCAGCCGCAGCTGGAGGAGACGGACGGTCCCGTCTCCATAATCATGACGCCGACGCGCGAACTCTGCATGCAAATTGGAAAGGACATTAAAAGGTTCACCAAGAGTCTCGGCCTTCACGCCGTGTGCGTCTACGGCGGAACGGGCATCTCCGAACAGATCGCCGAGCTGAAGAGGGGAGCCGAAGTCATCGTCTGCACGCCGGGAAGAATGATCGACATGCTCGCCGCGAACAGCGGAAAAGTCACAAACCTAAGACGGGTCACGTACATCGTGCTCGACGAGGCCGACCGTATGTTCGACATGGGTTTCGAACCGCAGGTAAGTCATGACGTTCATGACAAAGATGTATGTAATTATGTAAAACGATATGTTTGTGCAGGTGATGAGAATCATCGACAACGTTCGACCGGACAGGCAGACGGTCATGTTCAGCGCGACGTTCCCCAGGCAGATGGAGGCGTTGGCGCGTCGCATCCTGCAGCGTCCCATCGAGATTCAGGTGGGCGGTAGATCGGTGGTATGCAAGGAGGTCGAACAGAACGTCGTCATATTGGAGGAGGATCAAAAATTCCTCAAGCTGCTCGAACTGCTTGGCCACTATCAGGAGCACGGCAGCATCATCGTGTTCGTGGATAAGCAGGAAAACGCCGACATCCTTCTCAAGGACCTGATGAAGGCATCGTACAATTGCATGAGTCTGCACGGCGGCATCGACCAGTTCGACAGGGACTCGACGATGATCGACTTCAAATCGGGCAAGGTGAAGCTGCTGGTTGCTACGTCGGTGGCGGCTCGCGGGCTCGACGTCAAGCAGCTCATCCTCGTCGTAAACTACGACTGCCCCAATCACTACGAGGACTACGTGCATCGATGCGGCAGAACTGGAAGAGCAGGCAACAAGGGATTCGCGTACACGTTCATCACGCCGGAGCAGGAGCGTTACTCGGGCGACATCATCAGGGCGTTCGATCTGGCGCAGGTGAAGGTGCCGGAAGCGTTGCGCACGCTCTGGGAAACGTACAAGGCGAAGCAGGAGGCGGAAGGAAAGAAGGTGCACACCGGAGGCGGTTTCAGTGGCAAAGGATTCAAATTCGACGAGACCGAAGCGGCGGCAGCGAACGAACGCAAGAAGTTCCAGAAGGCGGCGCTCGGTTTGCAGGATTCGGACGATGAGGACCTGGAGCACGACATTGATCAGCAAATCGAAAGCATGTTTGCGACGAAGAGAATCGTGAAGGAGATAAAGGCACCGATGGCCGGCGGAGGAGCGACTAACGCAAACTCCTCTTCCGTCTCGTCCTCATCGACGACGACGACGACGATGATGACAGGCGGTAACTCGCAGCAGTCTCAGCAACAACAGCAGCAGCAACATATGCAATCGCAGCAGCAGCAGCACACGGCCGCCGACAAGCTTGAGCTGGCCAAAAAGTTGGCATCCAAGATCAATTTGAGCAAGAGCATGGGAACGGATACAAAGTTCGCGACTCAGCAGGCTGCCGAATCGATTCTCAAGGGGTCCGGTTCACATCCTCTGATCACTGCCAAGACGGTCGCCGAGCAGCTGGCTGCAAAACTGAACACCAGACTAAACTATCAGCCGAAGGACGAGGACGATCGCGGCGAGGAAGAATCCGAGCAGACGTTCAGGAAGTACGAGGAGGAGCTGGAGATCAACGATTTCCCGCAGCAGGCGCGCTGGAGGGTGACGAGCAAGGAGGCTCTTGCTCAAATATCCGAGTACTCGGAGGCCGGTATCACTGTGCGAGGAACGTACGTGCCAACAGGGAAATCCGCGCCGGACGGTGAACGTAAACTCTATTTGGCAATCGAGAGCACGAGCGACATCGCCGTATCTAAAGCAAAATCGGAGATCACCAGGCTCATCAAGGAGGAACTGCTCAAGTTGCAGACTGCCGGACACCACACCTTCAGCAAGGCCAGATACAAAGTTGTCTAATTTCAAACAGTGTTTTCATGTAAAAAAAAAAAGAAAAGTGGAGGAGAAGCAAAGAACCGAAGACGAACATTATGATTGTACACACTGCATCCTTTTTTTTTTTTTTCCTGTTGTCAAGTGTTGTAAGTAAATTACACCAATAGTATCATCTAAAATGAATTGAACTGATTGAAAAATGATAATAATGATAAACGTACGTGTGTGGGTGGAAGAGGCTGATGATGATATATTATATTATTACGATTGCCATGTTATTATTATGACTTTGCTAAATAAATTGGACTATTTCAAAGTTTCTTGTTTGCATTTTATCGAAAGTGAAAGAAAGGTAGTAAACAGACATCAATAATTATTATATAACTCTATTTATCGACCATTAAAGTTTAAATTTGACACACAGTCAATCAATCAATGAGCGAGGGGAATAATGCTGCAACATCTTCAAGATTCAATGGGAAAGGTTCTTACATCATTATTAAGATTGTTATTTACACTTACAAAAGAAAAATATTTCAAGATCAAATAAATAAACGATATATTTACAATGAAATTATAAAAAAAAAATACATACATATATATATATGTCTATATAAATTAACTACCCGATGATAAAACGAGGTTAATGGTAAAAAGCGATCGGCAGCAGTGCGAACGGGAAGACGCCGATCGGGTTGTCTAAGTACAATTTAAGAGAGAGGGATGTTATATTTACATGCGAAGCCCGCGCGCTCTAATGCCTGATCACAGATTTCGGATCGAAAGGGCCGCTGAACGGAGAACCTTCCGCGTTCCAAGCCTTCTTCAGGTTATCCTCGAAGACGACGTCCTCCGAGGTGGGCAAACCCTGCCGTCGCCGCTCCTGGTTCCATGTCAGTTCCTCGATCTTCGCCTGCGCCTCTTCGCTCAGCTCCTCGAACGGTCTCGAGCAGTCGATCTTTGTGAGATCCAGCTTGGCCTCAGCTTCCACAAGCTTATCCCACCACACGTCCGCCACTTTATCCAGATGTAACTCAAGCTTTCCCCCGACCACCGACCAAATCGCGTCCGCAGGTTTCACCTTCCTGGGAAAACCGCCGACGAAAATGGTTCCACCGCTCTGCAGCATGCGCACCGAAATGCTCTGCGCCTCTATCTTCACTTCCAGCTGCTTGGCTTTAACCCCTTCAGGTATCTTGATGGTAACGTCCAGATCGGAGATGGTCTGGGCCCACGAGTAGTTCTCGTGAACGGCTCCATTGTAACTGTCCGCCGTGCTGAATTCCGCATCGCAGGATTGAGCATCGGTGCTGGCAGCAGCACGACCTCCTCTAACTGTTTTCTTGGTTGCCGGCGTCGGCGAAGCATCCGCAGCTACTGGCTCCTCATATTTGTCCCATTTGTAGTAGCAATTCCTCAGAATAGTCTCGGCCAATCCCTTCGGCAACCCCACAGGCGATGCATTCGTCTCGGCCACCTGATAGAAATCGGTCCTGCAACGACGACGACGACGACAGCATACATATAAATAAACTATCGCTCGATGGCGTTTGAGGTTATGTTCGCAGACTCACCGGCGCTTCAGGAATCCGAACACCGTGTCCAGGAAGTTGGTGAGGGTTCGTCGCTCCTTCAGGATTTCGAAAAGGTTGTCGTCGAACCGCTTATCGGCGGTTACGGTGGCGGCGGACATCTTCGCAAGATCGATCCTGCAAGCAAACAAACAAAAACAACCTCCACCCACCACATACAACAAGTACTACAAAGCACTCTTCGTTTTTTTTTTTTTTTTCAAAATAAAAATGTTGTTTGTTTTTCTCTCTGCATCCGCACGCCCTCTGCGAACGGGAACGCCGAACAAATCGTCCCTAGCAACCGGACACGTGCACCAACCGACACAAAAAAATATCCCTGGAAGAGGAAAACGCGCTTCGTCAGAATTAATTTCACTTGGACTTTATCCGAAACATCCACAATTGGCAACATATTTAAACATTCTTTCTTTTCTTTTTTTTTTCTTTTTTCTTTCAAAACTTATTGGAACCAACGACGATCCTTTCGATATAATTTCGAAATTGCAATACATTCATTGTTATCGATGGATTTGCTTAATTAGTTCAATTACTACTCGACATTTGAATTCGAGAAAGTTACGAGATGCGCGCACGCTCGGTTGCTCGCTCGCTCGCTCGCTCGCTCGTTTCGTCGTTCTTGCCTTTCAGGTGAACTCAGGTAGATTGGTATGCGGTCAGGGAGGTGCAGAAAAACAGGCATTCTCTCATTCTCGAGAAGCTAGTCCGCGCGATTGGACCCGTGTTCTCCTCCTCCTCCTCCTACTCCACCGATTATACAAAGAAAAAGAAGAAGCAGCAGCAACAGGTAGAAAGATTAGTTGCGTGTGTGTCCTGTGTTTCTGCGGTGTCCGGGTTTGTTGGTGTTCTCGAGTACCGTTCAACTCTCCCATCGGAGATAGATTGAATTGTGATTGTGTGATTGAGCACCATATATATATATATATATATATATAAAAAGAGAACCAGAAGAGAATAGACGAGAAGATGCCTTGCTCGGCTGTGACTTTGAGCCTGGCCACGATCACCTCGATCATTGCCGTCGCCCTCCTCACCATCGCCTTCGCCACCGACAATTGGCTACGCATCGAAGTAAAAAGGGCAGAAATACAGGTAAGATTAACAATTTCTCTCACATTCAGTTGAATCACGTGCGAGACGAATTTCAATCCGAGCAACAAGTATATTTTTGTTGACACGAAATCTCGAATTCGAAAAATTCGTTTCGAGATGAGCAACGACGATGATGTGATGATGATGATGAGACGCCATTAGTTTCATCGATTCGAACGCAGGCAGCAGCATCGCATATGCTCGATCCGTATAGCAAACAGGTTGTCAAATGGTTGTCATGAGAACAACGGCAAAATAAACAGAAGAAAAAAAATAACGAAAATCAAAGTGACCTTTCATGAAAAGAACGAAAAAAAAATCAACAGAGAAGGCGAGAAACGGTAGGTGTCAATGAGACGCGATTAGAAGAGTAGGGTTTCGTTATTGATGAACGATCATCACATGAAAGCTGAAACGGAATTCCTGAACGTCGTTAAAATCTAATAAATAAAATAATAATAATAAGTGGAATGCCGAATGACGAGGAACGAGAACATAATGTGGGGAACGCTGCACGCGCGCGCTCGACTTTCCAATTTGAGAAAGAAGAAACAAAAAAAAAAATATAATAATAAATACCGAAATTGGCGCAAAACAAAAGCGGAAATCGTGTCACAATCGAGTCGAAATATGGCAAGAGAGCAAAACGAAACTGGAGCGACTGGACTGGATTTCGATATTCTTTTATTTTTGGTGTTTGCATACCTTTACGTTTCAGTCGGCCCCCATCCGTATTTAGCTAACCGTATACGTATACGGTACGAACGTACGTACCGTACCGTACGTATTATTGAATGTGCACGAGGTTCGGAAACGCTTTAGAAAGTTCCCTTCGGTTGACGCGGTCAGCATTTCTAATTAAAATTATTCAAATGCCCCCCCGAAGAAAACAATTTTTTTTGACCTCTCATTTCGGTTTTTCTATTTTCTTTTCGAACAGGAAAGAAAAATACGTAAATTCACACTTGTAAAATGAAATTTCAACAGAATGAAACTAGTGCAATAATTGATGTGTCCGTTAATCTATTTAATAATTGCGGTTGAGCGCGATGCGCGTTCTGCGTTACGGAACGCAATGGATTATAGAAGAGAATGAATAAGAAACATGATTAGCGACCAAGAGTATTTCCAGCGTTAACAGTTACGCCTCTCATTCGAAACTCACGCCACAACTCGGACCCGAATGCAACAATGGAGTAAACCGAAACGTGTTTTTCCACGAAGAACAAACTAAATATCTCCACCACCTGTTTTGCGCTAAAAGGCGGCAACTAGCATCGTGGGAGTCCTTTGTTTATTCTATTTAACTTTTTCCCTTTTTCTGTTTTTTTGGGTCTTCAACCCGTCGCAGGTAGATTTCTATTATCTCTCGCTCTCTCGCATTATCGGTTGGAAGAAGGTGGAAAGGTTCGACCCAGCAAATGGAAATAGTCACGATTCCCAAGATTTACAAGAGTACAGGCCCGTACACATTAGGCGAATCATCATTGACCGATCATCATCTACTATTTGTGTATATCAGCTAATAGTAATATCGAAACCCACGTGAATTTCATCATCTTTGGATTTAATGATCGATCACTTGCCAAGTGTACGAGTGTATTGCCAAATATGCAATGTATACGTTAGAAATGAAACGAAACGAAACTGTCGCTCAAAAAGCGTGCTTCGCATTTGCAAAAGATGGTTGTAACCAAGGCGACCGGTTCTTTGTTTGCGAGAGGTGTGTGTTTCGGTAGATTTTCGGAATGCAGGAGACGCGCTCGCTCTCGCTTCCTCGCTGCGAAAGACGAGGGAAAGATGAGCTTCACGCGCGCGTCCGGTTCGCGTTCCACTTTCTTTCCTTCCTGCTGGCCTGCTGATGCTGCTGCAACATCAACATCAAAATCTTTTTATTTAAATTTCGAAGCAAAACAACAAAAAAATAAAAACAAACAAATCACAAATAAGCAACCAAGAAAATGATGCATTTTCTAAATCGAATTGCTCCAATTTAGTTTAGTTTTCCAAATGCACTACAACAATTGATGTTTACTTTCTACTCTACGATTTTTTAACGACCGTTCGAAATTTGCAAATCATTGTTATTATTATTATTATTATTATTCAAAATGCTTTCGAGTCGCTTCGACCGAGGAAATCGATAAATATAGTGCAGTAAGACTTTTAATGCATTTGCGAATTGCTAATTGAACGTGTGTGTACGTCTTTTTTTTTGCATTTTTTCCGCTCTCGAGTTATGTAAAATGTGAAGGGTGATTTCTCGTTTCTCGCTTCCTGCTCTTTTCCTTTCCCACCACCACCACCACCACCACTCCAACGCAACGGCAGCACTTGGCGCATTCCTAGACGCCGCCACTTTCTTCCACCAATCATCGACGTTCACACAAAAACGTCATCCAATCACCGATAATTACGCTCGTCAAGAAAATGAGGGGAAAAATTAAAGTTTTCATCAGAGTTATTTTGGTCGTCAAGGTGATGAGGGGTCGGGGGGACGTTCGCCGTGTCCGATCAAGGACGCGCGCATTCAACGCACGTAACCCACGCTATTCGCGAATTCCCCGAATGCCGCAGCAGAAACGTCAAATTGACAGCAGTAAATGTCGAAGTCGCAGATGCAATCCGAATGCGCGAGATAGAATCCGGCTATTATTTCATTAGTCACGGTCTCAATTAATGCGCGCTCCACGCTTTAATACCCAATCGTAATAATTAAAATGTAAATGTAAATATCGACGGTTACGGCAACAGTAAATTTCAAGAAAGAATAAAACTGAGGGATTTTCTCTACCGATCGAGCATTGAAATCCCCGAGGCGCGACCGAATCTACCAAGGGTTCCGTTTCACACGGCGGCGACGTGGAGATAGAAGATAATCACGTAGAACATGTGATTTTATGTCATCAATAATAAACTAGAGATCTGTCAAACTTTTTTTTTCATTGCCAAATTGAATGCAACGACGACCTTCGCTTTTGCATCTTTTTATCTCTATTTATTTATTTTCATTTCATTGCGCACACACACACACATACATACACTCGCATATTTTACGGAGTCGTGTTTGGTGTAAGGAAGGACGTGCGTTGTTTGCGCGTTCCCTTCTGGAATTCCGGAGGTCGCGGTTGTCTGCAGAAATGGAGAAACGATTCGATTATTTGCGTTCGCGTTGGTAGCAATGCGCAAAATAAAGTTGATATAAAGGCGATACAGAGAGAAAGAGGGAGAGAGAGAGAGATGAATGCGAAATGGAACCGGTCTTCATCCATCCATCCATCCATCCATCCATCCATACCTCTGCGTATCCTATCCTATCTAGCAAATATAGTGCGGTCGTTTCGCGTAACAGGAAGTTAGTCAAGCAGCAGCAGCAGCAGCTTCCATTTTAATTATACAACAACAACAACAACCGACCTCCGTTGTTGCCGCCATCTCCAAGTCTCGTTTTGCAATAGAGAAAACGAAAACGTTTCGAAAACGAGCAAAAAAAGATAGACAAAACAGAAACGAGTGCACAGGTACATCGCAATAGCTTTGCAGCAATGAGTAAATTGAAGCCAAATCCGAGTTAATCCGTTGAAAATGAAAATATGACTAATTAAAAAACTCGCGATGACGTATACAATACACAATTATTTGAGTCACGGAGGATAATAAAATAAAAAGTTTTTACTTTGCGAGATTTCGATGATCGATGAAGGCGCGAACCCTCGGGCGATCGAAATGAAATTGCTTTCATTTCGTTAGACTATCCATCTGGATTTGTAAATTTCAATTGAAAATTGAAAATACGTTTGCTTATCGTCGAAGAAACTCAAATAAAAATAATACTAATAATAATAATAATAATAATGGAGATAATGGACAAGTGATGTGAATAATGATCGATCAAGACACGAACACAATACGTTTTGAAAGTATGCATTTAAATATTTGTTTTTCGCAATGCTTCCAAATGCTTATGAATGAGAGGATCTAATTAATAGAAAGCGCGTTTTAAAAAAAGGGAACTGCTCCTCGACTAATTTGTATTTTGTGTTTGTTTGTTTTTGCAATTATTAGGATTTCCTGAGCAAGCACAGCGATGCCCAGAGCCAGGCGCTCCTCGACAGCGTCAACTCGAAGTACTACTATTACACGCGGACGAAAGGACTCTTCAGGATTTGCTACCCGAAGGAGAGACCACCGACCGGTAAGTCAAATCGATTATTTTCAGCCGTCATCATCGATACCTGCCGCCATTATTGCGGTGGGAGGGGGGCGGGGGTTGGTTCTGGGTGTTGGCGATGTTGCCGTTCGGATGATTTGCATGATCGCCGTTAAGAGAGGCTCGGAAGAGCAAGTAAATATTTCGAGAGCAAACAACCGTTTCGCTCCGCGGATTTGAACTTGCACGGAAAGACGACGGACGACGACGTGTGACCGCATCGATTAGCAAATTGACACCGCGAAGCGCCACCATCTTGTTTGCGTTGTCCGCGCGCCATTTGCGCACAATGCACACATAACAACAACAACGGCAGCAACGGCAACAACACTTATTTAAGATTGTTTATTTGCTGTCCGCTAGTGCAGTTGTTGTTGTTATTGCATTCTTTGCCGAGGCGTTGGTAAATCAAACAATTTGCATTTGTGGCGATGATGCAATAAACGGGCCGCAGCAGCACAAAGGAGCGAGAGGGGAACGAGATCGAGACGCGCCTTCATTAGCATTGTTACGAACGCATGCGAATATCGTGTATTATACAAGATTAATTATCAATTCGCATTCAGCAGGCGAGAGGAAACAAAGGAATCGAATAAAACAAATGAGGCGCGAGATGGTTTTGTGGTCGTGGCACCGATTTTCCCGATCCCGGCTCTTCATTTCTTTCGGTCGGTCGCCTGGCAACGATGCTACGGTGTATATTCCGTACGTTACGTTACGTACGTACGTACGAGGCAACTCGAACGCATATCAAGTAGCAGCAGACGGACGTGTAACGGTAACCGAAATGGAGAAATATCAAAAGGCCCGAAAAGAAGCCAACGAACGAAAGAAATTAATGTAATGTAATGTAATGAATGAATGAATGAATGTAATATGCGTGTAATTAAATAGTTATTATTTAGCATCCATCCAATAATTCAAACTGATTGCGTCACTTGCGATCAGCTGATAACGTCAAATAATCAAACGTCAATGTCAACTTGCGTAACAATGGGTAACATGAGTTTTTTGTTTTGCAGTGAAAACATATCTAAGTCCCGTGGAGACGCACTGCAACAACATCAACTACTTCATACCGGATGACGACAACGAGACCGGCAACTTCACCGATGATGCCTGGACCAAATTGCGTAAGTTCTTTTCTTTTCCATTTAGTCGCCTCTTAGGACGAGCAGGAGGAACATGACGTTTACAATGAATTGACAAGGGAACGACGCATCAACAAAATTGACGTTTCGATGCGGAATTGGATCATTGCGGCATTTCGCGTATTTTTGCGTAAATATTGGTTATTATATCATCTATGAAGCGTGCGCCGCGGAGCGTGCAGAACGGCAGCAGCGGCGGCCGCGGCAAATTAGAAATCCGAAACGAAATCGCGAGGAAGACCGTAGGCGATGAGGAAGAATTCCTCTATCTGAAATTGGACATATATCTATATGTGCGTGCGTATGCACGTATGCAAGGAAAACCGTTCGTTTTCGTACGGAAGCGGGGCGGGGCGGGGCGGTGCGGTGTGGCAGCTGCTTATCCTACTTCTCGCAGGCCATCGACATTCCAAAACAAAAACGGAACGAACAAAAGAAACGCATTAATTTACGTATATTATTCAATAACTATTTGCTTTTGTTTGTTATTGGCAGTTGGTAATTGACAACTTTACTACATTCGATGTTGTTCACCACATTAATTGAAATTGAAGATTTCAAATAATGTGGTGAACAAAAAATTGGCGAATCGAAACTTTCACACGAAACAGATGGTGTAAGAAGGAATGCGATGCAGAATATTCGATGCAATAAACGAAAATTGGAAATTTGGCCGAACACGAATAATAATTATTTATAAGGAGTACTGCAGAAAAGTCCCGATTCAAACAATTAATGTAATTCCATTTCGGGTTAGTTGTGTTGCATACGTACATGATTGCTAATGCTTGCTGCTTTTTGTTTTTCGCAGATATGGGCAGATCGATGATCGCCCTCTTCATCATCTCATTTTTGGCTATCTTTTCGGCCTTCTGCACCGGAGTGACGGGATGCTGGAGGCGATCCCCGGGCAACATCACGGCCACGGCAATCCTCATGCTGCTCGCATGTAAGTTATTTCCCATGCGCGATTGAGAAGATGGGGTCCGAGTTCAATCCGCGTACCCATCCGCCATCTTGTTTCCGTTATCAACGATAATCTTAATTCGCAGGTCTTCTGAGCGCCGGCGCCATGGGTCTGTGGCACGGGGTCGACTATTACGAACGCGAGAAGGTCGTCGGAGAGGAGTACCCGCAACAGTGGAGCAGCGTAAGTTAATCTGAACGTAAATAATCAAGATATTAATTTGCGATGCGAGTTACCAGCGATGATCAATAATTTGGACGGAATTAAATTGAACGATCGGCTGCTATTGCATCTCTGCAATGGCGGATGGGCGTACAATGGGCGGTTCTTAAAAACAATGACGCTTGGTTCAGTTATCCGATTGGTTCTTGTTACAATTGTTTACGCGACTCTCATTCGATTATTGAAGCAACGTTTTCGATTGGTTTCATGCGAAGCCATTAAAGACAGAACTGTCGAATGAGAAAAGAAAATCCAACTAATGAAATGCGAATATGAGCAGAGCATTTATTTTTTGTGTCTTGTGTTTTTTTTTTCTCTCTCTCTCTCTCACCATATCTCTCGCTATATATATATTATATATTGTGACTATTGCCAATGACGATGATGCCCAATGATGACGTATGCCACTCCCCCATCGCAATTTGTTTTTCCGCTTGTTCGCCAATGACGATGAGAGATGCAGGTGCTGCAGGACAACACGGAAGTCTCGTATGATTGGAGCCTCGTTCTAGGCTGGATGGGCGTGTTCTCGGCGTGCTTCTCGTTCTTCCTCTTCCTGTTCGGTTCGTGCTGCCTGAACAGCGAGAAGCAGCAGGAGCAGCTCAATAATATGCAATACATAATGCCAGGTAAATGAAAAAAGTCGGAAAACTGAATCGTTTTCTCTGCTTGCCACCAGGTGCTGCGCGATCGCACGCGCTTCAACTACGACTGGAGCTACATGCTAGCCTGGGTCGGGGTCCTGTGGTCTCTTGTTGCGGCCATCCTCTTTTCTGGAGCTGCCATTTGTCTGCGCGGTGAAAGAGAACGCGAGGAGGCTATCAATATGCAGTATCTAATGCCTGGTAACACCCTCTACTCTCTCTCTCTCTCTCTCTCTCTCTCTCTCTCTCTCTCTCTCTCTCTTCCTCCCTTCTTCTTTCACATAACTAACACTCATTCATCTAACGCTAACCATCGTACCTACAAACTAACAAACAAATACATTATTACATACACCAATAGCAGTAGAGTCGTTAGAACGGCGGCGGCGGCCATCAATTCGCCAATTCCATAGCACTAAAACAAACATGCATTGTTGCTATGGAAATAATAGTCAGCTGGATTGGTGACCGCTATGGCTATGGCCATCACCCAATCGTGACCATCTAGAACATATTCACATGATGTAGATACATACATAACAGATCATCGGAATATAACCAAATCTCTCTCACTCTCACTCTCTCTCTCTCTACGTATATCTTATCTATTTATCTATCTACAAAAACAATCAAGATTGTTGTTTTGCTTAAGCTTTTTCTCCCGTCTTCCTCAGTAGTTGTTAGTTGTTAACGTGACGCAAGTTGTTAGTTTTCTATCTAGATGTAAGTAGTACTTGATGATATCCATCGATGGTGGTAGCGGTGACCTGAAGCACCGTCGCCATCTTCAGGAAGTGCCGAAATTGCATATCTCACCGGAACCTTCCACTTCTCTCTATTTTCCAGTGTATCCTCAGAAGCAACAGTACGCGTACGGCGGATATCCGCTTCCGACGCCGCAGGCCTACGCAGGTCCGTACTACACCACCGGATCCGCCGCCTACGGTCCCTACAATTATTAAATAAAACAGAAGAAGACAGAAGAAGACAAAACAGAACAGATATATCACAATTCAATCAAAATACAACAATACAACGACGATGAAGCAGCAGATGACGACAACATGAACAAGTATATTGAGAAGGACGGAATCCTCCTTCCCACCACCACCAAAACACACCGACTGATGATTTTACATGAACATTGTTCGCGCACAGATTTTTCGCATTATTTTTTTTTTCTTTTCAAATTTCGCACCATAAATTAATTTGTTTCCGCAGCAAAGGGTCGCGCCTCCACCAAAAACATTTTTGTTACTTAACGTAATTACCATGACAACAATATCACATATACATAAAGTTTTTTTTCTTTACTGGTAAACGACCTGCGGCAAATTTTAAACCAATTCAAGTTAAAAGTAAAATGAACAGAAACACAACAAATCGATCTATCTCCACTTTTCTTTCAATTCTCTCTCGTTGTGTTTGCTTGTTCATTATAATAATAATTTTTGTTTTTTTTTTATATAATATATATATATATATATATATATATATATATATATATATATATATATATATATATATATATATATATATACATATACATACAATTACCAAACCTCTATTTATTATTATTATTGATACTATTATTATTATTATTGTTAGATTGTGCTCAAAATTGCTTTCTTTTAGTTTAGGTCCAACAAAAAAAAAACAAAAAGAAAATGTTTTATTTTTGTTCGTTTATATAATTAATTGAATAATAATTAAAGACGAGAAAATTGAGGCGAAGAATGCCGTTCGATTTTTTTTTTGTCGTCTTCGCCAATGGAGAGGACGGCGAAGAACGATGAATGAAGAGGAGGAGGTGATAAAGTTCAATACGTTTACCATTCAGAGATGTAAATAGTTTCAATGAAGGAAACGAATCATCGCCCTTTACGGTTTTAGTTAATTAGTGTTAAGTGTGTAAATGTTATTATTACTATGTGCGTTGTAGAAAAAGAAAACACGTAAAATGAAGGATGAAAATGAATCAATGAAAAATTGTCGTTAGTTACTCGAACAAAATATTAATATAAACAATATACAGATATATGTGGAAATGTGTTTTCTTTTATTTTTTTTAAGTTCAAGTATAAGAAATGTCAATTTGAGCGTTTGCGATTGGCCGCACATCGAATGTGTATCGTCAATTCAATCGATTGGCTAGGATTAATGAAAACAACGAATTCGTATTTGGTAAAGATAAATTCAATACTACAGAAATACAATTTTGACGAGTGTCTCGATGCATCAATGATATGAATGAACGAGCGAGTGAGTGAGTGCGCGTCCAAAAAGTCGGCATTGCTTGTATTTCAATTTATTATTATCAAAATATCTTCTTCGACTGAGAAATGGGACGGATAGACATGGATGAACGAGTCCGATCTGTCGCAATTCCCGTCAGCAGTCGTACACGCAATTAACGAATGATGACGAAGACAACAACAGCAAAAAAAAAAAAAAAACAATCGAAACTTCAATGTGTATATAACCGTTTACGTGTGCATGTCGTTGTCTATTTGCATCGTGTCTAGAAATCATAGGGACTTTACGTGCTTGGGTCGAACCAATCGCGCCTCCAGTTTATTCGTCTTGTCCTTCCTGTTAAGCGCCACCTGAACCACCCGGAACAGCTCGACCACCTGCAGCACGGCGTTCGCGCCCTCGACGCTCGGAAAGATGACGTTCATCTTCCAGATTTGCTTGTCGTCGTACGTGTTGCACTCGGTATGACAGTGGACGCCCTCCTCGAAGGTCTGCAATCAGAAAGAGAGGAAAGGATTACGGCAAACTGTCCAATGTAATAAAGAAATATTCGAGTCAATTCACGTTCGCGTAGATGCGTATCTGCGATCCCGTGTTCAGCGTGATAGCATCGAAGCTCTTCTCCTGCACGGCTACAACTACCGCATCCGCGTGGAACGGCTGATGCTTCTCGACGTAGTGCGCCATATAGAGATCGACGCTCGCCTCGCCGGCCCTCTTCGCGTTGTACTTTTGCTTGTTGCAGTTATCGGCTATTTCGCGGATCCTCGCCACCGGCCAATCCGGTTTGGGTGTGTAACCTGAAAAGGAAGCAATAGAATAATCAACAAAATGTAATGTTCGGTCGTATTGATGGAACACGTACCCAAACTGGCAGACAGCAGTCGATGCACCATCACGTCCGGATACCTGCGGATCGGCGACGTAAAGTGCGTGTAGATGGGAATGGCTAGTGCGAAATGGCGAAAGTCCGGGACTCGTCTGTCGTCTGCGCAAAAGTATTCTGCTCGCACCATCGGCTTGGCCAGCATATGATTTATTGCCACGTGCCGCACGTATCCTTCGCAGATGCGAACACATGAAGGAAAGAGAAATTTCGATGAGCCATGGTCGAATTATTGGCGCGGTTTATCTCTTACCCAGGTAATCACCGGTGTCGTACTTGATGAGACTCCGCGAGAGAGCTGTCGAATCCTCGATTCCGATGTGTATGCGATGATCTCTAGCATCCTCTTCACCTCGCACAGCATCCGCTCATTGGGTTCGTCGTGGCAACGCAAAAACGCCATTTGCGGAAAGTCATCGTAGATGCGACGAGCCACCGTCATATTGGCAAGCAGCATAAAGTCCTCGATCATCCGGTTCGCATCGCGCATCTGCTGCACGTAGTACGAGTCCGGAACGCCGTTCCCATCCAGGGTGAAGCCAAGTTTGATCTGATCGATGCGAATGGCACCGTTCTTGACACGTTTCTCCCGGAGCCGATGCGCTAATCGGTTCAGTGTGCGGACCGCCTCGCATACCTCCACAAATGTGGCGCACTCGTTGAGGATGTCCGGGAAGTCGGAGGCAACGGGATTCGCGTTCTCGATGATGTCCTGCGCGTGCTCGTAGGCCAACTTGCAGCAGGACTTTATGATGGTGCGGGCGAAACGATGACTCTGCACTTCGCCCTCATCATCCATCTCCCAGAACACAGAGAACGCTAGATTCTCTTTACCCGGCAGCAGGGAGCACATCATGCAGAGCTCCTGCGGCAGCATGTGATACACGTTGTCCACCAGGTATGTGGTCGTCGCTTTGCTGCAGACCATCTCGTCGAGCGGCGTGTTCTCGGCCAAGTGGAAAGCGACGTCGGCAATGTGAACGCCCACCTCGTAGTTGCCGTTCTCCAGTCTCTTGCAAGACACGGCGTCGTCCAGGTCCTTGGCTGTGAGCGGATCGATCGTGAAAACGCACTCCTCCGTCAGGTTCTCGCGGTACGAGTACTCCTTGACGGGGATCCCCTTGAACTTCGGCAGGAATATGTCAAAGTCCGGTGGGAAGGGTGCGAAATTAACCTGGTGTTCGAGGAGTATCGCCTTCGTCTCAGCGAGCAGGTCGTTCGACTTACCGATGTTCTCGGTGATGGAACCGACCCCAAACTTGGGCACCGGCCAGTCTATCAGCTGACCCATGAACAAGGTGTTGGCGAACTTGTTCGGATTCTTCATGTAATTCGCGGGCAGGCTCACCTCCAGCACGGTCATGAAGGGAACGCGCTTATCGCGCGGCTTGAATATCACGCCCTTCTTGTCCTTGGACATCGACAGCTGTCCGACCGACAACCTCGGATGCACCTTCTCCAGGATGTGAACGACGGAGGCGCGCGGCTGCTTATCGCGGCACTGCTCCTCCGGCTTCAACCGCAACACGACCACGTCCCCTTCTAGCGCCTTATTCCTATCCGATATCGTTCCGACGTAGTAGTCCTGGAGGCTCTTGTCATCGCGCGTCACGTACGCCTCCGAATGGAACTTGGGATTTATCCTGATGACGCCCTTCACCAGCGTCCCATCGGCCAAACCCTTGACCACCTCCTCCTTACTCAGATGCGGTTCGAACTTGTTATCTTCCTCCTGCATGTGCTGTTTTTGCTGCTGCTGCTGCTGCTGCTGACGATTACTCTTTCCGTTGCGTTTCTTGTTCTTCTTGCGAGGCGTCCCCTCGGCCGATGATGGCAAATTTTCTTTGTTCTTGCTCTCCTTTTTCTTACCCACATGATTCTCGTTACCACCGACAGCTGAAAGCAGAACATTAATTAATTAATATACATTATGAATTAATATTTTTATACATATAAATTCTGTATGGACTTACATTGACCGGCATCAGCTGAAATCTTCGGCGAGCCACCCTTCACTGGACTCGCATCCTTGCTGCCGTTGATACTGCTAACACCACTGCTAGCACCCCCGCCTTTCTTCTTGTTCTTTTTCTGTTTCTGCTGGATCGTCGCCGTTGGATGTGCATGCAAGGTGGACGACGTTTGAGGTGTAGCTGCTGTTCGTGTGGTTGTCGTCGGAGACTGCTCCTTTGGTTGCGGCCTGCCCTTGCTACCTCTATCCTTCGATTCCCTTCCAGTCTCAACGTTTTCCACGTCCATACCAGCAGCGCACTGTTCCGCGATCATTTTAATCCGTATCTGCATTTGCTCGTGATTCATTTCACCTGGAAAATAAATAATGATTAGTAAAAGCGAAAACCAAAATAAACAAGGTCAACGCACGAGTAGGCCACGACGAACGACCTTCGTTCATCTGTTTTGTTTTTGTCGTTGTCTGTTGTTGCGCAATAGTGCTTCATCACATTTACCTTTCATCTTCCTCCTCGTTTTCTTCTTTTTCCCATTAACAGCAGTCGTCGTCGGGGAAGTCGATTCCTCCTCCTCGTCGTCGTCATCATCATTTTTGTCGTGGTTCGTTCGGGTCCTCGTCGATCCCAGTCTCATCTTCTCCAACCCCATTTGCACGTCAATCGTATTCATCTTTCTCTCTCTTGCTCACACAATTCGCATAAGTCCTTCTCACTATCTTTGCGGGGGTGAAGTGCTCGCACCCTCGGATTCTCGATTCCAATTGGAAAGAAACACACAAAATTAAAATTCGACACGAAACACGAAATATAAAAAAAAATATTATATATCATATATATATATATATATTTATGATATTATTGTTCTATGTACAAATTTGAACACTGGAAATTTTGGAGCGCACAAAAAGATCTGAATACAATTTGACAGACGGTGTTGTCGAAAACGCTTGAAATTTTACGGATTTTTTTTTACATGACAGATTGACAAACGCAACGGAACAAAAATATCGCGATTTTTTTACGAAAGCTTTGCAGACAGTGGATCGATATTTGCATTTATTATGGATTTAATATTAATGTTTTATTATTAAAATATTGCGAGATATGACTTACGAATCGTATTGTTGTCGCTACCGCTACAGCGTATCTAAAGAAGAAGAAGAAACGTTCGAATCGTGATACCAACCCAAGAAAAGCTTGTGGTGTGCTTGTGGTTGTGTTTACATTTGGGATACTTGTTGATTGTTATGTTTATTCGCGGATAAAATTATGAGGGTTTTATTAAAATTCGCGTTGCTGCTGACGCTGATCGGCGTATGGAGCAGCACGGTGCGATGCTGCGACGACGTGCTCGAAGATCATCTCGCGACGAAATCCCCGTACAGGTTCGTCGGTAATCAGAATCACAGCAGACTGAGTTTTCCTGGTACGTAAACAAAAGACGAAATGCAGTTGTTACTGAATAATAATAATAATAATCAATGTTTGTTTGCATCCAGGATGTGAACCGTTGAAGGTGTGGATGCTGATCAGACATGGGACAAGATACCCGAGCGATGATTATGTGAGCGCCATGCAGTCTAGGCTGCCGGTGATGAGGGAAATCATACTGTCCAAGGAGAATGGGATATTCAGGAGCGACAGGGAATTGTTGAGAAAGTGGAAATTAGATTTTGGTGAGGAGGATGCAAAGAAGTTGACCGCAGAGGGAGCCAACGAGATGGTGGAAATTGCAGAGAGGATGCAGGCCAGACTGCCAGAGATCTTCTCGCACATTTACAGCAACACATCGTACAACGTGAGAATCGTTTGTTCGTTGTTGAACTTGTGCTTTTATTTTATTTGTGTTTCAGTTCAGATTCACGAGCACGCAGAGAACGAAGGCGAGCGCCTACTATTTCGCAAAGGGACTATTCGGAAAGCCGACCGCGAAGGACGTGCACTTTCCGGAACCGCTCAAACACGATCCCATATTGAGGGTGAGTGGCAGCGATTTTATTTGCATGGATTAATTTTGGAATTGTTGTTGTTGTTGTAGTTTTACAAGTTGTGCAACAAGTGGAGGAAAGAGGTGAAGCATAATCCGAAAGCTCTGAAGGAGGCCACCGCATTCAAGTCCAGTCCCATGGTGAAAAACGAGTTATCGCGCATTGCGAAGAAATTGGGGGTGAAGGACCAAAACCTGAGCATCGGTTAGTTAGTCTACATCTATCATTGTGTTTGTACATTTTATTTTAAATGCATGATGTTGTTGCTAGATGACGCCCATTACATGTACATGACGTGCGCCTTCGAGACCGCGTGGAGCCGCAAGAAAAAGTCGCCCTGGTGCGCCCCGTTCGACGTTAACTCTGCAAAGGTGTTCGAATACGCCGAGGATTTGAAGTACTATTGGGTGGACGGATACGGTCACGACATCACCTACAAGCAGGCCTGTCCGGCGTTCGGAGACATGCTCGGCCATTTGGGTGACACGACGACTCCCTATCCGAAGGCTACCCTCTACTTCACGCATTCCGGCACCCTGCTGAAGATGCTCTCGCATCTGGGACTGTACAGGGACGAACGGCCGCTCCGGCACGACAACTACGACGAGGATCGCCTGTGGAGGAGCAGCCGCATCGATCCATTCGGCACGAACCTCGCTTTCGTTTCGTACAAATGCGACGCTAACGGCAACGAAATCTCGCTTCTCACGCTGCATCAGGAGCACGTCGTCAGATTACCGAGCTGCCCCGGCTCTGATCTCTGCCCTCTATCAAAGGTGAAGAGCTACTACGAGGAGAGCCTGAACAGCTGCAGCTTCGACGCAATGTGCAACAACACAAACGGCAACAACTAATCGAAAACATGAAGAGGGGAAACAGGAGATTTACACACATAACATATGACATTTCCATCTCGATTTATTCTCGCTGGCGGTACGGGAATGGGCGGGGATGGTGCATCTTCTCCACACCACCTCTTCAGCTCGCCCCGCTCCAATCCCTGTCGCCGAAACAAAACAAAAAAAAAACATTAACTCTTTCACAGAAGATATCGAACAAAATAAAAATAATCCTTATGTAAATAATAATATTAATAATGATAAAAGTTAAGACATATTCGGGTGGGACGGAGCAGAAATTGCAGTACACGCCCACACCGAAAAACAACAATTCGGAACTCCGCTGCTCCTCGCATACCCTTCATTTATTTCTTTCTTTCTATTTTTTCCCGTTTGCATTTAATATCACATCAAATTAAATAAAACAAGCATAATAATAATATAATAATGATGATGATGATTATGGATTCTTAAATTGTCGTCCTCCGTCGCTGCCCTGATTTAGCACACCAACACCACCACCCCCCCACACTTTTTGCCTCGTCCTCAATTTGCGTGTCTTCATCTTCGATTATTCAAACAATAAAATAAAAATACCCGTCAAATATTGCCAATATCTATAGTCTCATCAAATCAATTAAACTAATCACATTACAATAATAATAAAACGTTTGCGCGTGTCATCTCACTCTCTCATATATTATTTATATCTACATATATATATATATATATATATATGTGTGTGTGTGTATCTCTGTGTGTATGCTGCGGCATTAAACAACGACAGAACACAAAATAGAGAAAATAATCAATATTGTCACGTATAAACGTAATAATATAAAATTTACACATTCAATCAATCAATGTATATCATACACAGACACACACATATCCCCACGCATGCATATATAATTCATCATATTCATTCACATGTGTTATCGACATTATCATCATTTGAAAGCAATTAAATAAAAATATATCCATATTTAAATATTAATTAACAAATTCCTAGCCTTTTTCCTTCTTTTTTTGTTTAAATTCCAAAAATAATATTTCCCTTCTGTTATTGCATTACTCCCTCTCTTTATACGCCGGGTATAAATATAGTTTTTATTTTTATAAAAATATAATAAAAAGCCAAACACGCGCGCACTCACAAATACAGAAATTATTTTCGTTCTCTTCTTTCTTGTTGCTGTTACGTTTCTAATACATTACAAAATAGGACGTACAGCAACAATTTATTATAACAGTTTATGTTTGCATACAGTCTATGTTTACAAAGGTCTCCCTATGTCTGTGTGTGCGTGTGTGTATATGCGCTTTGTGACGAAAAGAAAATCAAATCCTGCATTGAAGATCATGTATTATTTAAAGAGATATTTGGAGGGAAATTGATGGTTGTGAAGGAGAAACAAGCATCGCAATATACGTTGCAATATGCATACACTTTGGAGGGGCGGAGTGGATGTGGGTGTCATCTGCCGTTTCATTGGACTAGATTAGAGTTGTTGGCCCTAAGGGCGGAATAATAGTTCGTTTAAACAGCAGAAGCGGATGGATAAATAAATGTTATTTATTCTATTTGTGGAACTAGAGAGACGAGAAGTCGCAATATAGTTGTTAGTTAGTTGTAAGCAAGCGCGCGTGTGTGCGTACGTGTGTTTGAATAGAGGCAAAATAATAGAGAAAACTAAACCGTACACAGAGACTAAAAACTTGCCTATCTTTTGCATCAAACAATACGTATCTTTCTTTTCATACACTTTTTCGTCTTTCTATGTCTCTCTCAGTCGTCTTCGCTTTTATTATATAAATATATATATGTATATCATTCCGAAACGAATGAACTTGAGAGCATGATGATGCTAGCTAGCTGCTGCACGTTTCATGCGATGGTGAATGGTGGGAGGTTTTACATGTTTGTTTTGTTGCTGGTTGGTTGATTTGATGGTCGTCGTCGTCGTTCGTTGGCAGTTCTCATTATTACCTATATATTCATCCATCCATATTTATCGTTTCGTCTAGAGAGCGTCCCGATGCCACACCCACGTTTTCTTGGTGTGATCGAAACGATGTGCGAGCCACTGCTGTTCCAGCAACTGATATCTGTCCTTGCTCAAATACAACGGTTTACCACGTCTGCAATAATCATACAGAATTTAAAAAAAAAATGAAACGTTAAACGAGAAGAAATGTTGAATGTTGCCAATTCATTTTTAAACAGAATGATTCATATTTAGCTATTCGTACCAATTATATGACTCAGGAAATGATCAAATCATGGAAGCGTAAAATTACGTTGAATGAGCACAAAAAAAAAATGAAGTCATCAAAGAATATGTTATATCACATTTCCTAGAATATTTATGCGATAATGTGTGGCTTACTTTAGATCCCTGTCTTCCTCCTCAAAGTCGTCCAGATAGAGGGAACCCCATAGGCAGGCGCGACGGCCACGTATCACAATAATGTACGTGGAAGTAACGACGAGGAAAACGCCGGTGCCGGCTCCGCACTCCAACGAGTGGGCTACCGCCTCGCAGACGTTCTGCTGTTTGCAGCAGTTTTGCTTCAGGCAAACTATGGTGCCGCAGAGCAGGCAGATGCTCGTCTCCTGCGGCACCGAGTGGCACTGACTGCACGGCCTCTCGTGATAGTACGTGAAGATTTTCTCGTATTCGCGAGGGAGCTCGAGCAGTCGCGGCGGCTGCCAGGTGATGTGCTGATCCACCAGGAAGCTCTTGGCGGCAATGTGGTACCTCTGGGCGTAGCTTGCCAGCTGTAGACACCACGTGCTTGGCGTGGAGCGGTGCACGTGGGCGTCCGTGTCGAGCGGCCAGTTAAGGGCTACCGCCGAATTGAAGCAGCCCCAGTCCATGCCCTCCGTGACCAGCTCCAGATAGTAGACGAGTCGCACGAACTCGGACTGCGGTGCCCGGATATCCGGCAACGGCTGGTTGTAGATGTGATGCCTGAGCAGAGCGGCGATCCGCAGGAAGGGCAGACACAATTTCTGCACTTGCTGCTCGAGGGCTACCACATTGACCTGAGTAGAGCTGCATCCGGCACCGTCGTCTTCCATGTACAGTTCAGATTCTCCCAACGATTGATTGATGAGCGCCAGAGCGGCCGCGAGTGAGTCTATATGTCCGACGGATGCGCCTTCGCACGCCTTCGCCCTCTCCGCTCCCGTCAAACCGCAAGATATTTGCGAGACGACTTGATAATACACCAGGTTGTAAACCATTTTCACGACCGTAGTAAAATAGGCTGAAGGGAGAGAAACAGAGGACAATAAATAAATCACGAGCTAGTATTACGAGCGAACATACTTTGATCCAGATGCAGGGGCAGTAAGAGGACGAAATGCAGAAGCAAGGCGATCGGATCTCGTATCAGCAGAGGGACCTCCTTCTCGATCGGGGCAAGAGCGTTGACCATGGATACCCTACACAACTGTTGGAACGTCATCGATGCCGGCCATAGGGCCAGAACGCGAGCGTGCACAGCCAGCACGTGCAGCAGAGGAACTGAAACGACAGATACGACGGATGCATTAGTCTATTCCGTTAATGATGATACGAGGACGAAACTACTTACCGATGCAGTCTCGTTTGGGAAGCAGTGGATTGGGCGGTTCGGCGGTAAGCGTGACCAACGATCCGCCGCGTTGCACCAGTTCCACCTCCAGGTTGGTGCGTGCAATCGATGTCACGAAAAGGAACAGGCTCTGGTGTGACGGTTTATCCGTCTGCGGTTTGAACATTGCCTTGAGCTGTGTGCTGCTAGTCATGTCCTCCATTGCTTTGCCCATGGCTTCCGATAAATTCGATGTGCTCTAATGGAGAGGAAACAGAAAATTACTAGCTGTTCTACGTGGGAAGTGGACGCATGCAGACACGCACCGGTGTTTGTTCGTTTTCCCGAAGGAAATCGCCGAGTTCGTTGAGGACATCGGCCATGCTAGAAGGTCGCGACCGTACCATCTGCGAGCACTCGCCCAATTGCGGCGAGAGGGGCAGCACCGAGTTAGCGAGCTGCCTGCACAGCGGACACAAATATTCACCCCTAATAAACATAGAAAAAGAGAGAGTGAGTAACATCGGTATTTGAAATATCGAATCTGTGCAGCAACTTACTTATCAGGAGCCAAACTCTGTTGTCGCTGCTGGGATCTGAGCGAATATAGGTACGATTTGAGACAGTGCAGATGCAGGTGGTGACCGCAGGTCTGCACGTGGACACCGCCTTCCCAACCGATGTTGATGGACAGCAGCCAGGACTCGGGGTCAAAGTATCTGTTCAGCTCTTCGCACCGTCTATCAAAATCGGAAAGAAGCGTATCGTCCGTCTTCAGAGATTCCTTCTCCTCTTCGCAGGTAGGCAGAGTGGATCGTTCGGGATGCGGTGCTCTTCGTCTGTGTCCCATAACGCTTGTAGCTTGTACAAGAACCACCAAACCCATGGGCTTCTCCTCGGTGCTCGGTGAGCTCTGATTGCATATTACGCAATCGTACTCTTGATTCATAGGCTCCGAAGTTTCGGCGCTCGTTGGACTCCAATCCATTTCTGACAACAAAAAAGAACACGTTCGACTTAATGCAGGAACGAATAATTTTAACAAATAATTACTGCTATTTTCCGTTTCCGTTTCCATGGCGCTCTCCATGAATTGCTTCTGCTTGTTGGCAAATTCTTGCATGAGCTGACGCTGGCGCTCCTTGGCTCTACGCCTTCGCTCCTCGCGTTCCTGGTTCTCGCGCTGCATCTGCTCCTCTTCGCCTTCCTCCTGCTTCGGCCAGAGGCGATTCTTCGTCTCCTGAATGTTCTCCCTGCAATGCTGATCCATACCGGCGATGCGATCGAGCAGTCGGGCCACGTAGAATGTACCGTCGCCGAACGCGATCGGATTTCGACGATCCGCTGCTTCCTCAAAATTGTAGCTGTCGGGGACGCCGGCGAGCTGCGAGTGCAGCTTCAGCAGAAGAGACACGATGCTCTCGTTGATCTTGACGCTAGGAGGATTGTTCGAGGTGGATCCACCTCCCTCAACGCTGCCCTGTCTACGACAATAGTATGGACTGCCGCGACCCTTGCGGCGCGTGGGTACCAGCGAGGAGGAAGTGGACGGCCGCACAGCCAAAGAGGATGAGGCCGAAAGCTGACCGGCGATTGCCGTCATTCCAGCAAGAATCTCGTTGTTCGTTGCCTCGAGGATTGCACGATGTTGGAGAGGCGGTGGAGGTGGAGCGGGCAACGCAGGATGCGAACTGCTGCTCGAAGAATCTAAAAAATTAGACATAGATATATGTAAGGAGAGAAGGTCTGAAAAGATTTCAAGATCATATTTACTTGTACTTGAGCTCATGACGCTAACGTTGGAGGAAAGGGCAACCGCATAAGAATTTTCGCCACCCTCCGTAGCTGTCGTCGCCATAGGATCGGCGACAGAGGCGGTTGCGACGACAGGGGCTTCTGCCGGTTGAATTGCACGCATTGGTGCCATCGTGGTCATGGGCAAATTCCTGGGCACCGTCGGCACCAGCATCATGATGTTGCTTGGCTGGGTGCTCGGTCCTGGACTGTTCCAAGTGCCCTCCTCCAACATGAGGATGTCACTCTCGGAGTTTTCCCATTCAAGATCACCTGCAACGAAGGACACATTTTGACGATGCGCTTATTACCGAACAAAAGCAGGATGTTTGTATAATACACTCACTGCTATCGGAGCTGTACGTGATGGGCGACACTTCCGGTTCCGGCGTGAGGATAACGCGACCGATGACGGTGCGCAGGTTCTCGGAAAGACTGTCCGTCGCAA
The DNA here is from genome assembly GCA_963457615.1 of Nicrophorus investigator. Lineage (NCBI taxonomy): Eukaryota > Metazoa > Arthropoda > Insecta > Coleoptera > Silphidae > Nicrophorus > Nicrophorus investigator. The sequence goes on from OY735143.1 coordinate 354,494, forward strand.
ACCAATTCGTCAGATCCATGTCGTTGAGTGGACGGTGAGGCTGCGAACCGCTGGTGCACATGCTCGATGCCTCATTCTTTGCCTCCGATTCATTGATTTGGATCGCCTGCTCGAGAAGGAAGACGATTAGAGCTAAAACGTGCTCGGAGACGTGATTCTGCATGGCCTTGTAGAGGACGATGAGGGCGATAGTGTGGAAAACGCGCGACCGCAGGATCATCCTGGGATCCTCGTACGCGGTGCCGCACTTGGATGGCTCCCTGAAGGGAGGCCACAGACTGCTGACCGTCGTCTTCAATTTGAACGCATGACGAGCACTAAAAAAATAATAAATGTAGTTTGAATCGTGAATCGTGCAAAAATATTATTAACAATTGTACTTACTCATCTGTATATCGGTCCATGCTTGTCTGAAAATCTCGTCGATGAACGGCGCGCAGCAGGACGTGGATGGGATCGTATTCTTGCTTCCAGATCTGCGACTTGGGCACGTACATACCCTGTTGCATGTTGCCGGTGGCTTCGAGGGCGGGCGCACGGTAGTCGGCCACCTCGGCGAGTAGTGCCTCGAAGTCGCGGCTCTGCGAGGTGCCGCATCGCTCGGGCATTAGCTCCATCAGCTGCGAGTGGGTCTTGTCGCCCATGCACAGCAGCGTAATCATCTCAAGTCGATTGACGTCCGTCTCCAGGAGTCCCAGATTGGTGCGTACACTGACGAGCGTCGTCAGAAAGGTGAGGAAGCTCTCAAGCATCGGCGTATCGTGCTCACCCTCCAGGTACGAGTTTTGCGGGGCCTGATAAGGTGCGACGCTCATCCACTCCTTCACGTGGAACTTCTCGATGACGATATTGAGAAAGTTCTCGGCGGGGATGCGGGTGGAGCATATCTGCAGTAGGTACAGATCGGCGTCCACCATGGAGTTACAGAAATTAGACTGGATGTAGGTCATCGCCTGACCCTTTATCTGCAGTCCGTTTCGCACCCACAGGCCATTCAGTATTTCGTAAAAGGCTACCTACAAAGAGCGATTAAAAGGAAAAAGGCTATAAATACAATTATCACAGCACGCGCAAAAATTAATAATCTCGGGTTTTGCCAGAAACAAATGTATAATGCGTGGGAATAATAAAATATTTCATATTCAACTCTCTGTGTCTCTCTCTCTATATATATATATATATATATATATCAATAATCTAAGTAAAAGGTTTACTAATATTAGTATAATTCATTAATTGGCAGGGAGTAAAAAAATATATTGGTAAATATCGTTTTCAACCGATGACTAATCTATGAACTTGCAATGAAACGAGGATAGAGTGATGAACAAGTGTAGGAAATAGTGTAGGGGGAGGCGGAGAGCGCGATGCGGATGCGGAGTCAGCAGCCGCAGCAGCAGGAGGGGGAATGTTTAGTATGCTCTTTGTGTATGTGACACTGACAGTCTTCGAGAGAGAGTCATGGTATATGGATGGTCTTGATCTTCAAGAAAGAACTATACAAAATGGACGCTCGCAGACTAACGCTGTTAATAGCCGTGTGCGTGTTAACCGTGGCGGATAATCCGCAACAAGCTAAAGCCTTCAGCATCTCTGAATTGCTGGACGTGTTCTCCATTAGTAAAAACGTGATAATCTCGCTTGCAAAGACATGGAACCTGATCGATGAGCATTTTCACATTAGCGAGGTGCCATTCCCACTCGAGTCCAAGTGGCACCATAAGATCGTCAACGGAATGAAGCAGATCAACGAGAAGATCGAGAAAGTGTCTATACACATCGAGGGCACCGGAATGCAGTCCATCTCGGCTATGATGTACAACATTCAAGACAAAATAAGATACGACAGAAAACTGGACAACATCTTTGAGTATTTTAACCAGGTGGATATTGCACATCGCACCATGCAGAACTATCTGCACAACAAGAACGACCTGGAACGCTTTACGCTCGAGGACTTTGCCAAGTCCATCATCTCTCATTCACCCAATTCCGTGAAGAATACCATCGAGCGCATCCATTCGTTGGTCGTCGTTCCCGATGAGTCGGATAGGGCCGGGGCAGTCTCTATATTCAAATTGCACCACATGCTATTGGTAAATTCATACAAATATGCAATAATATAATATTTTATATACAATTGTATTTTGGGAGCGCAGGAACAAGATAATATGATGATATGCAAATTGGGAAGGTCCGCACAGAGGCAACTGCTGGAGCTGTTCGAGGCGATTGCCTTGATAGAACTGAAGGGATACACGACCGTACAATTCTCCTACATGCTGCTCAAGATGTACAACATAGGTGAGTAGTCAAGTGTCGACCGTCATCTCGTTTATCGCTTCTTAACGTGAATGCGAATGGTGTTTAAGGTAACTTTACAAAGGAATCGGAAATAGTGCTGTCGCGCATGAAGAACAGAGCATCTGAAACGCTGGAACAACTCATGATGTACGCGCCAAATTCGTCACGGGAGTTCTGGAAATGCGATCCAAGAACCTTCCTGAAAGGTAACGTAGTACACATTCATTCGATGATGGTGATCGAAGTTTTGAATGATGGTTGCAGATGATTACATCGAAATCACCGAGCTCATCCAGGGTTTCATTATGAACGAGGTGGATATGAGCGAAAAAAGCGAGTGCTTCCAATCGTGCGCAGACTACAAATTCGCAAAGTCAAATACATGCTACATGAATTTGTTCTGCAACCAGCAGCGGCGTTGCAACGGTGATATCATCAATTGCGAATTCATCGATTCAGACTCCTGGGTCTGTCCGTCGGTACAGAAATTGCTAACCAATCGCCAAACAAAACTGCTACTATTCATTTGCAAACTTCTCTTTTCTTTCTGTATTCATATAGAGTGCACCCAACAGACGGTACGATTACATTCTGTACGAGAACGGAAAGCTGCTGGGCAAGAAGAAATCGTGCAAAGCGACGAAGGTGGACAGCTGGTGGAGATACCTATTCTGGCATTGCTCCTACTGCATGTGCTATTGCGACGAGGCGAGTCCAAAGTCGGACCGATTCATCGCCCTTCGAAAGGCCGTCTCGGATATCGATAACAACATGTTCGATAATCTTGCGACAAATTAAGACCACCTTCGATCTTCCTAATTTTATTGTTCGCAGGGTCATCACCGGTTTGCGATTCGTCAAGCGCAATCGCATTATTCATCTGCAGGTGCAGCAGGGCAAGTTGATCGAGAGCGGAAAGATCGCACCTTTTTCGGTCAAGTGGGTGCCGGTCCACGAGTTCAAGATCACCGACCCCATGATCATCGATGGAAAGGATTACCACATTTTGACTTGGAAGAAGAGGGCCATCAATTTGGATGATTTGTACGCCCCCATGAATCATCTCGTTACAGGTAACGCAATAACAATAGCGATCGATGGGGGCAGCATCACATTTATAATATAATTATGATGATGCAGGCGTTCAATTTCAACTGATCGGGGCACATCTGAACCTGCGCATCAGGACGACACCCTTCGATATCGAAACCGGCGAACTGTCACCATCGAAGAGCGAATGGTTCGAAAATCTGAGCACCGATAGAAGCAAAATTCCCACATCGGACAAGGATATTCCTACTCTGACCAAGCAGAAGTCGGAGCCGCGTTCGACACCCGGCCAGTACCTGGAGTTCACGCACAGCGGCATCTCAGAAGATGCGGCGCAGACGACGGTGCCCTTCTTCGATGCACAACCGGTTTCGTCGATGGTTTCACCCATCGATGGCGTTGGGCTCATGTACAAATCTGCCGGCAATTACGGCGGATTCATAGCACCCAAACTTATGACCCTGGATTACTACAGGTACCTCGATCAGCATTCCGAAGATATGATTGTGCCATTAGCTGAGTGAATAATAAGATCGATCATAAAGAAATCGTTGCGATTATAATTTTATAATTTCGATTCGTTGCCAAATATACTTTACCAAGTGTACTAATAATAATTATTATTATTATATATAATAAAGAAAAAGCTCAATAATAAACATATTCTTTAAACAAGGCCGTTTCTTCTTTTCTTACTCGCCTAAATTATAATGTGTCAACAATTTTATTCGAAACAAAGCGAAAAACTTAATTACCAAGAAACCCCCACATCCGTCGTCCCCAGCCACAACCGCATTCAGATAATAAACGCATGCGTCTTATCGAGCAACAACGGAAGAAGAGAATAAATAAACTATATAATCGTTAATAAAATAAATTGCAGTTAAATGAGATATAAAAAAAACAGTAGTCGCAACGATAAGTTCAGTGCTGAATGTTAAAAACAAAAGTGAGTGAGAATTGGAAAAACGATCCTTTAGAGAAACAACCAAAAATTTCAAATCAATAGACGTAAGAGATCAAAGCAAGTACTAAATCTATATATGATGAGGCGAGCGCAAATTAATAATACGCAAAAGATTGCTTACATTAACGATAACACTTTATATGCGCAGGGATTATTAAACTACATGTTTTTCTGCATACATTATTTTTAAACAAGTATAAATAAGACTTAATGTTATCAAACGTTTACACGCAACTAATATTGATCAATAACAGAATTAGTTAAGCGGCATCCCAACGACCATCCATCGTTGGGATGCCGCTGCACGCCAGGTTGGTTGCATGCCTTCGAATGATACCCCCACCAGCAACCACCTAATTAAGCCACTGAACTGTCAAAAGTGCCAACTGACACTTAATTTCCAGTTGAATAGAATAATAAAAATATATTGGATTCAAACTGTGCACAGAGAGAGTAAGAGAGAGAGTTCCGAAAATCAAAGGATCAGCAGCAGCGGTATGTGATAGCAACAACAACAAATAAAGGAACAGTAACAGAATAATAATTACAATAAAGTCATCAATATAAATATGAATCAAATCGATTGAACAACTGTATGTTGATTATAAATACATTATGTGTATAAATAATTGTGAGGCATCAGAGGTCAGATGGGGAGAGATTAATAACCCCCGACAGCAGTATCCTGCGATTGAGAACAATATTCATAACAATATCATCACAGTTCAGAGACAACTTAAGTTGCGTGTATTGGCTAGAATGATGAGTAATCAAGACAACAAATGAACGAGCAACACCTGCTTCTAAATAATGATAATAATAAGACAAATATGCAAGAAACAAAAGAGATCGATTTTTTTGCGGAATTTGCATGAGTCACGTTGTAGAAGTATACCGTTGTTGCTTAAGGTCAGTCGTCGGATCGTATATTATTGATCAACACACACGCACACAGGATCGAGCTCTTTTCTTTCGCGCAATTTCGTCAGACCTTTGGCTTTTAACCAAATAAAATAAAATCGCGCTATAATTAATCTCCCGTTTATACTTTATAGATACATCGTGCGAAGCAGTTGCGTATATTGTTGATATGCAACATTGATGAGGAAGATGAAAGGTGCGTTTAGTATTTTGATGCTTGTTCTGAGCACGAGCTGGACCGTCGTCGTCGCGAACAACGAGTACCTCGAAGCAGATATATTCCGCGTTGAATTCCAAGAGTTATCGCGCAAACTCTGGGACAAGTACGGCCACGATAACAACGAGATAAATAAAAATGCGGAGGTTAGACTGATCGAAGAGTTTGAATCATTCGGGAGACGTCTGCACGAGGCATTCCCTTACGACATCACCCACGGCGTTTCTTCGGTGGACAACTGGCAATGGGCGAACGCTTACGGCGAGTTACGCTCAATCTACTCTCTCTATTTGAGCTTCGAGAGGTTCCAGAAGCAGCAGACTACGTCGGGCCGAATACCTTCGCCGAAGAGGGCCTGGATAGATCTGGTGGAGAGCGTGTTGAGTAACCACAACCTCTCGATAGTGGTCAGCTGCGAACGTCTGAACAAATACATCGTTGAGGACCGACTCTATCGGAAAATATTAACGGTACACACGCACTTGCAACATATAGATAGGAAAATGTATATATATATATATATATATATATCAAATATATTTTTGCAGAGCATGGACGGGATAAATTTCTGCAGTCAGGCAGATTCTCCGCGGATTGTACTGATGCATTTATACAATAACATAGCGATAACGCAATTGAAAGGATACATGATGATACAATACTCATATTTGCTCATGAAAATCTTGAATAAAGGTAGAAGTGATGAATGTAGGAAGGAGATTTAATTGACGAAAGTGAATATTTTCAGAGAACACCAGGGCAAAGGCGATGCAAGCGGAGAACGATTACAAATCGAACGCGCTCAAAAATCAGGCGGCGATGCTCGATGCGGCGAAACTGTCATCGAGCGAGTACTGGAGATGCGACCCGAACAAGTACATAAAAAGTGGGTAGTATATATGTATAAAATTTGATATTGAATAAAATCATATTTACACTTTGCAGACGAGAACTACATAGAGATTACCGAGTTACTGCAGGGTTACGTGCAGAACGAGGTCGATCTTAATCCGGACGGCAACTGCTGGGAAAATTGCGCCGCTTACAAATACACCAAAAGCCATTCGTGCTATAAGAATCTGTACTGTAAGCAGCAGAGACGATGCAACGGCGAAATCATCAATTGCAGATTCATAGATTCGGACATGTGGATTTGTCCGGCGGTACGAAGATTAAATTAGTTTAATACATCATGCATTTTGCATGCTGAATGTCGACACTTTACAGATGAGAAGCACCAACAGACGATACGAGTATATCGAGTACGAGAACGGCAATGTCTTCGGTAGGAAGCAGGCATGTCGAGCGGGAACGACAAAGGTGGACAGCTGGTGGAGATACCTGTTCTGGCATTGCTCATACTGCCTGTGCTACTGCGACGAGCAAAGCGTCAATTCCGATCGTTTCGTCAATTTGAGGGAATCCGTTTCGCGTGCCGATGAACAAATGTACGAGGAGTAAAAGAAACATCCGCAAAAGTTTACGATTTAATGTTTAATTGCAGGGTGTTGACTGGACTGAAATTTACGAAGAAGAACCGCGTAGTACACCTGCAGATCCAAGAGGGTCGATTGCAGGCCAACGGTAAGGTGGACAACGGAAGCGTCGCATGGATACCCGTCGAGAATTACAGGATAACGGACAAGAACGTATTCAGTGGCGAGGATTATCACACTCTGACTTGGACCAAAAGGGCCATGGATTTGGACGAATTGATAGCACCCGAGAACCACCTGATCACTGGCGTCAAATACAAGCTGATCGGATCGCACTTGAACTTCGAGATTCGCGTCACTCCATTCGATTACCGGACCGGAAAGATGCAGGCCCACCTGAGTCATTGGATGTCGAACGACAACACCGAACTGACGCCCATACATAACAGGTAAGCACAACACGATGAAGATTAAGATGATGGAGGGTAACTTCAGACTGTTCATTTCAATCTGCATTTTCACACGTCAGGCATGGACTATTTAGACCGGCCCCTTTGTGAGTATAGCAATATTGATCGAGTACAGTTGCGTAAAACTGTGAAAATTGTGAGATTGAGATATTATTGAGACGCGTTTGCTTTGCAGGAAGAAATTGGACCTGCAAAATAGGGATATTCCGATAAGGGCACTTCGCCGGTCTATTCCCGATTCCATGAACAACATGTACTTTGAATTCGAAGCCACCGATTTGGAGAGGGACGCGGCGCAGACGACGGTACCGTTCTTCGATGCGCAACCGGTGAAGAGCCTGGACCCCGCCCCATTGATCGGGGCTGGTCTCTACCACAAGGGTCAGGAACACTTCGGAGGTTTCGTCGCCCCCAAAATTATCGCACTTGATCCGATACGGTACATCGAGAACGCGAGAATCGATCTCAAATTGGAACTGGATCGAGAGTGATTCAGTTTTGAAGTTTTAACTGTTCCCAAACGTTATTACCATGTTAAAATTAGCATTTAGCGAATAAATTGAGTTGTAATATTGTTGTTGTTGTTATTATTAATATTTGTGGAATCTGACCTGCACTCGGAGCGGATGCATCATCAGCAGGTGCAGAGTCTCGGGCGATGGCAGAACCTCGTTGAGAGAGATCGACTGTTTGGCTACGGCCTGGCACAAAAATACGGCCAGATAACGATGCAGCGGCAAATGGAAGGACACTTGGAAGCTGTCGCTCTGAAAAATGTAATGTCAATTATTATAATTAGTGATGAAAATGAGGGTGGTAGTTTTCTCACCACTACAGGATTCGTATAATTGATGGCATCGAGCCACTCTTGCAGAGCAGCCAAGCAGGAAGTCAGCACCCTTCTGGTGAGGGACGAGGTGCTAGCATCAACCAGGTGTGAAACCAGCGCCCACATTGGATACGCGCTCGCCTCCAATTCAGCACTGAAAGCCGCATAATAGGTGGTCGGCTCGAATTCGACGTGCTGATTCAACTCCCTCTGGTTAACGTTCATCCCTTGCAAAGACACAGCACCACATATTGAAAATCATCGCGCAAGATATAGCTGTGGTTTGTACTACCTTGAAACATGGATAGGAAGGTGAACCACATCTCCAGCAGTGAATCGTCCGCCATGAATCTGAGCGCGACGGGTCTATGCGACAGAACGTTATTCAGATCGGAGACTAATGGCCAATAGCAGTGCTCCTTCATCACGGGTCTGCCGCAGTCGACGACGTAATGGAAATTCTTGTCGGGATCTGCAGATAGAAAATGTAGATAGATAGAGAGGAAGATAATGCATGTAGTATAAAGCAATTAGCGATTCGAATCGATTAAATTACCGTGCAGCGTGTTCTGAATCAGAATTTTGCTCATCATGTACTTGAGGCTTACGACCATGACGTGCAGCAGGTTTAGCTGCTCGGTCATCCGCAGAGCAAGGCCCTCGTTCGAGAAGAGCTGAACGCTGACGTGGACGACTCGATTGCTCAGCGTGTCCGGATCGGCGGACCGCTCCAGCATCATCGAAATGCGACTGTAGTGCAAGACGAAGGCGCGCGTAAGTGCTTCCTGAATGAAAAAGATACAAATAAGCACGATTGTAATGGGAGAAGGAGTACGAGCACATCTCGCAGAAACGGACCTTGTAATCGGCGTCGGGAAGCATATTGAGCAATAGACAGACAACTTTCTGGGGAAACTCAAATTTTACGGTCCAGAAAACGAGTTCCTCGAGAAAGGTCTTATGGACGAGATTCTCCTGCAATGAAGGACAGTCTTTGTATTCATCCAGCGGTACCGGATTCGGCAGACCCTTGAGTGCCTCCTGGTAGATCTTCTTCGAATTGGCCAGGTACTGGGCGTAATCGGTCTCGGGCACCGGGTCGGGCTGCTCGTTCAGCACCCGATACATCTGCGGATTGGTGAGGGCTGATGTCATTACCCTGCGCATCAGACCGCCCATATTATTGAAGTCGAGCAGCATCGTGATGAAGGCGTCGGCATCGTTGATCGCCCATTTGTACGCGTCCGGATTGCCGTAGACGCTGTTCTCGCGTAGGTGCAGCACCAGCCGCATGATGATTCGCGGCATCATCGCCTGGGCGACGCACATCAGATCGGAAGGAGCCTTCCCGGTATTCACGGACTTGTTAGGTCCGTGCCTATCGCAGAATCCAGTCTCCTTCATCACCGATGTGTCACCGCAGTCGCATGCACCGCCCGCCTGACTCAAGAACATGTTGAAATCGTGTCGCTGGTGGTTGCCCTTCTTGAAGCACTCTGTGCACAGCGACATGCACGGCGATATCCCGCAGGTACGGCATCTGTACGCCACGAAGTTTGGCGTCCACACCAGACCGCACGTTGTCGCATTGTCGAACGTCCTCACTGAAATAAATATCGCAGTTACCACTCATCGTAGTCGTCAAGATTATAGAATATTAGATACCTGTGCTTGCGAATTCGTCGGGCGTGCGACCACCGGCGATGAGCCACTTGCACCAATCTATCGCCTCCCATTCGTCTATCGCCTTCGACGGGTTCAGCAGGTTATCGAGCACCTCGTTCAGGTGTCGTGGGGCCGCGTTGTTTGCACAATCTGCATGCACGTATGCAGCTGCCGCTCGCTTCCCTTTCGAGATCAGGACGCGCACCTCAAAATCATCTTTTGACGCCATCAGAACTGAAATCATCAAAGAAAACTCGAATTAGTTGCAATTCAAATCTGCAAACATTATCATTTTTTTTTTTTGTAATACAAACTATAACATTGACCGTTGAGATTTGTTCGAATCATTAAGAATCTTAGACAGTTTCGAGTTTAACAAAGATATTTTCAATAGCAAGAACACAAATTTTCATATGAAAACAATCGATTCAGTCTTGCATGAAATATTTTTTGATTTTTTGTATCCATTAACAATGGAAAATTCTTCTATTTTTTTTTTCAATTCGAAATTATTCTTGGTCTTACCAAAAGAGAGAAGATCTTTTTTCTGCAGTTGATGTTGGAGCATCAATTAATTTCAACGTTTGAAAGACATTTAGATGCAATAACACAATCGACAATTTATGTATTGATTGATCTTAACCTCAAAAGAGCAAATAAAATAACATTTAAAAAAAATATATATAAATAAAAATAAATGAACACTGTTCACTGTGCAGATGACCCACACCAAATTGGATTGTAATCATGCAATAGTTCGCAAGATTTTTAAACATTTACAATACACACATTTGGTGAGAAGACAATAAACATATACATTGATGCAAGGTGAGAGAAGGAATGTGTGTATGTGTGCAGAGAGGAGAAGAGGGAGAATCACATTGGGTCATAATTAAATTTAAACAATTATGATGAGTGTTTATTTGCGTGTGAATATATTGATGCATGAATTGATCAAATCAAAATGAGATGGAATAATAGGAAGGATTCACCTGGACACGCCACCCCCACAACACGTTTGTTTGACAAGTTGTCAGAATTATTATATATATATATTTTTTTTTTTTGATTATTAATTATGTGTCACTGACAACAACCTGTCATTGTCAGTGTATTTCGCTAAATGTTTTCCTTGTTGCCGGGTGGGAGGTGGTTTGTTGGGTAAAGTGGATTTGTTGTTTTTCCATTCGATTTGCAAAGAGGAGAAACACACGAATATAAAGAATGCAAACACCTTGCGAATGGCGATTATTATTACCTCATAAGCGCCGAAGATCTTGGACGTGTCACCGAAATTTGGGGAAGGAAACGCGACACGGTTACAAGTACACCGCGTACACTAGAATTACGAAATATGCGAACGCGACGACAGATGATCAAGGAGTAGAAAAAAGTAAATAAACAAATAAAATAAATAAGTCGAAACGAAAGAGAAAATATTGTGTTTGTGTGTGTATGCGTGTGTGTCTTAAATACAATAGTTTATTTCGTGTGTCCGCGCACCACACACACACCAGAGTGAGCGATTGACTCTACTTCTTCACTTGAACGCACATATTCGTATTATTCAACCGTTAATTATGACACTGCATCATCCACCACCGACCGAGTCACCTGTCGTATGTCTGCCTGCACGATGATCACCAAGGACCAAAAGAATGAAACACACGATTAACGAACGAACGGTGCGACGCGCCTCTCTTTCACGGTGACGACGACGATGCGAAGAGTTCTCCACACCTCAGTCACTTGTTCGTCTTCCAGTCTAGTCCGGCCATCGCGAACGGCAAGCCAAAAGAATCCACGTAAAACTCACGGAACCAAAAAATTAATACAACGCACGCACACACCGACAGATACTTACACGCGCACACACACACACAAAACTCATGCATACGGCGGTGCGCACACACGCATACATATGTACGGATTTGAAGCGCGCGCACGATCGGCCACCAGTCTCTTCACGGATTCAAGAACGTTCGCGAAAGATGAAGAGAGAGAGAGAGAGAGAGAGAAAAAATACCCGTATCGAGAGAACGCACTTTGACGGATCGCTGTTGCGATGACGATGGTGGTGTGGTGGTAGTCAGGGATACGTCAGTCAGTGGTTAAAAATTGTGCCGCTTGGCGACACGATTGACCGATGGCCTTGGCAGTTAAACGGATGTAGGCAACGTTAAGAAATAAAAAAAATTCATTTTTTTCTTCTTAATGTTGGCAACGTTATATATATATATATATATTTTTTTTTTTTTAAATATTAAAAATAAATATAAATAAAAAATAAATGTAAATAGCAAAATATTTTATTTGCCAATTAATAATTTACAACTTCGTGATACAAGTACATGGCAGCAATGGCTATGATCGTCTTTGTAGTGCATTCTGATATGAATCCCATCAATTATCAATCGAGATGCTTCATGTCCACTCACTTTTGAAAGAGGATCCATCCACTCTAAGGAATAAACATTTATTATTAGTATTTAAGTTCAACAGTACATCTACAATACTTATTTCTTCAGACACTATTTCTATTGTCTCACAGTAAAAGTCATCTATATTAACAAGAATCAAAGTCAGTAAAAGTCATCTATATTAACAAGAATCAACTCTTATTGTTTGATAATAAGATAGATTCAAATTTAAAAGATTATTACCAACAGATTTATTACTATCATGAACAATACTCATAGCTTCTACTGCACTACAATAGGAGTGTTCAATAAGATTGTTACTATCATCAACAATATTAATTTCATCGACCTCTACTACTTCCAAAATGTTTTTGGGCAACATGGGGAAATCATAAGAAAATAAAATCTACTTTTGTACTCATCTGTGAAATGTAGATTACAGACCCTCTCTGATTTACATATAAGCTGATCATCCATGCCTTTTAGAATATTATTCCCTGTAGCTTTTTTCCACTGCTGAAACAATGGCGAATTCAGCGGAGTAAATTTCCTCATAGGAATAACGTCGCTGCATTTAGTAAAACATCCTTCGACGCAACAAGTTAAAACCGTCCTAATACACAACGCACACGACGCACACAACGCACATTCATTAATTAACAAATTTCAGTTGATTTAACTGTTCCTTTGTTTCCAAAATACGCTACGACGCAAACTATAATAGTTATTTGTCACAAAGTAAACATTTAAAAATGCTCCGAATATTTCCGAATGATTCCGAATATCAAAAACCCGAGGTAAAACCCATGCAGCCAACCTAAATTTAAAGACAAAAAAAAACGTATCCTCTGAAGCCTCCCTGGTGGTAGTTTTGATTGGTAGGGGGTGGGAGGATGTGCTGTGTTTCGCGGACACGATTTCTCTCATTCATCGCAGATATTAACCGGAGGCTGTGCGACAGAGAGAGCCATGTTCGGAAGAGATGGGGCGAATTTGTATGTGGTCGCTACGAGAAACCATGAATCCGAAAAGCGAAATTAGCCGCACATCATCTCTCCGATTGTATTCTCATACCCAAAAACGATGCCAACCGCAAAAATTGGAGCAACGAGCGACATCTACCGATCGACCAGCGTATAACCACGTGGTTACATCCTTACAAGAAAATATTCAAATTCTCGATAAACTTTTGAATTTACTTAAAAAATCAATTTCATAATAGTCTGTTCATTTCTATTAAGATTTCATATTTCGTGCAATTAATTGCCAAGTATCGTACATAACTTGCATAGTATTTGTTACAGACACACATTATCCAATATATGGCAAGTATGAATTTGTATAAGGAAAGTGAAACTTACACCTTGCATATTTGTAAGAGAGGATAAAGGATTGATGATTGTTTGTTGATACATTGAAATGCATAAACACCTGTTAGGGATAATTCTATTGTGGCAAGGTAATTTTTTTTTCTCTCCTATTTAATGTGTTTATTTGTATTTTTTTTTTGTTTGCTTTCATTTTATTTTTTTTAAAAAGTGCATTGCATGTGATAATCCTCCAATGCACATTCACAGCCGTGTTTGTTCAGTAAACGTAAAACTGCATTTACCTTCTCTTATTTCCACCTTTCTTCTTGCCGCCACCGCTTTTTCCTTTCAGTCGCTTTCGAACACCGGACGACATCTCCATGTCATCTTGTTCATCGTCGATGCCCTTGCGCTTATTTACTCCCTTCTTCTCGACGATATCTTTGAGATCGACGCGCGCCAACCTATTGGATTCGGCGACACGCTCCTGCAGCACCATCACTTCATCCTCCTCCGTCTTGTACAGCGGCAGCTTCTTGCCAATCAACTCCTCTATCCTCTGGTACAGCTCCACATCGTATTGTGTAACGAAGGTGATCGCTTTGCCGGATCGTCCAGCTCGGGCGGTACGACCTACCCTGTGAATGTAATCCTTGCTGTGCGTGGGAATATCAAAGTTGATGACGACGTCCACGTGCGGTATGTCCAAGCCTCTGCTCGCCACGTCCGTGCAGATGAGGATTGAGCGATTTTTCGCCTTGAACTTGGTCAGCGCGGCCAACCTCTTGTTCTGCGACATCTGCCCGTGCAGTGGAACGGCCGTGAAACCCAGGTTCCTCAGCATCAGCGCCGCGCGGATGGTATTGTTGCAGGTAGCGCAGAAAATGATGAAACTGTTACCGGCCATCTCGTTTAGCAAATGCACCAAGTACACGTCCTGCAAAACCATATCTTGTTAATATAAGTGAATACAGGAAAAACAAAAAAACTAAAACGCACCTTAAACTTCACCGGTATAAAGATGTAGTACTGCAACAGCTTCTCAACCGTTTGATACTTGGTGGACACCTCCACCCTAACGGGCTCCTTCAGACAGGCCCTCTGCAATTTGTTCACCTTCTTTGTCATCGTCGCCGAAAACAGGAACGTCCGCCTGTCCCTCGGAATAACTTTCAAGCATTTATCCACCTCCACCTCAAAGTCCATATTTAGGATTCTATCCGCCTCGTCCATAACCTAATTATAAAAGAAAACAATTATAATATTGAAATAACAGTAACGTAAATTAATTGGATCAATTGATAGCTCAGTGGTAGTGACGAAACATTCAATATAATCATAATTAAATCATTTCCTGTGTTATGCATCATAGACGATTACAAATAAATACATACGTATTTCAGCATGTTTGTTGCAACTCACCAAGAATTTCAGCGATCTCAGATTGAAGCCCTTTGTGTTTTCCAAGTGATCGATGAGACGTCCAGGCGTGGCGATTATGATGTGCGGCTTCTTCGCCAATATAATCGCCTGAGACATCATGTCCATGCCACCCACTATCACAGCGCATTTAACTCCGATCGCAGATCCTGCACAAAACAAGGCAACAGTATTAGAATTATTTTTTAAATTACACAATTATCGCTATAATTCAAAGAGTAATCAGCGGTAGTGACGAAACTTTAGTATTTTATCATTATAAAATCAAGTAACTTAATATATACATCATTTGCGAGCGTATTAATTTGCAATAATTCAATCAATATCACTCACCGAGCGCCTCAAATTGTTCGGAGATCTGGAAAGCCAATTCCCTTGTTGGCGTCAGAACCAAAGCAAAGTATCTTTGCGGACATTCCAATAAGGCTTGCAGAATGGGTAAGGCGAAAGCTGCCGTTTTTCCGGATCCAGTCTCTGCCAAACCGATGATATCCTTGCCCTCCAGAGCAAGCGGGATCGCCTCCCGCTGGATCTTCGAAGGCGCCTTCCATTTCAACTCTTCGCATGCCTTGCACAGAGTATCGACTAATCCCTGAATGAACAAACGATTAAACCAATTAATAGAATTGCATTGAAATTGAGAGACGGGTTGCGCAAATCGAATTCGCATCAGTGGTAGTGACGAAACTAAGGTACATAATCATCTTCGTTTTAAATCATTGTTACTATTGTTATACATCATTTAATCGTCGAGACAAGCGTGCTTCGAAAAAAAAAAAAAACAAATGAGAAATCTTGCATTGTTTATGGTTAAGGTTATGTTCGCACGTGGTTTTCTTCTTGCAACTTACCAGATCTTGCCACGTGACTGCGGATTCCTCCTCTTTCTCTTCGTGGACGGAATCCTCTTCGTTGTCGCTGTTCACCTCTGATTTATTCTCCTCTTCGGAACTCATTTCTTTTTTGTTACGAACTGCGTATAAAAATAATTAAAATAAGGAAGGAAGACGCTTCTTCGTCGGCGACGCAATTTAAAATGGCGTTCGTTGCTTGCAATCGCTGCCAACTGTAAGTTGAATGTATGGTGGCGTCCCCGAGCGGCGGAATGTTGAAAACGCAGATAGTCTAATTTCTGTTCGACGATTAACAAATTGATTAACGTTTCGAACGATCGCGCCAGTTTCGTTTGGTGGTGCGTTTTATTTTATCTATTTTCTGGTGCGCTGGCTGGAAGTGGCGTTACGAAATTGGAGAAAGTTACGACGAGTTGGTATGAGTGCGCGTCAATGGTGTTGACGTAAAAGTCAGCTTTTTTTTTTGTATCGTGGTTCGACCGATGTTTCGGACGTGCTTGTCAAAATTCGCTCTGGGTCCGAAATGGCTTCTAAACAACAAGAAATAGAGGTGCTGGATAATTGGGAGGATATCGAGGAGTCGGACGTGAGTAACAGAATCATGGATTGATCGGGTTGGGGGGCGGCGGCGGAGGTGGCTGCTGTTGAAGATGATTGTGTCACCTCTCCGAACCATCGTGGCGGTGGCGAAGATGTTGAGTTGGTGGCGAACCCCTTCGTCGTCTCTGCAGCTGTATCAGCAGCAGCAACCGCCGCCATTCCAGCATACTTCCGATTATTGCAGGTTATGTGCGATTGTGACACACTTTTTGTTTGCAGGTCGAACGGAAATTTAGTAAGCTTCTATTGCCGGGCACCAGGACATCGTCGACGGCGACGACACCGAACACAACGACGATGATGCCGTCGATGGGCGGCAGCGGTGCTGGTTGCGTGACGCCCGCCTCTACAACGTCGATGCTATCTCGGAGGTTAGGATTCGTATAACAATGCAGTATATAATATATATATATATTAATGAATAATAAGAGACGATGCGCGCCCCTCACGCTGTGCCCATTCATACGCATTGCTGGGTGGTGGGTGTTTGGCGAGCGTCGTCTTTATTCCCTTGAAAGAATATTCGAGTTGTAACCGCAGTTGGGTTTTAGTTGTAACGGCACAAATGGGTCCCCAATCAATATTATACTTACAGGAGACGATGCCCTCCGGTCACAGTACGCCCCGCCTGAGCCCACAGTGACAATCTTGCGGCGACCTACGAAAGAGAACAATAGCCAGAATGATAACAAAGTGTATCAGCCGAAAAAGACACTGAAGCAAAGGGAACAGGAGTATGCGGAGGCTAGGCTAAGAATACTGGGGGCCACGCATAGCGGCGAAACTAAACCGGAAGAGAGGTGAATTGATGCAGACACTGAATATAGAGATTATCAAGGAAACTAATACATTCATCTATGTTTTTACAGTCGAGTCTCAAGTATACAGAACAAACCTAGGTCTGTGGAAATTGAAAATGTGATAAGGTTACCGAAAGGCCCGGACGGAACGAAAGGTTTCTCCCCATTGAAGAGATAGTACATAAGCAACAGATCATTTATATATATATATATATACGTATATGTACAGAAACGCATACACACAAACCCACACCCACATATATATATATATATATATATTATATAACAATTATTATTATTAAGCGAGATGAAGGGAAACAGATGCAAAGTGGAAGCAAACATATTTTCATAAAACAAAAAATAATTAGGATACAAATATATGTGTATAATAATATATAAATAATAGTGAGGATTATGTATATACATATATATATATATATATATGTATACAATTCTATATTAGAAAAGTGAAATTGTTGCAGCATCAACTACATGACCACTTTATGTAACATTGAGTTGAAAACGGACACTCGCTCACTCACCATCAATTTCCTTCCCTCTCGCCCCTTTCATTATTTCCTCACTTATTTTTTTTTCTTTCGATGTAAATGCAAAAATTACCTTCTCCTATTTGATAATTATTCTACTTCTTTATTATTATTATTTTTTTTGTTCTTTTTAAGGCGATTTAGGTTGTAAGACATTCTTTTTTTTATGTTACTATTTTAGCGTAATTTATAATTGTAAATACTTTATATACGAAATAAGAAAAGAGTTTCTTTCTTGCATATTTTCTTTTTATCTCCCCTCTCACTCTATATATATATATTAGGTGAAGAAAGGAATGCACTTGTCGCTGCAATTGTATGCAAGTCTCTTTCTCGCTCGAATTTTGTTTTCAATTATTTCTCAAAAGTACTACTAAACCTACATATATATATTTTTAAAGATTATTATAGAAAATTACTTTAAATTTCAATTGTTTCTCTTTGGAGAAATTTTAATAAAAATTAGTTAATAATAAAAGGGAGATAATAAATAGAATTAAAATGGTCACCCCTTATTTTCACCGACACGTTTGATCTGTTGCGCGCGCGCGCGCGCGCGATAGCTTCTGGTCATTTGCTGGTCGTGAGTTTGGTGATCGTGTTGATGAGTTGAGTCTTCTGCTGGAGTTCCTCGCTGATCGCGGACAGTTCGTCGCTGCGCCGCTTCAGTTCCACGTCGAGTTGATTCAGCTGCCGCTGCAGCTGCACCGATTCCTGAAAAACAAACCATTTAATTTCCTACATATATTATCTATAAACGGCATATTATTAATACCATCTTGTAGTGTTCAATGCTGGCGTTCGCCTTCTTAATAATCTCGTCCTTCTTCTCCGCGTGCGCCTCCTGCCGTTTCAGACTCTCGTTCAGCTTCTCGGCGACGGCGTTCAACTTGGCGTTGGTCTGCTCGAGCGCTTCCCGCTGCTTCACCAGAGCGGCCAGCTTCCGTCCGGCCTCCTCCAGTTCGGCAGCTTTTTCCGCGAGCGCCCGATCGCGCTGCTCCACCTGACTCTTCGTAGCGTTGTGCTTTCCCTTGATTACGTTCAACCGGTCGTTCAGCTCCCTCATGTGCTCGTCGTACTTTTTGTTTTTTCGCGCCGCATCTTCGCTGTTCTGCTGCGTGTGAAGCAGCAGCTGCCGGATCCGCGACAGCTCGGCGCTCAGCTGCGCCGTCCTTTGCTGCAAGTGGATGCACTGCTTCGAAGCCGCTTCCACCGAGGCCATGGACGCTCTCTCGGCGTGCTGCATCGAAGCCAGCTTGTACTCGTACAACTCCATCACTTGCGACGTCGATATGTTCACGATGTGCTTCTTTTCGCATGCTTCCTGCAAAATGCAATATGTAAATAAAATAATAGCATTCGAAATGGAAAAGCACCTTAAGCAGATCGATTGTGCGGTCCAATTTCTCCGCTTGGGCGACGGAAGTAATCGGGTACGACATCATATCGTTTGTGGATGTGGTCTTCTGAACGTCCGCCTTCATCAGCGGCTGAAGTTCCTGCAGCGCGACGGCCACCTGTCTGTGTGGGAACAGCGGGAATCCTGCGAGCGTGAGGATCAGCGCTTTAATGTCTTCATTGCCTTTGAAGAGCGCTTCGGCTATAACCATGTGGATCTGCCTGAAACCAAACGATCATCATCATCATCATTGACGATCACGAATCGATCGCAATATAGTTGATCATCACCTGTACTGCAGCAGCTCCTGGAGCGGCGTCACCCATTCCGATTTGATGCAGGCGATTTCGTTGATGAGCGCGAACGTGTGTATGTACAGAATGATCGCTTCAGGTGTGCAGTTGTTTGCGGACGGAAGCCTCGGGGAGGATCCAATTAATGGCACGAAAATCTTGCAAACGAGATCCTCGTTCAACGTCTCGACGACCGTTTGCTTGGTGTGCTCCACCTTGAGGAGGGCGGTGAACAGCTCCATCACGGCGCTCAGCCGACGACAGTGCTCGATGTTCATGATGGTATCTTCGTCGATATGCTGCAGATCGACCATGAACACGGGCAGAGCCTTCATCAGCGGCTCGAATAGCTGCATGTTCTCCAGCTTGCTGCTCGTCGCGACCGTGCGCACTATCCTCAGCGCCTCGTAGGAGACGACCTCCGTTTCCACCCAGCGCAACGCAACGTAAACCATCCTCGCGTAGAGCGGCACCAGATCGGGCAATTTCAACTCAATGAGCGAATGCACGAACCTGAACACGATCGACATGCATTCAGGATCCAATTGGGTTCCACCATCGCCCTTATTGTTGTTCTCTATAGCCTGCAATGGAAATGGTGTAACTGCACGTACTTATCACATGTATTCTGAGCATTAGAAAATTTACCTCCAAAATCAGCTCGACGTCCGATTTGTAATTCGTGTAAATGTTTGTAAAGATATTCAAAATATTAGAGTCGGATCCGTTGTTCTGCTGCTTAACGTCCAAGAAGAATTCGACGATGCTCCGCATGAGGATGGCGTCCTGCATTCTCAGCGTGTCGACGACCGATTGGAACGTTGCCGAGATCAATTTGACGAAAGTCTCCTCGGGTACAGGCTCGTAAATGTCCGATCTGTCCAGTATGATCATTAATTTGCAGACGTTGATCTTGTACATCGCGCCCTGAAACCTTATTCCTCCATAAGACTACAACGAACCAAGAAACCGAACTCATCCAATTACCTCCAGCCGATTGCAAACCCTCAGGAACTTCTTTATATCCATGCATCGAGTGAGGGTGTAAATCGCAGGGAGATTCTTATAGCACAGATTGACGAGAACACCCAGCGACAAACTGATGACCTGCTCATCTTCGGTTTCGTTTGCCACCCAACGAGTCAGCACCGTCATCAGATGGGGAAGATGCGGAATCATCCACGAAATCTTGATTCCGCATGATAGATCCTTTACACACACGAAAATTATTATTTGAAAATATTGAAATAATTTTGTATATTACCTGCATAACTAATAGCAATTGGATTCGTTTATTATTCATGAGATGATCTCCGAGAAGCCTTGAGAGTGCTGGGATGAATTGGTAGGTGTGTATGAGAGCATGTCGGGCAGCCGAGTTCCTGCAGGCTACGGCGAGCACATTCACGCAGCACCAAGCTATCGTCGATCTCGGCTCCAATATATTGAGCAACTCGTGGAGACTCACAAAGAATTCACACACTATACTTGTGTTTGGATCGAACACAGATATATCGATGACAACACTGAGAAGCTGCAACCGAATACTATAAAACAAATCACATATGCACATCAGACCAAACTCACCTGCAGATGCCTGTTGATCAAGTTGGCGCTATCCTCCGTTCTCGTCTTAATGTACTCGTTCACAGCGTCGATGAAATGCTTCATGTTGTAGTGTTTTGATTCATTTTTCATGCCCGACTCGAGCGACTGCTGGAGCCTGCTCATCCTGATAATCGATACTAAGTAATTAATCGAACGAGGGAACCGCGACCGGTGAAATCGAACAAAACAAATAACAACAACAAATCATGTAAAAAGGGAAAAAAAACGCACAACGAGCACAAACACAGAATCGCCGCTCAAAACTGACGCATGCGGCCGTTATTCAGCTTTTTAAACAATTGAAAGCGCTACCAACCTATGCAAACTAATTTTTTTTCGCGATTTGCACCGAAACGGTAACGATTACCGCATTCGTTTAGCGTTTCAAATTGATCCAGCAATCAATTTTAATCGAGAGAGGTAGAGAGAGATGGTAAATCGTATTTCGCGTTTTCGCTGTAGGCATTTTTCAATACGCTAGTGAATCGAATGTAATCTATTGACAAACCAATGGCTATCAGATTCGTAGAGATCAGGCATCCCGTTATACGTCTGTTGTATGATAGATGATACGCGAAATTATATAACCGTTAATGTGAATCGTATTGGATTTTGGCAATTGAACTGTGATTACGGTTTGTTTGAGCGTTTTCGTGCAGTTTTCATAGCACGTGCACTTGACAGGTTCGTGGACGATGACAGGTGATAATTAAAAAAAAATAAAAAATTAAAGATATCTTTTTTTGACAGTTCACGTATGCGAATATATGTATACATATATATATATATATATATATATATATATATACATATGTATATAGTGGTGTGTGTATGTGCATGTATGTATGTATTGTAGTCGGTGCATGATGATGTGATGTGTTATTACAGTAATATTATCTTTACTTCGTTGTTTAGATGCACGACCGAGAGCGTGTGAGATTCGCATAGGGTAGACACAAAACTACATATATATATATATATATATATATATATATATATATATATATATATATATAGAAAGAGAGATATATAGCGAGTGAGAGGAGGTGTTAATCCTGCTGTGGGCATCTTCCTCGCCGAGAGATACGATCCCAGGGTTGATTGGTCAGTAGTACTGAGAGAGTTCGAGTGCATATTGCTGTGGGGGGGCGCAGCCTTTCGTCATGGCCAGCCAGACGACAACAGCTAGAGGGGTGTCGCGAGTCCTGGAGAAGCTGGAGAACTCCATCAAGGAGGGCAACTATTATGAGGCCCATCAGATGTACAGGACACTGTATTTTAGGTACATAACCTAATTTGCCAATTGGAGAGATGGATGGAATTTTGATTATGTGTATTTGTGTGTGCGTTTTTTTTTTGTTGTTTTTTTAGGTATTTGACACAGAAGAAGTATGATGAGCTGATGGATCTACTTAGTAAAGGGGCTCTGCAGTTCTTGGAAAACGATCAGGTTAGTTAGAAAAGAGACAATTGGTGGTGGTGGTGGTGATTGAGTTCTTGTTTTTATTTTTGCTTGCTTTTGTTTTGCAGCAAGGGAGCGGCGCCGACTTGGGTATTCTGCTGCTCGACGTCCTTGAAAAGTCCGAGTGTCGGGCGTACGCCGAATGGTCGCAGCAGCTGAGCAAGATCTTCGCGAAGATCAATGCGAGCATACCCGAACGTGATGCGTTCTTAGCGAAGGCGATTCGCTGGTCTTCGGAAGACGGTATCCACGGTCATCCGTTACTGCACCAGAATCTGGCGCAGGTCTTCTGGAACGAAAAGAACTACTCGCAGGCGCGTTACCATTACCTGCACTCGCGGGACGGCCAAGGATGCGCCCGCCTCCTCATCGAGCTCCAATCCACTCAGGGTTACACCGCCGAGATAGATCTCTTCATCGCTCAGGCGGTGCTGCAGTTTTTGTGCCTGAGGAACAAATCGACCGCCAATCAAACGTTCACCAGTTACACGCAGCATCATCCGAGCATCAAGAAGAACGGTCCACCGTATCTGCTTCCCCTGCTGAACTTTATATGGTTTCTGCTGCGCGCAATAGAGACGCAGAAGCTGGCCACGTTCACGGTGCTCTGCGAGCAGTACGAGCCATCGATACGTCGCGATCCTTGCTACGTCCAATACCTGGACAAGATAGGACAAATCTTCTTCGGAGTGCAGCCGCCGCCCACGCCATCTGGCGCCGGCGGCGGTCTTTTCGGCAACTTCCTGCAGAGCTTCTTGGGTGGCCTAGGCGACGATGACGATGAAAGCGAAGAGGTCGAATCAGCATCCGTCCGCACGCAGAGACCGTCCGCCTCCAGCAGCAGCAGCAGCAGTAACCGAAAACCAATCGAAAACACCGAATTAGATTAAAAACACCCAAAATCAACACACACACACACGCGCGCGCGCATACATATATACGAAATTTTGTTATCCTCATCGTAACAACTCATCTACAATTACTTCTTACTCTTCTGCCAATCACACACGATACACGATGCTGCGACGGTGGCATTCTCGCAGCGAACGGTCGGGGGCGGCGGCGGCGGCGATTGTGCGCGAATCGGATGTTTTCTCTTCTTTTTTTTTTTTGGTTTTGTTAACCAGTGACGATGATGCCGGTTATTTTGTCCTATAAGCGGACGAATGAGATTCGATCCAAGTCTATAAACTAATATTTAAACAAATACATAAAAAAAAAACATTAATATTGATTCATACAAAAGAAAAAAAAAACTATTTAAAATATAATTATATTATATCCACGGCGGATTTATCCGTATTCGTACTATTATTTCTCCTTCCTCTCCCTTTCACCTATCCTGCTGCATTGTTCGAAACTATGAGAAATTAATATTTGTGTTTGACGTTAAATTACGCAAAACATCGCACGTTTTGCAAGTCATAGTGCAATTTTTATCGCGATGGAAGGAATATGATTTAAAATAAAACTTGCATATAATTAAATTGAATAAAGCTAATAATTATATTGTAATGTATTTTATTAATCATTGTTGTTACGCAACCGGAAATGTAACAGGATTGGGGGTTTGTAAAGTGTGTTGCATGTTTTACGTTAAACGTTGGTGTCGTCCAATTCGTCTATTTGAACGGAACTGGGCTTCCTCGGACCGAACGAATTTGCTGACGGAGATGTCGTCATGCCGTTTAATAGCATAGTCATCTCGTTGGAGTAAAGGTAGACCATGCCTGTAAAGAAATGTGTAATGATGATGATGATGATGCTATGAGGACGATCGTATTTATAAGTTTATATATGTATGTATGTAATAACACAATGTTTACACGTAAATACACAAGCTATAAATATTATGAAATTTGTTCGCTGAGATTCTCACGATGATTCGTAACAATTGCGTGTATCAAGCGGAATCGTTGGTCGGCATGTTGCTGTTCATTCGGTGGTAGGAAATGCGCTCGGCTTGATCTGAACATGGAACATAGAATAGAGACGACGATGATGGTAAAAACGAACGAAGGGACTAAACAAATACAAATGCATTCGATTGATTTTGTACGTACCGATCGGGTCTTGGAGACGATAGAATTCCGCGAGTTCTGAGCCGGAGCAGAGAGGCGTATCCACCTGTATGGTATTATCGAATTTCGAATACTTGACTTCGTATCCTTGTCTCTCCTTGTTGTAGCTGACGACCGGTTCGAACCGGTGACCCCAAAGCACTTCTGCAGCGACGTAACTCGACCTCGCCTGAGTCGTCTGTCCGGTGCTTTCAATAGTTCCCTCGAGGATAACGACGATTTCGAATCTGTCCAGCAGCATGTCGGAGGCTGAGAGCGTGTACAGAGGCGATTCCTCGTCGATCTTATGGACGATGGTCATGGGCCAGATGAAGAATAGATCTCCGTCGCATCCGTCCGCGCTGACCGCCAGCTCCGTCTGATATTGACCCATGACTTCGCCCTCCTTCGTCGTGCGCGCCCTTATCAGTTGAGCCCTTATACTAGCACCGATGATGTGCGACTTCCTCATGTCCCCGACCCTGAACATCAGACTGAGGAAGCCGTCCCGCTGACAGATAACCGCGTTCCTCGAGAACAGCAACGTCTGCGTCCGGTGCTTGGGTCTCGTCATCTTCGCGAAGACGATGCCCACCATGAAAGCCTGTATCATCACACCTGCATAACGAATGATATGTCAATATATGTCAATAACGTTTAATAATAAATAACGAATAAAAATGGGAATCGTTCGCATCTCACCTACGATGCTCTGCATGCACATGACGAAGATGGCCTCCGGGCATTCCTCGGAGGTGGTGCGCACGCCGTAGCCGATCGTGTGCTGCGTTTCTATGCTGAAGAGGAAGCAGGAGGTGAAATCGTGGATGGCCGAGACGCACGGCTGCCAACCTGTCTTCTCCTGCTCGTCCGGAAGATGATCGGCCTCCAGATCGCCGTGAGTGAACATTATCAACCACCAGATCACCGCGAATCCCAACCACGAAAGCAGGAAACTCAGGGCGAATGCAATCAACGTCCAACGCCATTGCGTATCCACCAAAGTCGTGAAGATGTCCTGCAGGAATCGCAGGCGATGCTTGGAGATGCGCGACTGAAGGATGTTGCAATCGCCGTTTTTGAGGATAGCGCGTCTTCTGATTTTGCGAGCAGCACCAGGGCGAAACCGATTCCTGCAACAACAAAACCCCAATCAGTAATACAATAATAATCTAAATTTATATAACTTAAACATGAACCTTGAAAGTTCAAAATACAATATGGGCACATCCAACATGGCGTCTTGCAACTACCAATGACGACGGTCGAACCTAAGGGCGTTACTAGTTGACTAACTTATACATTTAAAAATAGAAATTGCGAAAATAAGTTTAGATGGAAAATAAATGAAATAAAACCATTTGCAAATTACGAAAGTTAAATCGTTAAACATTCGATCGCTAATTTCGACACCTCGAAAAGCGTGCAGTAAACAGGGCATTGTTGAGCCGGACAATTGAGTGACGCTAGAGTTCTTCGACAATTGAACGATAAACGGATGGACAATCGCGGCGCGAAAAACACCCATTCATAGAAACGCCAATTAACGCCCCTCACATTTTAAGCATATTTATATCGTACACTCGTACAAATAGACGCAAACTATAAATATGAACTATTAATAACCCAATTTGCATGTAGCGACGAGGAAAATTAAAAAGAAATCAACAAAAAAAAAAACGGACTATGTATGTATGTAACTATTGAAGAAAACCTTAACGAAATGAAGAGAAAAACTAAATGAAATGCTCTGCCAATCGCTGATTTTGGAAAACGTGAATGCTAATACTAGTTTTTCTTTTGAAAACTCGAAACCAATCGTGATTTGCGAATTGGAGTAAAGTAGTAATAAAAAAGGTAATGAAAGAAGAAACAAATCCGAGTGGTTGACGGTTGCCAGTGGAAACAACCAATGGGAACGCTCAAATATCAATGGCAGCGCGAAATAATCGGCCAATCGGTTACCTCCTAACAAATGCTATTAAAAAACAAAGCAACGAAACGATGGTGACAGTGACAATTAGTGAACGGTTCGTTGATTTGTGTTGAATAACGGAGATGAGTTGAAGAGATAAATTGTGGATTGTAGGTTTGTGTTGTTTGATTTTGTTTTTTTTTTTTTACCTGGAGGGCGTCGGAGATTTGGGATAGTAAACGCCCGGCGTAATCTCATCGGAATTGATGATCTTCGGCGTGTGATTGTCGATGATGAGAAATTTCCTGTCGCTCGGCGGAGACTCCATCTCATTGAATCAAATTAATCTCTTCTCTTCTTTTTGTCGATCTTTTAAGGAAAAGTTGAAGACGGTAACGGGCGGTGTTGGTTATCTCGACGGATGGCACGACACGTCTGACGACTTCAACTAATTATTATTACGGGCCGATGATAATCGGTCGTTCCTTTGCTCGCTCATAATAATTAGAGCCGCGGAGGTGTCGGGGAGATCGAAAAAAGTGAGAAAAGTGAGAAACCCGAATTCGAAACGGGAATGCCGGAATGAGACGGAGCCAGTGATTGGTTGGTGGGGTGCCGTCTCACATGTCGCGTTAACGACATAAACAAACAGATGAAGAGAGGAGCTTAGCGACGCGAAGCCACGGCCACTCCGATCCAGCAACTGAAATGCACTTGAGCGGTGCAGATGATTAAGGTTTTAATTACCGGCGGGTGAGTAGAATGGTGTGAGAAGAAAAGAGGCAAGTAGAAATTGTTATGTAGTGAACGACGAGAAAAAGCGGCGAGTGATTAACCTCATCAAAACGAACGGACGAACGGATAACACTCGCTCGCACACTGCGCGCTTGTTTATACTAAACACTTTTTGTTTTGATAAGATAAGCACTATTGACTGTCGTTTCCCCATTAATTAGTGAAACGAGCGAGCGCTGCACACGCCACAATCGCAAAGTCGACTACTCCACTGGGAGGAGTGCGTCAAATCTTAAAATTAACAGATTGCAAGAAATTCGAAATAATGAATGTACCTAATCAAAGGATTAATGTATTTAAAATTAAAGAAAAATGTAAGTATCATCTTGATCGATCGATTGAAAAGGGGAATTTCATATTTAGATTAGAGTATATCCACCATTGAAGTTTAAGTGTTTCAATTATGCACATTGAGGAGGAAATAATCTTTTTCACCTGGAGTCTTTGAAGTGGTTGAGCGAGCTGCTGGCAGTCGCGACACGATTCAGATTCGGCGTCGAGGCGACGATCGCCGGCAGCGATATCGACGGTTGCAGGATGAGTGGCGAATCGGCGCATCCCTCTTCAATCGCAACGCCGACGTCGGAGAGGTCCTCCGGGTCCGCATCACCGGGACCTCTGACGAAGAACGACGATGCCATCCGGTCACAGCATCCTCAGCACCTGAAAAACGAAAATCGAATTAACACTTGTAACTATGGTTACGTTAAAGATAAAGGCATCGCGTTGCCATGACTTTTTTTTTAATCGAAGTAAATTATTAATGCGAATCAAAGATGAAATAGTAATCGCAAAGAATTTCCCCTTCTCCTTACCACGTTCGCTCTCACCTACTTCACCGTACGTAATTATATAATTCTGAGCGTGCGATTACGCAACAAAAATACAGTTGATAAGAGCCGCGAGGAAAAGGAGCAGGAGGAGGGGAGATGCCGACACCTGTTGTTGCTGTTTAATTGACCGAAACGATTTGAGCAAACACAAGTGTAGATTTCAAAGAAGTAGTTCAAAATGAAATACAATACGGTGACGACCGTGAGTTTCACCTCGGTCATCCGCTCTCGCTCTTCAACAACTACATCAACAACAACAACAACAGCACGATCTAAACGATATATCGCTTTTAGAGTGTTGTTAATTTCTTGAAATATCTCTTCTTCGACAGAAGTCTTACCCCTTATTTGATGGTGTTTCGTTTCCAATTCGATGGGGGGAAACAAAGCAACAACGACGACGTCGACTGTTTGTGAGTGGCAGCAGCGCACCGCGATCTTCGCTCGACGACGACGCGTGTATCATTGTTATGCACGACCGTTGCGACGATGGTCGCGTTTCGAAATTGTTACGGCATTATAAACATATATATATATATATACACACACACATACACACCACACGAGTATTGCACGGAGCGGTATTATTTCATCATTATTGTTTTATTCTTTGGATGAGAGAGAATGCGAGTGAGCAAGTGGTAAATGATCGTTGCGACCGGCGGAGGGGATTTTGTTATTTCAATTGAGCAGCAGTGAGAGAATGGATGAACGGACGGACAGCGTGGGTCGTCGCTTCCGGCCATTTGAACCGGAAATGCGGGAAAACGCGTCGAAGGACGACAACTTCCATTTGCATAAACTAAGCTAATTTCGACCAATTTGCCCGTCATCACCATCGCAGATTTCAATCTTACTTCACTGCGTTCACTCGTAATCGCTCGTTTCGGATAGTCGCATTCTGCTATCAATTGAATAATTTCAAACAAAATAAGATATTAAACTTTACGCATCCGAGCATTAGAAGTTGCATATAGTTAGTGCTATTATGCAATTGCTAGATCTTCGGTTGCATAGACTTGAATAATGCAATTCCTTTTTATTTCTCTTTACGAAGCGACGCAAACGTAACGTACCTTGCCAGGCGCATCCGCAATTAAAACTCGTTAAATCAATTATTTCGACTATTGTTCAATCAATTTTCAAAGCATTGCAGATAATTGATAATCTTATGTAATATAAACGGTTTCATATCATTTGAATGAAATGTAAATAAAGGAGAAGGTACCAGGCGCATCCGCTATTCAATGGATAATGATGGAAGACAGGAAGGAAGAATATTTTAGAAATAGAGAAACGCACGCGAAAGTATTATATGTGTATTAAAAAAAAATAAATATAAAAAATAACGATGCGATCTATGCAACTTGTCTTGCATTAATATGTTTATCAAATTATCACGATTCATCGAACAATTGTCTGACTATTCTCCTGGGAATAGTTTTTTTCTTCTTTTCTTATACAGCCACCGTGGTGTGGTTGTGCGGTGCGGACATGCGACGACCGAAGGAGAGGCCGACGGAGGAGGAACCGCCGTTGCGACTCAAAAGTACGGCCGTGGAGAGAGGTACCGAAGCAGTAGAATCGGTGTTGGCCGATGAGGAGCAATGCAGATTACCAATATGAAAGTGGTTTTGCTGCTGTTGCTGATGAAGATGATTATTGTAGTTGTGGAGATGGTGTTGGTGCAAATGGAGGCCGCCGTCGGCGAGGCTCAAATCAATCGACATCGAGTCCATACTGCACAGGGTGTTGCTCGACGGCGACCTGCTCGAAAAGTCGTACGACATCTGTTGCTCTGCGAGAGAAACACATTCGAGAGTTAAGCACAGTTGAAAGGGGGATGAATGAATTAGAGAAAGAGATAAAGAGAGAGAGAGAGAGAGATATGCTGATGAAACGGCAGAAGTAAGCAAAGTCATTTTAGTAGAGCCGCCGGCGAAGGTCCGATGAATGAGGCGAAGGTTTTAGTCTTTGGTGTTAGAGGAAGCCACTGCCAAAAAAAGAATTGTTAAGAAAAGAAAATAACTGTCCCCCCCATACGGATGGGAGCGTAACATAAAAAATAAAGAAGAAGAAAAAAACTGTAAGTACTTCTCATGGTCAGGGGGTTGTGGAAATTTAAAATGGAAGAAAGAGAGAGAAAAAAAATATTTTTTTCGTTCAATTTAGATTTCCAGGTTCAAGTGCACGTTGGACGGTGGCGGTTGCTGATCATTCGACGGATCGTGCTGTCTAAAATCTGCAAATGAAAGAAACGTCGCAAAATGCGAACCAATCAAAAATGAAGTGGAAAAGACCTAGGCCCGCCTATCTCTTGTCTCGACCAATCCCGAGAAGGATTGGCAGATAACCAGAGGAGATTCGAATTTTTTTTTGTTGTTTTCTTTTGACGGAATTTGTTGATAATGGTGGATGGAAACGCACTCACCGACGATGCCAAATTCGTCGAGCTGCTTGGCGCTGGACAGAGGTGTATCAACTTCGACGGTGTTGTTGAAGAGAGCGTAATCCACCTCGTATTCGCCGTTCAGCGATTTGAATGAGACGAGCGTCTGGAAGCGGTGACCCCAGAGGATCTCGGACGGGAGATAACTGGATCTTGCTTGCGTCGTCATCCCCGTCGACTCGATCACACCCTCTGGAATAACAATTGATAAACAATTGTAAATCACCTAGACAACATCATCATCATTTACCTAATATGACGACGATTTCGAAGCGTTCGCGCAAAAGATCCGTCGCTGACAATTGATAGAGCGGTGAGTTCTTGTCGATCTTGTGCACTATTGTCGTGGGCCATATGAAGAAGATCTTGTCTTCCTCCCCATCACCTCCAACCTGTTGAAAAAGTTAACGAATTAATTGAAATTATCGTTTTTTTTTTTATCATTGCATCAATCAATCAATCAATCAATTATCAACCTTGAGTTCCGTCTGATAGAATGGTAGACTTTCGCCCTCCTTGGTGACCTTGTGTCTGATGAGCTGCGCCCGGACGTGCGCTTCGATGATGTGCGACTTCCTCATGTCCCCGACCCTGAACATCAGACAGAGCGTACCGTCCCTTTGACAAATGACTGCGTGCCTGGAGAAGAGCAGCGTCTGCGTGCGTTTCTTTGGGCGCGACAATTTCGCGAAGACGATGCCCACCATGAAGGCCTGTATCATTACGCCGGTGATGGACTGGAGGCAGAGGAAGAAGATGGCCTCGGGACAGGCTTCGGTCGGCGTCCGATTTCCGTATCCGATCGTATGCTGCGTCTCGACGCTGAACAGGAAGCACGACGAGAAATCCCTTATGTTCGTCACGCATGGCGTCCAGCTGGAATTGCTCTGAAAATCATTATCATCATCATCATCATCATCATCATCGTTATTAATCATCATTATCTGAAACGATCAATTTATTATGAAACTTACGAAATTCTGCGGGACGAGATCGCCGTGCGTGAAGCTGATGAACCACCAGACGATGGCGAAAGCCAACCAAGACAAAAGGAAGTTCATCGAGAAGACGAAGAGAGTCCAGCGCCATTGCGCATCCACCAGGGTCGTGAAGATGTCCTGCATATAACGAGTGCTTCGCTTCGCCACGTTCCCCTGCACCACATTGCAGTCGCCGTGCTTGAAAACCACCCTTTTCCTTATGCGACGCGCATTAAACCTCGATTGCCGATATCTGCAGTACAAGAAAATTAAATTATTAAATAAATTAATATTCTTAAATACGCGAAAGGTTAACGAACTTTCTGCAAGAGTAAACCACGAAAGCCGGTATGCTAATTTCAGTTTCTTCTTCTTCTTCTTCTTCTTTTTGATCAACGACCACACCAGAAGGAGGATCAAACAACTTCCCCACCGAAAAACGAGTTCCAAATATCTCTCGCCTTTTTACAAAGAACACAATTCATACACGTATATAACTATAATATCTCTCCCTCTCCTCCTCTCCTTCGCTTTATTACCTCTGTTTCTTTATTTGCTTATGACCCCTTTATTCTTTTTCTTTTCCAACTGCGAGGAAGAAATTCAAAATGTAAATATTTATGCAACTGCTGCCGCTTATTCCATTTTTTCTCTCTCTCTCTCTCTCAACTTATTATTATTACGAGTACGAATATTTTCAAGCTACTAAATAAATGATCCCGAACGTCGCCCGTAAATCGTGACGTGTACGTCTCCCAAGTTCAAAATCCGTTTATTTTCTTCTTTATACCCTCCGAAATCCAACAAATAATCAAACGTCCATCAATTTTTTTTTGATTCTCTACATATATACAACTGCAATCCGTCAAAATTATAATTTTTATTTGCGTTCCTTTTTTGACTGACATCAATGTCAATTACATGATGTAAAACAAAATCTTTTATTTGACGTTTGATCGTGTCAAATATTTGTAGCTATCCGTCAATGAATCCTGTTAATAATGGGAAGGGAAATAAAATGTAACCTGTTCCATTCGTCCAGCCAGGCCTGCTCCGTGGACATGGACACCCTTACGACCAGCATGGAAACTTGCGACAGACATTTCTTCAGCATCACACTTTTCGTCCTTTTATTTTATTTTTTTAATTTTTCAACTATGATGATGCAAATCTGATGACCTTGGATCGCGAAACACACGAGAAGAGTCTCGCACATAAAAGAACTATCGCGAAGATGAAACGTTCAATCACATTTTGCGTGATTTGGTAACAACACGTGTGAAACGGAGGCACTGAAAAAATTCAAGGAACAATGATTGAAAGAGTGAGCGAGAGAATCGAACGAACATAATTATTTATACGCTCAGTATAAGTCACAAATTAATTATAGAGTCGTGCTAAATTTAAATAAATTTGTCTCGCCTTCCTTACAACCGTTTCTGTCCTCCACGGCAAGCATTCGTTGCACAATCTGACGTTACTCTTGGTCCAGAAAAAGATAAATATGCAGAGTGAGAAGAGAGAAAAATTAGAGAAAATAAAATAAAAAGATGTAAATTAAGAGCGAATATAACTAATTCCCGGTGCCAATTCTTTACGTGTCCAATTTACGATCCAGAAATAAAGTGGCGCGTACTTGTTTACATATAATAAACATGCATATACGCGTAATAATCTTGGGTGCAAGCGAATTCGAGAATTATATTATATAATTTCTGCAATTTCTTCATTTCAAAATGTCACTTTTGACAATTCTGATTGAATTTTCTTAATTTGATTCGGCATTTGCAAACGTTTGGACGCGTTAAATTAATTGTTATTTTTTCCGTATTGTTACATAAATATTCTTGTTTCATTGTAAATAGTGCGAACGCGATGGGCGGTCGGCAATGAATCGGTGCGATATATTTTAATCGCGCACGGAAATAGCGCGTCCGATGAAAAGATGAAAAGGAACAAAAAGAAATTTTGGTAGAGGCGTGTGGATACGTAAGAGAGCGGAAGCGAAAGAATGAAAAAGTAAATGCGAGATGAATTGAATACTCTCTTCTTTTCTTACATTATTTACGTTTTGTGGAAGGCACTAACCTCGCCTCGTGTGAATATATATATATATATACATAGACACACACACCAGTTGGAACGTCAATTTCGGCAGCTGTCCATCCGACGATATTTTTAACAGACGATTAAATTTAACCAAACACAAATCGTTACAATACTCACAGCGTATTGAAAAACTCATAAATTTTAATCGTTTAAGTAGCTACTAAACTTAATCATTTTCAGTTAAGTGAAAACTAAATAATCAATTGACGCAAAGTTAATGTTACAAATCCTCTCGATTTGTTCGATTAACTTTCATTAAGTGATTTTCGATTGGTCGGTCCAATGTTACATGGAAATTGTTAGTAATGTTAAAATGCAGTCAAATTTTCAATTGAAAATATTCTGACATTAATTAATAACCTAAACCAGATAAACGTCATAATATTGAAATGACAAATTTGTTCGATTATGTTTTATCAGCATACCGGACAATTGTCAATGGAAACGTCAAATATTTGTATGAATTGAACAAAATATTGACTAATGATAATGTAAAATAAACGCAATCAACGTTGATAATGAGGAATTTAGAAAAAGAAGTTTTGGACCGAAGAAAACGTAAATATCGTAAATATGTATATATATATATGACAAAGTCATTGACCCATTTTTGCAATGAAATGTGTGCGTGTGTGTGTCTGTACACACGTATGTATATCAGAGAGTGGAGAGATGTCACGATTCCCTCGTTCATTATTATTTCGCAGGAGGCAGGTGACACAACAGCTGTGCCAACGCTCACAAAAAAGAGTCGTCGTTCATTTTCGGTTTTCTTCAATCCGTAATTAATCTTCATATTAATTATTGTAAAATTATATTAATCAATTGCGTTAAACTTTTGCGCGGAATAGACGGAAAAAATGGTCCTTCGAATGTAATCTTAAAGCAGAATAGAAACAGCGACAGGAAAGGATGTCCCACTTAAAAATTACTTATTTAGAAAAACAAAAGGCATTTGGCTTCGGCTCAGCCGCAACCATGGCAACAAAAATAAACTCGGCATTCGCGGCGCGATTTAATGCATTATTTAATGAATAAGTGCGCGAAGGAACAAAAAATGATTTAAAAAAAAAAGGAAGGAAGGATGGGTTTCGATGCGAAGGAAGCACCTCTCTTTCGGCGTGTTTTCATCGCAAATCATAATAAATCGGGCGTTGATTGGCGTTTCGCGTGTAAACTATGGTGTGTGTGTGTGTGTATGTGCGTGTGAGAGATTTAATTTCGTCTGGATATTTTCACACAATTACGAAGCATTACTTCTTACCAGTTCATTTCAGTATAAAATCGAGATGAGATGAAAAGAAAAACGATTACAAAGTCCTCAATGATCAAATATTTTCGTTGGCCCAAGGAAAAATAAATGTGCGAATTTTTCGCACAGAACTAACGCCAGAGAAAATATATATTTGGGTTGATGCGAGAGAGTGAAAAATGGGGAAGGGGGCTCCCTTGCATATTGAAAGAAATTCGATATGAATCATCGTAGATGAACGGAAAATTTGAAATAGTTTTTGTCCTAATTGCTTTCGAAAGCGATGAAATTGTCAATTTGTTCATGGAAACGCGTCTATGCCTAACCTGTCTATTAGTTTTTTTTTTTCTTCTGAATAGCAATCTGTGGACGTTCATTTTTTATTACTTTCAGTTAAAATGTGTCGCAACAGTTAAAATTAAATCACCTAGGTAACGAAAACAAAATCTTAACTTTGTAAGCGGTCGTTTGTAAGTTAATTGATTGGGATGATTGCCTAATCATTTGTGCGAATAACAGATAAAGTGTAATAATGGAATTAAAAAAGAAAAAAAAACTTATTAAACGGTCATTAATGCTTCTTATCGCTATCGCTGCCGCTGCTGCGGAAAGGCAATTTACGGTCGTGTCCATTGAAACAAAACAAAACAAAAGAAAGAAGGAAAACATTTGAATGTACAAAGAAAACAAATGATATTAGCTTTGTTTTCGCTTTAATGAGCAACGAGCGAACGCGCTGGACTTAGTATTGAAATCTAATGAAAAGCAATATACGGAAACGCGAAACGTTGTTATCGAATAAACATGAATAAATGATATTTAGAAAAAGGTGAATCACTCTGTAAAATCGAAGATAATGTGTTTTTCCTATTAGTAGGTATAGATTTGAAACTCTACAGGTACCTGCTGAAGACGTGTCCGGTGAAGGCGCCTCCTTCTCCTCCGGCGCCCTTGGTGCCGCCAGTCGTAAACCTAAAGCTTCTCCGAAAACTGCTCAAAATACTTCCGACCGATGATCGTCTCCGGTTTTCCGTCTGAACCGGAATCGTTGCCGTCGCCGGAAGCGGAACCGGAACGCGCCCGTTGCCTAGTAACTTCTCCCATTGACTGTCCGCCGCCGGAACGTCGCCATCCCCGTGGCCCTTTCCCTCCTCCAAACAAGCCGCATCCTCGACCATCTCCACAAAACACAAGCACACACACACACACAAAAAAAAAAACAAAACAACAAATCACAATAATAATAATAATAACAACAACAAATAACAACTAATAACAGAAAGAGATCCTATATCGAAGGGATCGCTTTTGCGTGCGGCCGAATGAGACGCGACCGGCGAAGTAATAAAAGTACACGGTGGAGCGATGGAGACTTGCGTAAAGGACGGAAAGAAAAAAAAACAAGGAAAGAGAAAAACGACGATCGAAAAAAAAAAGAGAAAGAAGGAACGAAAACGCGCGATTCGCACAGATACAACAATCCAGGGTAATTTTCGCACTTAAATTGCATCATTTATTGTTGCAAATAAGCGAGAAATTATTAAATAAAATTTAAAATAGAAATTAAACTGTTCGCGCCGCCGAATGTCGGGTTGGTTGCATAAAGTGAAAGTTAATATTAGACCGAGTTATTATAGCTCTCATCAAATTTCCAAATGGAAATGCTTGGAAAACGATTTGCGAATTAATGTAAATATATTAGATTATAAATTAGGCGATGATTAAGTTGCCTATACAAGGACAATAGAATTGAATAAATTACGTTACCGAAACCATCGTAACGTATCATAATCGGAAAGTACTAGATGATGATTATCTAACGTTTAAACAATAACGAATGGAAGCAAATCAATTTAACTTAATTGTCTAATTGAAAGAATTGATCAAGTAGATGATTAATTTAAGCAGACTGTTGAAAACGTGCGGCATCAAGAAACTAGAGATTAGTCCTTAATTGCTGACCAATATAAATAATAGGCGGCTGCGGCGGCGGCAACGGCTACGACGAAATGGAGATGGTAATAACAATATTAAATAAAGGATGTTTTTCTGCACGGCAAAAGCGGAGCGATTAAATTTAATTGGCCGATCGACCGTCCGACCGATTACAACTCGATGCTTATGCGAACGGAATAAAGAAGAAGATGAAGAAAAAGAAAATAAGCAGGTAAAAAAAAATGAAACGTAAAAATAAAGGATAAATAATAAATTAATGGATAAAACATTAAGCGCACGTGAGAAGTTGGAAAATGTTAGTCAGGAAATGCCGAAAAAGCGAAACCGCAACAACAACCGCCACCTTGGGGAAAAATAAACACGGGAAATAACGTTTCGCTTTTGTTTTTGCTGGATTCTCGATTGTTTTGGGAATTTCGGAAAAGGTAACTGAGAATTACGTTCGAAGATACAAATATTATTATGTTATCCTTTCTTTCAGTCGCCTCTTGCGACAAGCAGCATTTACTTACTGGTCGTATTCTTTTTGACAGCCCCGAAACTACACATGATGTCCCATCTCACAATTTGACGAATACCGTGTTGAAAGAAACAAAAGTTGTTTGTTTTGCACTTTCAATTTCGTTGTTGTTTCGAAACAGAACAGAACGGGAAATGGGAGGAACAAAAAAATGAACGAATTGCGATTTGACGTACAAGTTGAATGACACATAACAAAATGAAGAATCAGGATGCATTTTCGTGACTCTTGTAAAGAAAAATGACAATTTTATGTGTCATCATCTTAAGACATCAATAATTTTCATTCATGGACAAATGTAGAAACATTATACGAAATACGAAATGTTAATAAATGTATAATATCGTTTGAAATGGTATTGCACGGAGAATGAACGAAAATATTTAAATAGGCAGAAGGCGAAGGACGAAAACAAAAGCGTAACTTGACATTTAGGAGAGCGCGATGCATCTCGCACGCCCCACGGTCTCTGGATCCTTGTTTTGTTGGCTGATGTTGTTGCTGTTGAGTTTAGAGAGCAGAGCAAAATAAGGAATTATCAATGAAAGAACAACAGACAAGAAAATAAGCAAATAATGCACGGACTGTTTTCATTGTTTGTCTCTTTGGAAGTGAGAATTTGTGGATGAAGAAGCGATGCGATGAAGAGGAGCGCGCACGTAATAACGAATAATGAGGAAGCGAGGTGCTGAATGTTTCACGTGGTTTGAGTACGGAATGAGGTAGGAAATGAAGACGAAAATGTTGTGTTGTGTGTGTGTGTGTCTGCTAAAGTCGAACAAATATTATTACGAATCGCATTTACACGTTTATTCATCATTTTCTTTGTCTGCCGCCGTCGTCTCTTCCTACTCCTTCTGTCGAAATCTTTTTCTGCATTCATGGCGTTTGGAAACGTCTAACCTTGGGGCTGCTGCCTACCTCTGCCTCTTCCTCACCCCGCATCAATCGCGCGATCTCGATAGATGCGACATGGAAAAAATAGAAGAAAAGAAAAAGCCATTTGACAATTGATTTGCGCGTTTTGGTAGAGAGAGAGAGAGAGGACACCTTCGAACAAACCAAAAAAAAAAAAAAACATAAAAATATATTTCTCCCAATTAGCGCTTAGTCAGCGATGCCGCGGATCGGGCGAAAGTTATATAAGGCGGGAGCGGACTTTCGGGCGGATTCAGTAA
This sequence comes from Nicrophorus investigator, assembly GCA_963457615.1. Classification (NCBI taxonomy): domain Eukaryota; kingdom Metazoa; phylum Arthropoda; class Insecta; order Coleoptera; family Silphidae; genus Nicrophorus; species Nicrophorus investigator. The sequence goes on from OY735143.1 coordinate 393,134, forward strand.
AATGTTGCTGACTGTGCGCTGCGAATCCTTCCTGCTCCTTACCGCCGTCGCTCTCATCGCGACGATCCTCTGGTCGTCGTCGGTGGAGGCGCAGAAGGCGCCCTTTCGCGTGATTCGCGAATGGAAATACTTGAATTTCACGTGGGACGGGGAGGAACATCTGCGGGATGCCATCTCCAAGGGTCTGTACGTGCCGAAGAATAACGCGATCGCCGGTATGAGTTACCACAACGGCTACTACTATTTGGCACTGCCCAGGATGAGGGAGGGCGTCCCGGCGACGCTGACGAGGATCGTCGAAGAGGATTCGACCGATACGGCGCCAGCCCTCCAACCGTACCCCTCGTGGAAGATGAACTCGCTCGACGATTGCGCTGCCCTTCAGAACGTGCAGAACGTGGAGATCGATCTGTTGGGGAGGATGTGGATCATCGACGGTGGTCGCACGAACACGATGTCCAAGGAGCCTAGCGGAAAGTGCAGACCGAAGCTGGTGTTGCACGACGTCGCCGAGAACCGCACCCTGCTGAGCTACATGTTCCCCGAGTCGGTCGCAACGAACAATGCATTCTTGTACGACATCGTCGTCGACGGGAATTTCGCTTACATCAGCGACAACAGCAGGTCCGATCCAGGAATCATCGTGTTCGATTTGAGCCGCGTGGAGAGCTGGAAGGTGCGCCACGAGGACACGATGCGTGCCCAGCTGAATGCGACCTACTTCCAGGTGGACGGCTTCAAGGTTGACACGCCCATCAATTTGGCAGGAATCGCTCTGGATCCCTCAAAGGGTCTCCTCTACTACAACCCTCTCTCCAGCTTCCGCCTATACTCGATATCCACTGAGGCGCTCCGCAATCGCGCGTTGACCAACATGAGCGATTACGTCGTCGATTTGGGCCCAAGAACATCGCAAACCGACGGCATGGTCATGGACGATCAGGGAGTCCTCTACTTTGGTCTGTTGGGTTCGAGCAGTTTGGCCAAATGGAACACGAGCACCCCGTTCATCAACAACCAGGAACTCATCTCCAAAGATTTGGCGTATATTCAATGGCCGAACGCATTCGCCTTCAACGATAAAGGCGAAATCGTCGTCCTCACCAACAGACTCCACAAGTACATCTACGACATGATGGATCTCAACGAAAACAATTTTAGATTGCTCGCATCAAATATCAGCAGGAAAAGTTATTTGCACGCCAAACCCAAAGCACCATCTGCAGAAATTACAAACACGACAGCAGCAGTCAAAACGACGATGACTTCTACGACGACTGAAGCAACAACAACTACCACCACCACCACCGCCACCAGCACCACAGAGGGCAACCATATCCATTTCCAAATGGTCACCACCCCAACGGCAACTACAACCACCACAACAACGACGACAGAAAAACCAACGACATCCGGCATGAAACAAACGGTGAGCAGCGATACGGTAAAGTCCGTCCCAGCGCCGACTTCAAAATCCGACCGAATCATGTCTTCCTCCTCATCACTATTATTATTATTATTATTAACGGCTGTTACCTTGCTGCTAAAATGGTAAACATGATGTCATCCTTTAAATTTAAGCAATATCTTAAGTAATTAACAATTAGCATAGATTTAAGTGTGCTTAGTGCGTAGAGTACGAGTGAGAGAGAGAGTGAGGGAGAGAAATACAATGTGATAATAAAAAGTGTAATCAGCAGGAGAGTAGAGGAAAAAAAGAGAGTCGGCGAAAACACGCGCAAATTGTGCGAACGGATCCTGTCAATATTTAAACAAATAATAAATACAAAATACACGATATAATTAATTGCGTCATTCGGTTTTTTTTTTTTTGTTGCTTTTCAATATTTTTCAATGTGTGCACTATGTTTCATCGTCGAAAGGAGATGAACGTGGGATTACGTAACGAACCCGTTCTCGTTATTATTTTTTGTGTGGATATTGATTTAATGGCTGTTGTTGTTGTGGTTTTGCACTTTTATCGAAAATTAATGGTAATTAATTGTTGTGGTTTTTTTTTTATACTCACTCAATGGAAAGGAAGTATATGAGAATTCTAAGATTCTCGATTATCTTTCGGATGTAACAGCCGATGCGGAAGTCCATTTTCACGTTCTTCTTGCCTTTGCCGCGGTTATACTCATCATCCAAATATTTCACATTCTTGATCTCGTCCTCTGGACCGGATAGATCCAGCTTAGTTTTTATTTTTCTTCGATTCGTCATTTCCTTATCCGATCATAGCACACCACTTTCAAGTAGATTCTCCAAATATAAAGAAAAAGAAAACAAAAAATTATTATTTAAATAAGAGAAGAAGAGTATTTAGAAAAAAAAAAAACGTTAAATTTTACGAATTTGCAAGAGATTAAAACTATATTCCTGTTTGCCAACCAAGTGATATATTGTTTTATCATCCTTATAAAACAGGTGTAATTTTAATTGTAACACGTTTTATTGCATGCTATAAACAACGTTTTCGAGGTTTCTAAAACTGGATTGCATAGTAATTTTAATTACTTTAAAACTTTTACACTAGGTTAATTGCATAATGCGTACCTACACTTATCTTTTATGTTATGCAATTAAATGCTTATGCATATGTTGGAAGGGTTGTCTATGCTATATGTGGTTGGTGATTAATAAGCAGCATGCGTGCATCTCCGGTTGCTTGATTAACTGTCATTTAGTCTTCGGTTTGTTTGTGTTATTTTGTTTATCAACAAATTGCAACTTTTTAGAGGCAAATTCTTCAGGGCCAACGCTTTCTCTCAAGTAACATACTTTCGAGGAAGGTGTGCAGGTGATGGCTGTCGAATTACACGCATAAATGACCATGGCATTCCGGTAAGATAACCTAGAAAAATACAAGTAAACATTAACATTGCAGTTCGTTTTGCAGAAATATGTGAACAAATATCGTGAGGTCAAAATGATGTCCGATGACTCTGAAAACGATGGGGCATACGTGGAGAGCAACCACGAGAATAACGTCTACTACAAGAAATACAAATTGCTGCTGGCTGAATGTGAGAACATTCAGAAGAGCAATGAGAGGCTCGTGTATAGGATAGAGGAGGTGAAGAAGATCAGTCAGAAGAGATTGGAGCAGGTCAAGTACATAAAGGATAAACTGCTGAGCAAATATGGGGAGGATTGGACGGAGATTCCAGAGAAGAAAATAAAATTGGAGGATGACGCCAGTTTGACCGAGACCAATCACTTTGCGACCGTCAAGGATGAATCTGTATCTGTGAAGGAGGAGGTGGTGGAGGAGAGGTCGCAACCGCCGCCTCCCCCGCAAGCTGCAGCAGCGAAACCTGCAAAGAAAAAACGGAAAAGCAATAAAAGCGAGAAGGATCCGAACGCTCCGAAGAGACCTTCGAATCCGTTCTTTCAGTTCTGCCAGGATCAGAGGCAAGTGCTTTTGGGGCAGATTATGGCAGAACTGAAACCTGGAGAAGTCGAACCCACCAAACAAGAGTTGACGAGGCAGTTGGCCATTAAATGGAGGAGTCTTTCTACAGCTGACAAACAGGTATTGTTATTTATATTTCTATTGCCACTATCGTTCATTATTTAAATTTCGCAGATTTACGTGGACATGTACGAGCGATCCAAGGAAAAGTATGCGGTTGAAATGTCCGAGTATAATATGAAGAAGTGACTTTTCGTGTGTAAATAATATTTTTGTGTATAAAAAAATCCCACCCTCTAGATCTTAAGCATATATATGTATATATATATATATAACATGTAAATATAATAGTATGTATATCAAGTTAGAAGCTGTCTTTTTCTTTGCGGATAATCTGCATAGTTTTGCGTGGATCTTGGCTACAATGTGCGTGCGATTGAACAGTTAATTCGTTGACCCTCATGAACGGATTGATGCGTTTCTCTTCGCCGATGGTCGACGGCACCGTCGGCTCACCCCTATCCCTCGTCATATTCGCCCATTCGATTTTAGCGTCGATATCGGCGTTCTCCGATTCGACGAATTTGGCAAAACGCAAATTCTGCTGCGTGTATTCGTGCCCGCAAAACACTCGCGTCTCGTCGGGCAGCTTGGACAACTTCTCGATTAAAGCCGAGTACATTTCGTCGGCGGTTCCCTCGAAGAAACGGCCGCATCCTGCAATGAACAAGGTGTCCCCGGTGAAGACGACAGGAGTCGTTTCCACCTCCGCTCCGGGTGCCGTCAAATAGTAGCAGATGTGTCCGCTCGTGTGACACGGCGTGAAGATGCACTCGACGTCAATATCGCCGATCTTGAACTTATCTCCATGCTTAACCTTCGTGGTCATCGCTCCAATCCTGTCATCACCGCCGAACACGTCTAAATTGTTCTTGCACTTCTTCACCAAATCCTCATTACCACCTGCATGATCCCTGCAAACATCAAAAGAATTAATACAAATAGATTATATATTCATAATATCAAAGTCAAACCAATGATGATGTGTTGTCAACACTTTGGTCAAGTTAACCCCATGTTCACTGACAGCCTGAAGGACGGTCTCAGGTGCAACAGGATCAACAACAGCAGCCTGCTTGGTCTTCTCATCGACAATCTATTAAGAAATAAAATAAAATTTAGAGATACTTTTTTACCAAATTTCCCAGCATAACATTACCAAATACATGTAATTGTCGGTGAGTGCAGGCAAAATGTGGATCTTCATCTTGTCCAAATCGATCGTCGACTGCGAACTGTGCGTTCCCCTGAAGCCCAGCTGTCTCAAAGTTGACACTACCACGATATTAATAATATGCAATTAATTGACAAAATAAGAATATATATATATATATATAATAAAAAAAAACAAACACACTAAACTCACGTTTGAAATAAGTGGCAGTGAGTTTATTGCATAGAGAATTGGGTAGATATCGCATTAACGATGCCATCGCCTATCGCTAACACGAAAAATACATTTGCGTTATCTCAACGTTTATGTAATTATAAGGAAATAACAACTCATCTGCACTTTTTGTTATGATCGCATTTGGTTGGCAGGATTGTGGTTCTATGTTTGAATAGTTGGCAGACGTTGACGAAAGATTATTTAAACATTTTAAATTTGTATAAATATATATATATGTATATATATATATATATATATATGACCAAAATAACAATTTTATAATTGCCTTAACACAACCAGACGAACCAGACTAGCTGGTTGTATGCTACAAGACTATTTCGATTGCATAAAGATGATAATTTGTAAAGTTTACAAATTCCAATTGGAATACAAAAAAAAAAACTGATGTCCCATTAATTAAACAGATGGTTCACAAGTATTCAAATAAGAATGCGTTGAGTAGAAGATTGCGAGTTAGCTATTGCGAATATTGGATACACAAAGGAGTGTATAGACTCTTGTGCAATTTAAAATGTTCTCGATGTGGAATGTTTGTAATTTCAATTTAACAACAGTTATAACAACACGACGTAATCGAGCTGCGGCTACAATTGTACAAATTGAATTGAATGATACAAAAAAATAAGGAAAAGGGTTAAGATTGGAAATGAATTGAAAGAAGATTGATTGCAGCGCAGAGAGTGCATCGAGAAAAGCGCAGGCGTCGGTTTTAAGGGGGTTTTCCCCTTGATCTCGGGGTAATATTGATCGGCGTCGCGGCGCACGGAAATCCAACAAAAAAATAAACGCACAAACTGTTGTAAGTGGAGGAGAGCGGCGTTTTGATGCATTGCAAGCAAAGCAATCCGTCGCCCGTCGACACCTATTCGCGAGCTGAGCGTCAATATCTCCTCTCCTCAGTCATTCAGTTTTCGAATGGCAATCGCAGCTGAAACTCTGTTCGCAACGACAGCGACGAAAGCATCTGCTACTCATTCTGTGATGAAAACGCACACCACCTAGAGATAGTTTTGTCAGAAGAGCGAGTAATACTAGTAGTAGTGAGTGCATCTACCAACCACCTCCGCTGCGACCGGAACAAGTGAACCACAGTACCAGCAAAACAAAAGATGGGCGGTGAGTTGGAAATAGTGAATTTTGCTTCTGTACTTGCTAACATTCTAAAAATGTAAATTTTGTAATTTCTAAACAACTAATTGATTAATTATTAGAATAAAGTTATAATCGAGGAATGCGCGTCGTCGACCCACCACCAAACCAAGGCCGTTTATTAGAACGCAACGAACGAAATCGACTTTAATTTTAATCAATTGCACTTGTTTGTTTTTATCTTTTTATTTTTCTCAATGCTCGCTCTAATTGTGCGTTTCTCTCTTATGGATATCTAAGAGTGCTGATGAGTCTCTCTCTCTCTCTCTCTCACTCCGTATATATCAAAGCAATATTTATGTTTATATAATATAACGAAAACAAATCGCGATTCGACACTCTCGCACTTATCAATAATAATAATAATAATAAAACTAAATCAATACATACATACATACTTTTAGATCGTAAGCAAATTTGAAAAATCTTCATTGCACAGAATGACGGAATGGGGACAGGAGGAGGATGCGGCCATAAATTTAAAGTGCAATCAAAACAAAGACTAAGTCTTCATTAGTTAATTGTAAAATTGCCGTCAATTATTCAATTGCAGAGAAAATAAATTGGTCTCAACGAGGAGATTAATATATTAATTAATTGGGGCGAGGATCAGGGTGGGCGCGCACGCAAAACAATCCATGGCAAACATCAGTAAGAAGAAGAAAAACAAAACAAACTTATTTTTCGCGAAAATATTCCGCCTAATCTCTTAACATTATCATCGCGCATTCAAGGAAACAAATTCAATGCAAGCAATAATACATAATGAATAAGGAACGAGCGGCTCTGTTATCGTGCTTCGCCCATAAAATAAATATACGTTGAATAAATGCGCTGAATCGCTGAATTCCTTTCGGATCTGACGATTTAATCTGTATCCCATGCATTTGATATTCCCTCAAGATACACGCCCATTAGTTTGCCGTATCGTAATGTAATTGTTGTAAACTTACTTTATCTATTATTATCTTTTTGCAGATGAACGGGATCGCGATTACATTGGATTCGCGACACTTCCAGATCAGGTGCACAGGAAGTCTGTGAAGAGGGGCTTCGACTTTACGCTTATGGTGGTAGGAGAGTCGGGCTTAGGAAAGTCCACACTAATCAACAGTCTCTTCCTGGGAGATCTATACAAGAACAGGAACGTACCCGACGTCACCGGACGTCTCGCCAAAACGACGGCCATCGAAAAGAAGACCATGGAAATTGAAGAAAGAGGTGTTAAATTAAGGTCAGTTACATTATTTTTACCATTGATTTGTTGTTTCATTACTTCATATTATCGGAATATGCTAAAAAAGCAAAGGGTTTGCGATCCGTTACATGTTTGGTTGTAAATTAAAGTTAGATAAAGTCGTCCAGCTTCGAGTACTTTAAACAGGTGCACCACGTGAAGGTAATGCAATGGTCTTGCACCAAATCAGAGGCTTTGTTTTGCGCATGAAATGGTACCTGGTGTACGCGCCGCGCCGTCCATAGAACTGAACGCACACACACACACCACCTTCGCACCCGGGAAATGCAGTCACGTGGAAGCCACGGTTCTCGTTACACGCATTATCGAACGGAAACCGTGCGCGACCGCACACCCTGGATTACTGAGACAAAAGGAATTTTCAGGAAGGGAATGCTAACAAGGGTACACAGTTGAAAAGAACAAGCAACAGATAGCAGAAAAACCTGAAAGAGACGAGTTTGATTAGCAACATAAAATTAAAGCAATAACGAGAGAAATAAAAATCTGAAATAAAAAGCATGTTGATAAGACCTGAAAGAAATTAAGTTCATTAGAAACCTGAAACAGAACATAAACAAATAACTAAATAACTAAAACTAAAAATGAAACAGAAAATAATGTCGAAATGTTATACGAACAATGGAATCTAACAACTATAGCAAATTGCACTTTACTATATTCATTAGATTTATAGCAATTATAAACGATCCAGGAATATGAATCGTATGCGAATAAATGTTGTTTAACTAGCATGAGAGATGGTTTTTACAGCAGCAAAATCTGAACATTCACAGCAATAATGAAACACAGATCGAGCGCAACAGTCCAGAGGTAAAAGAGAAACACGTGAGGATACGTTAGATCCCCACAGACATGGATTAGTACGACCGACATATATGGTAAACGATAGGAGAATCACTCGAAATAATAAAGAAACTTAAAAAAAGTGAATTGGAGTGAATCGTGAGCCAAGCAAAAGCTCATTCAATCCATACTACATGCTTAATCTTAACTAGGAAGTTCAAATTAAATTAATAGCAAACTTCGCCCGAGCGAAAAGTATTGAATTGGCAAATGGTTAGAGGATGAAGGAAGGTGTTGGGACCGGCAGAGACCCTGTCAGTAAACTGACTAGTCTGCGGAAGTACCGGCACCCCCAAAATAGTCATAGCAATAGTTAAGGGGGGACTCGCGGCGGTCGGGCGGAGTGAAGGGAACCAAATGCCAATCAAATACTAAAGATTTCATTACTACAAATTGAAGTTACTTTAACAACAAACTTAATGCAAATATAAACGATTGAATTGAAAACACGGAGGACTGAGGGTGGATCGTGAAAGTGTGCAACCATATCACGACCCCGGGGATATTTCATTATCAAAAACTAATTAAACCTCGAGATAAGCTCGAAGGGGATGGTCGAGGGTACTGAAACATCCTCCATTTAATACAAATCTATAATCGTGCAGAGAGAGTCTACCAACAAGTCTTGTTGAATTAAGACTGCTTAATACAAGACTCTTTCTGCACGACTTTCGAGTGATTTTCGGGCACGGTGGATACGTTAGATCCAGCTGAAAGCAGAAAACATGCAAAAGCCGACAAATACGTTAGATTTGCCACTAACTACTCATGCTTATTAATCGCGAGGCGACACGAAATCACCATTGATATTGGAGAAAATTAAAAATTAATATAGTAATAATGAAGCGATAATAAATAGAAATTGATCATATTGATATAATATGATAATTTCCATCATTAAGAAAATAATAATTTAAAGAAAGGATATAAGATAGGAAATAACAAATGTTTAATTAATTTTGAATGATTAATGATCGAAGAAAATAAATTAATTATAGTTCAAGAATTCTATGTAAGCATCTAAACACAAATTGAAAATGTTAATGAAGATTTAACATTTTCTAAAAACCTATCAATATTTTATCACAATCGTAACATCAAAAACGTTCAATCACTCAGACCATCCAAAATCAAACAGAAACTAAATCGAAATACTTTTGCTCATACATACATACATACATACATACGCACACAAATAATTGCCAGCTCGCATACATTCATACAAAAAATAACACACACACACATAATGTTCAGATTTTCGAAATGTGAGAAACTTTCCAAAAACTGATTAAAAAAACTAATTTGCTTTAGGGTGGCCAACCCTAATTATAGAGTTTCCTGAACTATAATAATTTAGTAACAAAATAGGAAAGAAGTAAACTAAAAATAATGAAAATTGCAACGAATTTGCAACTTTTAAACATTTGTTATTTTTTTGGGTAACTTGGTGAGGTGTTTAAAAATAATAATAATTAAGTAATTATGATTCCTTCAACAATGAATTAATTATATTGAAGCCATTACAATACACAACAACTTTTGAATATTCAAAACTAGAGCGCACGCAGATGTAATGAGAACCGAACTGCGACTGCTTGCACGTTAAAAGTGCAGAGGTCCACGCCGACGCAATGAGACATACCAACAGATTCGATTTAAATTCAAAATTTAATACATTTAAATCAATTATTTTTTATATTTGTTAAGTTTTAAGAAACAGCGTGTGAAGAGGTATTGGCAACAACGTGAAAAAAAGCAAAGGCATCGCATCGCCATTTTGAATGCTTCGTAATTTAAAACAAATTTGTGAATTAATTAATTATAAATTGGTGCAAAGATACAATTGTGCGAAATTTAGAATGTAATTTGGCCCGGATGGGGGAAATTGTTGATTCAAATAGAGTTTAATTACTCACGGTTAATTGAGATCGAAGTTGCAAAAGACGTGATGATTCGCTAACGCAGTAATAAACCAACTTGGACTAAGCGCGTCTGACGTCTGCTTTTACCACAATCCCACACCGACGCAGCAAGACGTACCAACTGATTCAAAGAAACTCAGGTGACATCTGGCGGTGTGAGCCGCATGCATAGAATTAATTAATTAATTTCTTTATATAAAATTGGAAAAGATATCATTAGTTAACTTTTGTCTATTTGTGTAGATTGACTATTGTGGATACGCCTGGTTTCGGCGATGCCGTCAATTGCGAGGATAGCTGGAAGGTTTGCACGAATTACATTGATGATCAGTTCAGGCAGTATTTCACCGATGAGAGCGGTTTGAACCGGAGGAACATCCAGGACAACAGGGTGCACTGCTGCCTCTACTTTGTGCCACCATGGGGTCACAGGTCAGTTTTTCACGTAATTGCCGAGTTCGAGTTGTTTATTGTTGTTGATGTTCTTGCAGTTTGCGACAAATGGATCTGGAGCTGATGAAACGTCTTCATCGCAAGGTGAACATCGTGGTGGTCATCGCCAAGGCGGATACTTTAACCGCGTCCGAGGTGCAAAGGTTGAAGAGGAACATTCTCGATGACATCAAAGATAACGATATACAGGTATATTCGATATAGAAGTTAAGATGATGATTATGGATGGTCATGTTTACTGAATTGTATTGTTCAGATGTACGAGTTCCCGGAGTGCGGAAGCGACGAAGATGAAGATTTCAAGGAGCAAGATAGGGAGATGAAGGCGAGCATTCCTTTCGCGGTGGTGGGAAGCAACACCACGTTGGAGGTGGCTGGAAAGAAGGTCAGGGGTAGGCAGTATCCGTGGGGTGTAGTAGATGTCGAAAACCCGAAGCACAGCGATTTCATCAAGCTGCGCACGATGCTCATCTCGACGCACATGCAGGACCTGAAGGACGTCACCGAGGACGTGCATTACGAGAATTTCCGGGCGCAGTGCATCTCGCAGATTTCGCAGCACGCGTTCCGCGAAAGAGGGTAACGAACGAGACAACATCGCATTCCAATTCCATCACCATCAAATCTAAACAATATTTTCTGTTGCTTAGGAAACTGAAGCGGGATTCGACGCCGTACGAGGCGGACATCTCGGAGACGGACAGGTTGCTCTTCGAAAAGGACGAAGAGGTTCGTTCCACCGTTGTCATAACAAATAACCATAGGAACTAATCTTATTGTCATTGCAGATACGCAGGATGCAGGATATGCTTAGGCAGATGCAGGAGAAGCTGAAGGATTCGGCGCAGGACAACAAGAAACACGACAGTATTATCGATGTGTAGTTTTCTTTTTCGCTGTAAATAACAATAATAATGAAGAGAACGCGTGTCAAAGAATTATATAATCAAAATAGAAAAAGGAAACGACGCAACCAATTATACACAAATCTCTTCTCATTTTTTCGTTTCTTCTTACTTTTTTACATTATATACATTTAGATTATTTACATATTATATGGTATTAGTTTAGTCACCGCATACTTTGTACAACCGCTGTAGGCAATTGTGGGGGGTGGGCGGTTCGAAGAAGAAGAATAAGAAGCGGTTCCCAAATTAGAATACGAAGAACGAGAAGAAAAGAAAAACAATCCATTTATTATTATTATTATTATTACCATTATTAAACTAATTCTATTAATTTATATGTTATTAAATTTAATAAAAAAAAAATATTGAACTGAAAATTTATCCGCAGTTTGTAACTAAAGAGTGAATGAAAGAAGAAGAAGGGAAAAAACGAAAAACTTAGTGCCTTCAGTGCGCTCGAATCAACATCATACATTTCTCTCTTTCCATCAATAGACATTTTATTAGTTCGCACGCGATAACATCATTAGCAAAATGATAACCATAATATATAGTAGAAGTTATGTAGGAAAGAAAACAACAAGGTTGAAAAGGTAAAGAAAGGATGTTACTTATGCAACTGCTCAGATTTCGTCGTAGGCCTCCGCCGTGGACACCATCGTCGGATTACATCCGTTGAGGAGAAAGACGAAGCCGTCCTTGACGAGACTCGGAAGACCGACCCAGAATTCGACGTGCGGAATAATCTCGCGACCGCGCGCCCCTCGAAGGAAGTACGAGATGCAACCGCCGCCCACCAGATACACCAACATGAACACGAAGAACATTATCACCAGTTTGCTGCCGGTGCTTAAGCTGTGCTCCACTTTGAACTTGCACGCGCTCTTCGAGTACAGATGCAAGTGCTGAAACAGAGAGGATTAATTAATATTCGTAAAGAAAAGAAAAACATTGTCATGACCCGAAACACGTTTAATTGAATTATATTTGTTTCGGACTCGCTACGACAACAACCTTTCATTGAGATAATCCTCACTCGACCCATTTCAACCATCAGATTAAATTGAAATCTGAATAATAAACGATTGCATAATTAAATTACAATGAAAGTGAAAGAATACGAAAAGAAGACGAGTCTCCAATCAAGGTCAGCTAAGCAAGAATGTTAATGTTTGTTTACTATTCCAAAATTTAAAAAAAAAAATCCACCATCATTTCTTTAAACACTAACCTAAATGATTGTAATGATGAATTTGCAAGATTCAGCAATTTTATAAACTACTTCTATTCCTATACAGATAAATTGCTCCAATTTAAAATAATCTTGCTTCATATTATTAATATGACAATGGAACTTGAAAATAGAGAGTTAAAATGCACTCACATGCAGCTTATCATCGATACTGTGGATCACCAGTTCATTCTCCTTGAATTCAGGTGTGCAAATCACTGTGATCACAGTTGTGCTGCAAATTAGATTATTATACCATTTGCATTGACAATCCAACAGCTGAAGACAACTTACACCTTGACCGTATCATTATCAAACTGATAAGAGATCTGTGTCAGGCCGTTCTCGTCGTCGCTGAACAGGGAATCTATCGAATGACCAACGATAAAAGTCTTATTTGGCGTCACCAGGCATGCCTGCAACAGCAACAGGAATAAAAGTCAAATTAATTTGATCGCGATGAGCTGTCGTATCACGTACGGCAATTGTTTGTCCTTTACAGGCGTTATCCGTCATCTTCGGATCGACATCGAATTTGGCATCGACGCATCCGTGGTAATAGTAGACCAGATTGCCTTTTTGTGCAGAGAGGAACTTGTCGTCGGGCAGCAGCATCGTCGACAGGTCCATGATGACGCCGTCGTCCGTTTCGCACCTGCAGCTGGAGATGTGTTTGCAGACGGCGGCATCGTCGAGCAGGCAGAAAGCCGAATTAGCGAGCAGCGACAAGTACAACAGCACCACCGCATTCGCCATCACTCATCACTTCTTCACGATGGAAAGAAAAATCGCGTGCGCGAAAATAATCAAAATAAATTATAAACTAAAACAAAATCGCAGGTTATGTGAACAACATCAACGACCTTGACTTTGACAGTTGGTGGAGACGAAAGTTATTAACGACGATGGTCGGCAACACGACTTGCGTCGAAATAAAGGGAATGCATAAATATTGAGGGAACTGGATGAAATGGGGAAAATGAGATTTATGATTAATCTGTTTCCATGTAATCTGGTCTCTTTCGCAGCACGCATATGCCGTCCAGGGTAGGACCGAAGGCTTCGTACTGTTCCGTGGCCAATTCTGCGCGCTCCCCGCACGCCAAGAGGACGGGTGTAGTGTGGGTGTGAATGCCGACGATGGTCTTGGGGGTGCCAGCCTTGCCGACGACGTCGACCGCTTGACCGACACGCACGGGCACGGAAACGTGTTCCAGGTTTTCGTCGAGGGTGATCAACCACCTTGGAGTCATTCCAGCTGCGAGCGAGTACAGCAAATAGTGATGCTGACCCAAGATGAAGGCGTGCGGATCCAGCAACGATACCATCGGAATCAGAAGCGCTACAAAATATGAACTATATTGATGCTACACAATTATTAAATTAAACGTATTTACCAGCAATCGAGCAGTAATCCAATAGGAGACGATCGGTGTGCAATGGGCTTAGACTGAGTGTGCCTTTGCCAAGATGGGTGAGACCCTGAGATATTCGCACCATGAAGAGTTCGGCCGCATTCCTCGCATGGTACACGGCCAACTGTCGCAATGTGGCCGCCAATCTGGCGTTGTTGGTTCCTGCACCGACGATGCCCAAGGCGAAGATGGCATTGCAAGCTACCTTCTCGTCCGAATCGTGCGAGTACTTGGTCAACACTTCAATTACTGGTAGATGCGGCTTCGACACCGAGTTCATGGCTATGGCCAGGGGAACGGCGCGACGCACCGCAGGATCGCCGTACCGCCCAACGCTCCCCAAGATCTTCGAGCACATCTCGGTGCCCATATCCTCGCCAAGCGAAACGCATCCCAATCCTTCAATCGTAATCAAAAGGATAATAGCGGTAACTTGCGCTAATGCAATGCAATCTTAATCAACTCACCCAATACAGGAATGGCTTGTGCCAGACCCGAATCGATTTCGTTCTTTTTCCTTTCGCTTTTGATCGACGAAGCATCCAATTTAGATTCTTCGTCTTTAAGCAGATTCACGCGATCTCCGATATTGCTGAGCATTTCTTGGATTATGAACACGTCGCCGGTACCTGAAATTGAAATTAAGTTAATAATCGATTTGAATCTTTGTTATTTTGATGCAATACCCGTGTAGGCGCACAGATGCAAAAGGCTCTTGAAGATGGCGTTGTGCGGCTCCTCAAAGACTTCGACCGCTTCGCAGGTGGCGTCGATCGCGTCCTTCCTTCCCAAATACAAGAAACCGAGACCGAGGACTGCCAAGACCATGTGCGTTGATTTCATCTGCTCGTTTTCCCTCCAATCCACCAGCTTCGTGAGGATGGCGTTCGAGGCTTCCGCATTGCAAGTGTTTACGCATACCAATCCGATGGCAAGGCAAGCGGTGGCAAAATTTTCAGCGGTGGTCGCATTCTCTACGGCCACGATGAGGAGCGATGACACATCCTGCCTGTCCGTTCCAACGTACGCCAAACCGAGACCGAGCACTGCCGAATTTCTGATGGCGCTCGACTTGTCCGAGATGAAATCGGCAAGCAAAGCAAGAGCCGGATCGCACTCGTTCCTCACTCGGCAATTGACGATACCCAAAGCCAAGAGAGCCCCAGATTTGATCTAAAGCGAACAAAAAAAATATACGTGGACAATTTCAATTTGAAATTGAATAAACATTACCAATTCATCGTTGGAGTAGAGGTATTTGTCAATCGGAGTTAATCCTCCGTCGACGTCCCACAGATGGACTAAACCCAAGGAGGCGGTCGCGCTCAGCATACCGTTCTCCTTGTTCCTGTAGATCCAGCGATTACCGGAATCGCCGGACACCAATTTGTCGTTACCGAAGCCGGCGTTAACGAAACCGTTGACGAAGGAGGAAGCCAAGTTCTGACGGGCGCTGTCTATGTTTTCGGCCAGAATCGACGGCCTCATCGGCGTAGGTTCCAGCCACACCTTGTACACGTCCTCTGGCGATTTCGGTTCCATGATATCCAACTGGAAATGTTAAATAGTTTATATAGGAATACATTGAGAAATGCGAAAATGCTACGGTATTACCTCGCGCGCCAACGTCAAGAATTGGGAGCTGAGATTGCCGTTGTTCATGATATTCATCAGTTCATCGCGATCCTCCAGATCGTCGGGAAGTGACACGTTCAGCAGATGCCTTCCGCATATAAAAGCCAACTGCCTAAGGAGAGCGCCATCCTTGCTTGTTCTGAAGATGTCCTCGATGACGTTCCTCTTGTTCAGGTGGATTGCGATGATTGCGGCGCGAATGTACTCCTCATATTTGAAATACTGCTCACCTATCAGCTTGTAGATCTTCTCGCACTCGATCTCGTCCACGTACTTGGCGCACGAGGTCAGATACATGCAGACGCGCTGGTAGATGCTGGCATTCAGATACTTTTCTAGCTTCTCCAGGTGATCGATCTCCATGAGGAAGTCGCACGCCTGTATCTCGCCGTGATGCTCGCAATCGAACCGGACGCAATCCTCGATGAGATTTTCCAACTTCTCCTCGGATTTCTGGCAACGAAGCAGCTGCTCCACGATCTGCGTCTCGATGTGATGCACGTACTCGTGACCCCAATCGCCGATGTTCTGCATCGTACCCAGCATGCAGTACCTGCAAGAAAATGTTTTAATAAAATCGAGGAGAGAATACAATAGACATTATAATACTTGAGGCTTTCCAATGGGGTTTCCGTTCCGCCCATCGGGCACATCGCCAGTACGGAGATGATGTCAGCGCATTGCTTCTTCACAGCGACGTTGACCATCTTCCCGTGGGCCTCCTTCAGAGTCTCGTAGTAAGGCGCCAGGTATTTGAGCGGCTTAGGAACGGAAGTCATCGACGTCGTAGATGTACGAATCAGAAACTTGAGCATCTCCAGCGCCGGATGCACCAGATGCGAATCAGCTCCCTACAAAACAAAAAAACGACATTTACAACTCAATTCGACTTTCTGCTCAAACAAATAGCTCACAACAATCTTGTCTACTAAAGTTTTCAGCTCATCTTGCAACTCTTTATCCTCCTCGGACTGCAATTCAAAATTATAATAAGTACATCTTCTGAAGTTTCCTCGAACTCACCAATTCCTCCGTTTTCTCCACCTTCCTGGGAAGCACATCCACGGTAGCCATCCTCCAAAGTGTTTTGCAATTTGTTGAGAAGAATTCAAAATGAGTTGCGACTTTTTCTGACGACGTTCGCAGAATGACCAACTTGAAGAAAATAAATAATACATGAAATTGGATTATCATCAATTCAAATAATGATTTGTAAAGGTATTTTCAAATCGGGAAAATGGTGGCAAAACTGTTCCATTTTTTTTTTCTTATACGACTTTGATTGGTTTTTAGAGAAAGCGCTAATTGCTCTTCGAAAATCCGAACGGTCCATCATCAAGCGATAGTGTTGTAAATGGTGGTGTTGGTGATCATCATCAATATTAATCACCTGGTGATTCGTTCTGGTGATTTATTTATTGCATTAGTAGTGTCTTTTTGGGAGGTGACGGTCATTTAAATGTTGCTGCTGCCAACCGCTGCCGATCTTGCCTGACGTTTAGAAATCCCCGCCGCTGGTGACTTTCCGCTGTCTCCGGGTGGCAGCACCTGGTTCGGGTGGTGGTGAATCAGTTTGTCAAGTTTGCATTCGGAGAGCGGTCGGTGTGCCAGTTTTGCGAGTCCGTTACCGTTCATTGGAACATCATCATATAGGTCTTTCTCCGCTAAGAACATTTCATCTTATACACCGCACGTCTCTCAATCACTCGTTCGCTTGCTCTCAGCATCTACCATCATACATCTCGGTGTGCCCGTGCGAGAGAGCCGCGACTCTCATTGCGCGCCGTCCGTCAGTCCGTCCGTCCGTGTGTGTGTATGTGTTGTATATGTGCATGTGTGAGTGAGTGCATATTTTTTCTTCGACACCCCAGATTTTGCGTCTCCGTTGCGCCATAACCATTCTCCTCTATCCACTTCTGCACGTCTCCTCGCGGCAGGTCGATACGCAGATCTTCGACCTTTTGGAGGGGGTGTCGTCGTCCTCAACACCACCCTTTGAGTGTGCCGTGTCTGTGTGTGTGTCTCTCTCTGCAGAGAGCAGAAGAACATCTCGAACAGTCGGCTGCGATAGCAGCAGAATTGTGAGTAGTAGTCGCATCCTGCAATTGCAGCAGCAGCAGCAAACAATTCACAAGACAAGACCTTCCCTATGGCAAGAATCGATCCTCGGCGAGAAAGGAATTGGGAAAGATAGAGGAAGAAAAAAAAAGAGCACTCTCCATCATGTCTATTGCTGCTGTATGCAGACGATGGAGAGAAGAGAGTGTATCTGTCGAATGTGCGTGAGCGAGATGGGGGGAAGATGGAAAATCGCGAAACAACACTTTGACAAGTATCTCTCTAAAAGCAAAATGGCTGAGTGAGGTTGTTCGTATGTGGTGTGTGAGGTAGTATGCTTACGACGTTCGGAGGTCCCGTTCCGACGATCGATTCTCATTCTGCCCCCCTTCGCAGCGAATTTCCATCGAGCTTCACGCACACCTACGACCTCTCCGTTCATCCCCTTCGGAAAATGGGGGGGAAAGGAGAAGAGGGAGAATCAATGGCCGATTGATTTTCACGTGGGCCTTGCCACATCTCTCTCTCTCTCTCACACTCATTATTTCCTCCGTTAATCCATGCTAATGCTAGTACTGCTAAAGGGGGGATCGATTTTTGCCGCCACCTGTCTCTCTCTCTCTCTCTCTCTACCATGCACACATACACTCTTTGTTCTGCGGAAACATCGGGGAAAGAAAACACATCCGCCCCGATCCTTCGCGAACTTTGACATTCCTCGCAATCCTCCATCACTCTCCATCCAATAGCTTAGCTTATCGACATTTTTTTTTTCTACAAATTCCACTTTTCCAATAATTGCGACGTCGATAACCGTGCAAAGTTCGCTTCAATTTGCAATTATCCTGCTCCTATTGCTCCTGCTGCTTGCTCCTCTAATAATTATTCATTGTTGTTTTAGTTTGTTCTGTATATGCCAATCATCATATGATCTTTTGTCAGCTGTCAAATTTGACGTTTGCTAATTTGGATTCTCGTCCCGTTTCCTCCTTCTGTTGTTCGCAGGTGATGCAATAGGTGTTTCACCCTCGTTCAACTGGGCCCCGGAATTTGGATCATGAAAATGGTGTTATCCCAACGGCAGCGAGAAGAGCTGTAAGTAGTGCATATAAAGAAACCATCATCATAATCAATCGCAAACCGACCGATTCACCCAAACTGCAATTGTCATAAGAAATGGAAGTTCGATTGCAGTTGCTAAGCAATAATGATATATTTGTTGTCACAGCAACAAAATCAAAGAATCAAAGAAGTAATAACAACGACAGAGGCGCGATTATTATCGTCGACGGGTTAACGGCCAAGAGTTGCTTCATTCAATCGCAATGCCACGAATAATCGATTTTTAGGAAATTTCGCACTTTGAGGCTATATCAAAGTGATTATGTCCTATTAAAGACAATAGTTGTTAAAATTTAATAATTCTGCAAATGGGTCGTAATCCGTGCAATCCGCATAAGTATTATTTGTTTTCTCTTGCGATGATGATTCATTTTTATTTGTTGGGCAACGATAGTCGCAATCTCTGATGCCGTTGCTGTTGCTTAATTTTGACTTGAACCTATTTTGGTGCTCCGATAGCGGCGGTTCACTTTTATGATACTTTTCTACTTTGTTCGATAATTTGCAACGACAATAAATAGAGTGTTGAATCACTCACTCTAATATATCTCTGAAGATGTTTTCAAAAATTATGAAATGCAATGGACTTGTTTTGACATTGAGTCTTTCGACTTTCCAAAGCATTCCAACTGGATTCAAATTTCGAGGATGGAATCTCGATCATTGGAATGTTTTTCAATCATCACTTTCTTGCTCGATTTGCATACAACCCAAAATCCATTCGTATTTTAATGCAACCATTTCTCACTGATCGTGCAAAACAAAAGCGCTATTAAACAAAATGGTTGCAATTAAAGAGCTATCTTGATCATCGCGTTTCGATCGTCTTTTGTTCAGATTTAATTTTCTCTCTCCCACAGTTATCCTTCTCGTTCTCAGCCTTCATTCACATCGACTGCTGAAAGTTGAAAGTTTATTGACATTTTCCTTACTGCAGACGCGCAATTTTCTATCGACCACGAAAGAAGAAGGAAAGGTGCGTTGCTGGCGATTATTATTCGGTATTTCGACCGTTCGCAGAAGGAGAAGGAGATGCGCGAAATCCACCTTCCTCCACTTTCTCTCTCCCGTGTAGTAGTCTTAGCAGCAATGTACATGGTATAATACACTATGTCAGTGTTTTTGGCCTCTAACGAGTTCATCATTCTTCTTCCTCCTCTCTCACCAGCACAAACTTTATACCGCTCTCTCTCCTCTGCATACTTATAATAATTTCATTTTTTTTCGGGGTCGCAATTAGAAAGTAACACCCCTCTCCTCTCCCTAAACGAAAACGCAAGATGCCGCCGACAATCGAATTATTATAAATAGAAACAAACAAAAAATAATAAATACAATTCTCGGACCTTCGGAATTTAATTGTTCGCAACGAATACATTTTAATCGTTGAACTCCGCGTAATCTACGATTATCAATAATTATTATTCGCGATTTTCGAGTTGTTTCATTATTTGATGAACCGAGCGAAAATAATTGGAGCAAGTGGAGACCTCCAATTATATCGTGACTCAATGCCATTGGTCGATACGTCTTTTGTTTTAGTTTTTTTTTTTTAATTTTTGCAGCTCGACTATTTTGCGCTTGAATTCGCCGCTCCATTTTTCTCTCTTCAAACGTCGTTCGTGCATGTTAGAAACAACTATCATCGATTGGGCAACCATCGCCCGCTCCGCTCCACTATTGCTTTCTTTTCAAGATTGCATTTACACATTATCATGATTATTTTGGGTGTTTTACAATGTCAGGCATTAGCGCGTAATGTGGGTGGATGGTGTTTCGTGCCGCACATGTATACGTGCACAGCCTTGGCATTGACGACGACGACATCGACGACGCTGCTGACGTCAATGGGCGACGCCGACGACGTCGGTCGATACAGCGGTACGCGAAGATCGCGCGCGCATCGCAGATGCTGAAAAAACATGGAAAACCTACTGCGTACCGAGTTATGTAATTATGTTTGATGGACCCGGAGTTTCATTAATTGGAGAAACTGATAATAGAAGTGTTTGGGAATAATTGGGAACGGAGAAGCTTCGGGGTTGGCGCAAATGCAAACTTCGACTCTTTCATTCAATCTGCTCATAATGACATCTCAATGGCACTTTTGACGTGACTCATTACCTAAGAGCAAATTGCGTGGGTTTAACAACATTGCCATGACGACCGATCGGTACACCACCACAGCTACCACTACCGTTGTTGGTGTAGTGAGTGTGTGTGTGTGTCTGTCATTGAAATTATTAATGGGAATCGATTGCGGATCTACATTATTCATAGCCTCCGTGGCGACGACGGGGGGCTTCTAATAATATATTCAAAGAAGAGAGTGGCGGCGGTCCGAAATTGCTCCAAGAACAACAAAGACATCGCCAGGAGCGGACGAACTCGGGGGGTGGGTCCAATTAATTAGCAGCTACGCCCCTCGAGGCGCTCCTGCGTCATACGTGGGCGTTCGATAATAATCCATTCTCCGATTTTCATTCACCTCTCACGATTCGTGGCAACACCTGTCGTCCCCCTTCGCAGCAGTCCAATATTAAGGTCGGGCTCTACAACAGCAATATTTAAAAAAAAAAACATCTTAACAGTAACACAAGACAAACAACAACAGTTTTCGCACTTGCAAACCGTCCGTTCGAGAGCGAAAGTGAAAGGGTGTTGTTTGCTTCATTTGCCGTCGGCCGGTATTCGCTGCTCGTGTTTCTTCATAGGTCGTCGCTTCATCCACCGTGCACACCCAGAACGTGTTCTTCCTTTCATTCGATCGACATTTAAATTTCTTTCGCTTTCGCCGCCTCCTTCAATCTTTACCAATACTCCAAGGTCTATTCTCTCTTTCGACGAGACCTGCGGTTTCTAACGCTCTTCATGCACCAGTTCTAATTAGCACCCGAAATGAGACGGCTCGTCGCACCATCGGTCGAAAGAGAAGACCGGAAGCCCCGTCGGCTTGGACTTCCTCCATTACTTATTCAGGTTGTTATTAATCGGCGAAGCGCATATGGAATAATCCTAGTGCCGAGACACTCTAATTGCATTCAAGATTCTCAGGAGTTCAAAGTCCAAAAAGATGCTTAGGTGCAAAAAGCACCATCGATGATCCTTGATCTGCAAATGAATTGAAACAAATTTTGAAAGGATTTGAGATATTTATAAATGAGCAGTTGGCTCAAAACAAACGCATGCATCATTTTCTGTTTCATTTGCAGAATTTCTCGTGCAATAGACTCGAAATGAACATGTTTCAAATACGCTCTGGCTAAACGAACAAATACTCTGAAATATTATAAATAGCGATTGGCTCATGAACTTCGCCACTTGCTTTGCACAAAACTCAAAACACACACCTGTGGCGCTCACACGCGGATATTTGTGGCGCATTAATCATCGTCGAATCAGGAAGATTTCATTTTGAATATTTGTGTTTTTTTTTTTTCAACTTGTTTCCTATCTTCAAAACACTCAATAGCATTTCCATATGCAAAGGATACGCGTGTTTGTCACATATATTTGCACTTTTTTTTCGTTCGATCTTTCCTTCCACAATGACATCACGATGATGATTCATGCCCGCACAGTTCGAATTAGATGTATGTCAGGACGAAATAAAATATTGCATAATTTGAATAAGTGTACGCACGTTGCATGCTAATCGATCAACAATTTGCTATTGATTATTAATTTTTTATCTCTTTGCTGTATGCAGTAACAAAGCCATCGCTGATTACCTGAGCAGCAATGGTTATATGGATGCTCTGGAAGCGTTCAAGAAGGAAGCCGATATGCCGGGAGAGGTGGAGAGGAAGTTTGGAGGACTTCTGGAGAAGAAATGGACTTCGGTGATACGGTTGCAGAAGAAGGTGATGGAGCTAGAGTCGAAGCTGAATGAGGCGGAGAAGGAGTACATAGATGGGGCGCCCACCAGGCCCAACCGCAATCCGTTGGAGTGGATCCCAAGACCGCCGGAGAGACACAGTCTTTCAGGTAATTAATGTCTTACCTACCATTCTGAATCGGGTCGGACGATGATGGACGGATGCATGTAAAATGTCGATTGATTTGCAGGTCATAGGGCTCCTGTAACGCGGGTAATTTTCCATCCCGTCTTCAATCTGATGGTTTCGTCGAGCGAGGATGCGACTATCAAGGTGTGGGATTTTGAGGCCGGCGAATATGAACGCACGATGAAGGGCCACACCGATTCCATACAGGACATCGCGTTCGACGCTCAGGGCAAGCTGCTCGCTTCCTGCAGCGCCGACATGTCCATCAAGTTGTGGGATTTCCAGACGTACGAGTGCATACGTACTATGCTCGGCCACGACCACAACGTGTCCAGCGTGGCCTTCCTGCCGGCCGGAGACTATGTCGTCTCATCCAGCCGCGACAAGACCATCAAGATGTGGGAGGTGGCGAATGGGTACTGCGTGAAGACGTTCACCGGTCATAGGGATTGGGTGCGCATGGTGAGGTCCTCGGCTGACGGCAGCCTTTTGGCCACCTGTTCTAACGATCAGACGGTGCGTGTCTGGGCTGTCTCCTCGAAGGAGTGTAGACAGGAGTTGCGCGGTCACGACCATGTCGTCGAGTGCATCGTCTGGGCCCCAGAGTCGGCCTCGCATCCCATAAACGAGGGCGCCGGCGCCGACAACAGGAAGGGTGCTCATATGGGTCCCTTCCTGGCTTCCGGTTCCAGGGACAAGAACATTAGGTACGATACTAATATCTGCAAACAAAAACGAATCTATTCTTCTGACCTCCTGTTCTTTCTTGTCCTCTTTGCAGAATATGGGATGTCGGAGCGGGCGTCTGTCTGATCACCCTGATCGGCCACGACAATTGGGTGAGGGGCTGCGTGTTTCATCCAGGTGGTAAATTCCTGGTCTCCGCTAGCGATGACAAGACGCTCAGAGTTTGGGATCTGCGCAACAAGCGTTGCCAGAAAACGTTGGAAGCACACAAACACTTCTGCACCTCAGTTGGTAAGCACAAGTTAAAGCAAATTACTAACTACAATGTGTTATCTCATGTTAAAGATGATGCATTCACTTACATACTTATGACGCAACAAATCTCTTCAAATCGAAAATCCTAAAAAAAAAAAAAGATCATAGATATCTTGTAGCTATTTTATGTACGAGCATATTTACTTTATTTTCGTTATTCTGTTGCTCTTATAAGTAAATTGTTTCGAGGAAGGGTATAACTTGCAAAAGAAAAAAAGCACAATTTATTAATGAATAAAACAGAAAAGTGATTTGTGTGTGTTTGTCGTGTTTCAGATTTTCACAAATCACATCCGTTTGTGATTTCCGGAAGCGTAGATCAGTCGGTGAAAGTATGGGAGTGCCGCTAAGAAGGTGGCCTTACTCGGGGGAGGAGAAGGAGGCGCGGAGGCAGCTGGAGTTGCGGTGGAGGAGGAAGATGAAGGATGAGGAAAAAGCAAACGGAAGCAGTGGCGGTGAGGAGAGGTGGTGATGATAATTATTAGAAGGATGAAGATGATGAGGAAGAGGGCTGAAGAGGAGGAGAAAGGAGGGACAGACCTGTGCATAGTTTTCCTTTATTTTTTAATTATTATTTTATTTTAAAAAATCCATTGTTTTTTACTCTCTTCCTTCGTTTGTTTTTCTCCGATCTGTGTGTTCATAGGAAAATTTACGAATCTAACCATAAACGAATGGTAAAAAAGAAACAAGAAAAGCACCTCCCAGTCTGACGCTTGGACATCGTTCGCCTCGCCCCCGTTTGATGTTGCCGTTACATATGAAACATTAAAACCCATTATTTATTTGGAGAAACGTTTTTACACGTTTTTTAAATTAAGAAGAAACGAAAGCACTCGCGTTCCAAAACATATATATATGCTGTATATTTTGTTGTTTCCCGTTATCTTTTTTTTTCGTTGCTATAATTTTAACCTACATATATACATATATATATATATACATACGTTCATTATGTAATATGCACACATAATATGAAAATAATAATAAATGAGGAGCGAGGTGTATAGCGAATCGTGTGCAAGTCTGCCCACTACTACTCCACCTATTTATATACTAACTACTACTAGGTAATAATGAAATTCAATCAATGCTATTTGAAGAATGTATATGAATATGTGGAAAAGAGAGGAATACTAATTAATAGATCGATCCATTGAGGGACTAAACATTTATTATTTACTTGTGACTTTGATTTTTGTACACATCGCCTTACTCAAATTATAAAATTATATATATAGCACACCGTTAATTATTATTATTGTTTTTTTTATTATTTCATCGCAACTCGATTATTATTATTTTCACCAAAGTGTAGTGTTATTATTTATATATTTCATTCGTCGTCGCCGCTGCCGCCGCCGCCATCACCACCGTTAGAAGTGTTTGGATCTAAACTAATTCTTCGAACACCGCCCGCCGTTGTCGTCGACGCCGCCGTCACCACCACCACCACCTCCACTATACTTATTATTAATAATAATATTACTACTACTGTTGCCGTTGTAGTCGATGAAACAGGATTGGCGGATGGCTGGTAATTGTAGCGCCGCCCTCCGCCGCATCCACATTTAACAGGGGTTGTGGTTTAATTGCGACCACTCCCCCATTCGCTGATATTTATATATATTATGAAAAAAAAAAACAAGTCTATGATTATAATAGCGTATTATACATTAATGAAAACGTTAAATATTAAACAAAAAAAAAACAATAATAATAATAGTTGAGATATACGAGAAGAAGTAAGTTAATTAATAATAATAAAAACAGAAGAAGTAAAAACATGAAGATGAGATGTCGATAATAATGAGATATGATATAAATATGTATGTATAACATATATACAAGGTTTCATTGAAAACTCTGAATTGCTCTTCAATCTATTCACTAAGTAACCAAAATGCATATATTTAATGGATCGCTTGTTCAACGTAGTTATGATAATATGTAGAGAAGATGAAGAAGTAAAACGCATTTCTCTCCAGTGAGCGTATTATATAGACCGGAAAAATTCGATTCTACTTAAGCTCAAAGCAAAGACAACTTCGGAGTCTTAGCCGAATGTAGGCACCGCGTTTTTAAATTCTAATGAATTACGTGTGTTCAAAACACAAAATGAGTAAATATGATAGTTGGATTGATGATGATTGCACCGAATCTCCGAAAAGCTTTTCTGCAGGTATCACCACCCTGCGCCCTCGCCTCCCTCCCTCGCACACACGCAATAAAGCACAGAAACACCATAATCGCAGCAGCAGGTACAAATCTCAGTTTCCGTTCAGCTTCTTCTCGCCGTGTTAACTCTTTATTTACTTTTGTTCCGTCTCAATTTGTACTTCAAAATATGCGGTGATATAATTATAAAATAAGAGAAAATTATTCTATATAAAGATATGTATGTATGCAAGTGTCCGTATTGTAAGGAATGTAAAAAAAAAACAAAGAAACGAAACATTTTATTTTTTTAAAAACAAAAACGCGTGCGCTTATAATGAAATACATGAAAGCAAGTGTGCATCAACAGCGGTTGATGTCTGACTATTGTTGTTGTTTATTATTATTTATGATTTCGGCTCAAATCGATTTCTCGGTTGCACAATGTTAATATTAATATTATTAAAAAAAAAAGAAGTGAATATTCGTAATGATTATATAAGAATTGCAAGCTAATTTATTGCTGCTTCCACCCTTCCGCATATAATTGGTAATAATTCCGTGGCCTCTCTCCCCCTGCCCCTATTTAAACGTATAAATACCAAATTAATAATAACAAAAGAAAATAATAATATTAAAAGAAAACGGTTAATTTTATAAACATTTTCAATCTAATCGGATATACAATTTTTTGTCTAGTGAATATAATTTTCTTGTGTATATATATATATATAAATATATTATAAAGAAAAACTTATTTAAAAAATTAAATAAATAAATTAAGTCTCTTTGAACGAAACGTGTCTTATTGTTGTTGTTATTTATTCTTATTCCATCCATTTTGAATATTTTATAATTGATACTTCATCATGATTAGTTACTTAAGATAAGTAAACTTTGTTTAAAGTTACATTTGAAAGTGCTGCCAACGAACGAAACACAAAAGTGAAAATAAATTCCATAACCAAATGTTTGTTTTGCGCTGGTGACAGCCACGAAACGTCATTAGTGAAGAGGAATAAAGAGAACGTTCGTCATTTATCAATTCGTTGTGCAATTTGTCGAAAAGTCAATTCAAAACAGGCCAAGTGTGTTTATTTGTGCGAAGAATGTCGGTGAATACGGCGCACCTGAACGGAGGAGTCCTGATTCACTCTGGAGAATGGTATTTGAAATATTCCAGTTTCATTACATTTGTATATTAATTGTTGAGGTGATCAAAATTTTGCTAGCATCCTGGTGTTCAGCGACAACACCACCATGGACTTCTCCGGGCAGGAGGGGCCCATTTTCAAAGGGACAAAGATGGGGAGGATATATCTGACCACACATCGCATGATCTTCAACAGTAAGGATGTCAAGGAGCCGATGCAGAGTTTCAGCTTTCCATTTGTTACATTGAGTGATGTGAGTTGTAGAATTGCTCAATGAGGGCCACTTAAAGTGCAATTATTATGATATGCAGGTGGAATTGGAGCAGCCCATATTTGGGGCCAACTACATCAAGGGCAAGGTGAGGGCCCAGCAGAATGGAAACTGGGTGGGAGAGGCAAAATTCAAATTGGTTTTCAAGCATGGTGGAGCCATTGAGTTTGGACAGGCCATGCTGCATGCTGCCCGTTTAGGTAATATTCATATGCAATAATTCTATGCGAGTTTGTAATTTGACGAATTAATCTTGATTGGTATTCAACATCGATTAATCGTGTCGTATAGCGACTGGACTTGATGGTATGTACCATCCATGTTTTTTCTGCTTCTTATAAAGGATTTCGATGTATTGATTTACGCGATTTTTTTGTGCAGCCACTAGGATGATGAACGGAAGAGAGGCCCCGCCACCCTACGTGGCTCCGGAGACGCAATGGTACGCTGCTCCACCACCGGCTTACGCTCCTCCTCCGCAGGGTTATTACGGTTGGGTGCCGCCCACTCAGGCCTTCCCCGATCAGCCGCCCTCCAACTCTGTCTTTATGACGGACGCGCCGCCCCCGTATCCGGGCATCAACATGCCGCAGAGCGGACCAGGCAACTTTCAGCAACCGCCGCCGTACTCGCAGGGCGGATATCCGCAGATGCAGGGTGGCTACCAGCCGCAGGCCGGTTACCAACCGCAGCCAGGATTCTCGCCGCAGGGCGGTTATCAGCCGCAGCAGGGAGGATTCCAACCGCAGCCCGGTTTCCAACAACCCGGTGGTTACCACCACGGGCAGCAGGCGGCGAGCGCTCCTTTCGCACCGCAAACTGGATTCGCTCCGCAGGGAGCGTCCGGTTTCCAGGGGAGCGCGGCAGGTAAAAAGGAATAATTGTATATTACATATACATATATCAATAATAAATATACGTGTTGCTAAATGTAAATGTTTTTTTTTTTATAGACGCAAAGGCAGCGGAGGCTGCTCAATCCGCCTATTACGATCCGAACAGACCGCAGATGGCCTTCGTGCCACCCCCGGCCTATTACGTGAGTGCCGACAAGAAATTCCATTAATTCATTAACTAATTAACAGCAGTAGCAACGCACCGCGCAGCACCGGTGTTAATGGTGGAGGAGGCGGCAGCGCCGACGGTCTTGGTAACGACTAATTCCGTAATTCTCTTTTTGTAGGAGAACCCGCCGAGCTATGATCAGGCCACTCACAAAAAGCAACAATAAATCTCTAACCCGCTGGAGCCGGAGAGAAAGCAAAAACGTAATAATTAATTAACATAAATTATATAATCTAAGACGTAAAAGGGAACGTAAATTATTAATCTAACATCTGTTGCGAGCACCCTTTAATCTGACTTTGCTGCAATTCCACATTTAAACTCTGACGTTAGCAATGTGGAATTGCCGCGACGACAAAGTGAACTTTGAAAGCGCCACAATTAACAACGTGTGTTTTGCTGCTTCGACATAATGTATGTCGCTTGATGGTTGACATTTCATGGCTTGCACACATATTACTAAAACGCTTGGGAAGAAAAAAAATAATTTAAAAAGTATTTTATGCATGCACAACGAGACTCTTCGACATGTATACACATACAGCTTAGCACTACGATTAGTGGATTATGTTTTAATTCAACGAACATATTACGCACCGAAATTTCTTGGGCATTTCTCATTCGCGAAAGTCGAGTCTCGCAGGCGACCAAGTTTGTTATTCATTTGATTTTGTCTTGCATATCTAATATTCGTTTCAAAATAATTGTTAACATTCCCTGAATAGTTTATGTAAATTATATATATATATGTTTTTTCTTGTGTGGCAAAAGTTGTGGAACGACCTTTCTTCGTTTGTAATTCATAAAAATGTATGTAATGGAAGATAAACAAATATGTATTATAATATATATGAGACTCACTCACAAATTTACATCTATCAAAGATTAAATGTAAAAACTATATGATAATAAAACAATATATATACATACACACTTATATATTATATATAATGTAAAGTTGAATAAAGCTATTGTTTAGTATATAGATTATGTATGTATTCAAATAAAACGTGTATTGAAATTTATTTGATAAATTTTCATCGTAACGAAGAAAGAAAATTGAATTGTTGTGTAAAAGGCGACTCGAATCTATGAAGTCTAGATTTTCGTTTGTGGAAGTTGGTAAAGTTGAAACAAAAATAAAAAGTATGGACGCACGCACGCGTCCTTTCCTCGCACAATTTGCATTGGAAATGACACTCACATATATCCGGTTCACTGCTTCCGGCTTTTGCGTAGCGTTTTCACGCTGCTCAGGTAATTCGTTGCAAACGACTTGAAGAACTTTGCGCCACTTTCAATTCACTTTTCGTCGAGGCTCTAGGACAGTTCGCGCACTTGGAGCAACTATTTCAAAGCAGTCATAAACAAACGAATGCAAGTTGACCAACTTAAGGACACTAAACACCCAAATCGCATATTTGAACGATCAAATTTGAAATATTGAAAAAAGGTATAATTCTTAATATTAATTGATGAACGTTTAAAGGAATTTTTATACGAATTAACATTGTTTATAATTTATTGTGGTTTCTCTTTTCGTCGGAAACAAATAAAATATATATGCATTTAATGCTATTATATATATATGTACAGAAGAATGTGTGCAGTCACAAATTTCGATGATCTCTTCAGACTGGTGGTTTTGATTCCAATAGTTGGCGCGTGCAACGATGCGATTTTGTTCTTGTGCAAAGACGAACAAAAAGTAAATGTTTCCAGGTAAATATGTCTCTCTATATTTATATATATATTGCAATAATAATAATAATAAATAGGGCCTATATAATAGGCGTTTGATTTGTTGTTGTTTGTTTCACATCATCATATAAAGAAAGGATCGTTTAAGAAATTGAAAAAGTAATCAAAAATAAAGAGAAAGAAATAATAATAATTCGTATTAAGTAGTTACACTGCATAATAGTTGTCTCCTCTCTTTCCCAAAATCTCTTTCAAGATAGTTAAAAAAATATAATATAAATATATATATATATCTCTCATCCGTATATACACAAGAAATGATGAAGCAGAACAAAACAAAAAATATTATCATTATTATTACTACACAAGAGTATTGTATCAGCGATTCCATAGAAACTATTCCTCTCTTCTGCGTCTAATAACGACAGTATCAAAATAAAAATGTAAACGATGGATGTATGTGTGAGGTGGGAGGGCGATGTAGTTGTAAGGGGAAAAACGACTGAACCCAAGTAAAATATATACAAAATAAATTGCGAAATATATAAAATAATAATAGTACTAGGTAAATATTTGTACAAATAATAATAATTAAAAAAATAATAATAAAAATCACAAAAAGAAAAAAAAACTAATTGTAGAAAATATTGGTTGATGATGAATGATGATGTATGTGTGTACGGCAGAGGAGGGGGTGAGTCGTGCGAGAATAAAATCATTTAATTCTTCGATTGGGATGCAGAAGAAAAAACAAGCGGTGTCGAGTAAAAAAATATTGTCTTTCCACATGACTAGCAAATAGGCACATCGTGGTTCAATCGAAATCGTTTACAACGTTAAATGAAAACAATAATAGTAATCAATAACAACAACGGCAACAACAACCGACAAGGCACTTGTATCGTAAATGGGCGTCGTAAAATTGCTTAACTTGATCGAAGAGTAAAAGAAATTTGAAATAAATGTGTGTTGTTAGAAAACCACGCCCCGTCCATGCAGACGAATCACAATGTCTCCATGGGCGGGGTTAATACTAGAAAACGAAAACCAATCAAGGCGGCGCGAGTCTACAAGAACAATTGAAGACGAAGAAAATAAAAAGACACTCGCTGTCCAAGTGATATGTATACTTAAGTGCATATTGCGTTAAAGAGAAAATTCTCTACTAACGATTGGGCAGGTGGGCGGTGTTGTTTTCGGTCGGTCGGTAGGTCGATAGGGAGTAGTGGCATTGCGTGGGCGGCGCTTCGCTGGCACATGCGATTAATGAAGAATCTAAAATATATCCGTGCGAGAGATACGTTTAGTTCTTGATAATCGATCACTCTACAGCGAATCCGCATGTCTCCTCGACGGCTTGCGTCAGCTTGTCGTTGAGCGTCTGGAAGTTGTCGTAGGGAGGGATGTCGATGCGATTGAAGCAGGTGTGGGCTTTCGGCAGGTTCTGCGGCGAGACCTCGACGCAATGGATGGTGAATAGACGCGGTCCGGCGGCGCCGGTGCTTCCCTGCAACGCCTCGAAGCCCTGCAGCGGTACCCGCGACGATCCCGTCACGAACTGCAGCAGGCGCGCCCTCATTTCTTCAGAGTACGACTCTACCACTTGCCAGAACCACTGCACCACCGGCGTCTCCGAGGTGCAATGCTTCAATCTGCGGATCACAAAAATAAGTAAGGTATATAACACGATCGATTTCCTAAACGACATATCATCATCATACCTGGTGTGTGTTTTCCAATCGACGATGTTTATGTTACCGATGCCGCTGATGATGAGCTCCAATTCTCGCTCATCGAAGGGACGCATCAGATTCGTCGGAATTAATTCTGTGAAGCCCTTGTGCAGCGAGAGGAACTGCTGCTCGATGCCCCGCATGTATCTGTAGTTGACGTACAGCTTCACGTATTCCCTCTTGTTCTCCTCGGTGACCGCTATCGTCGCACCCTGCGGCTTCAGCTCGTGCACCTTGATAACACCGAAGCTGTTGTTCTCCACGGAAAACGTAGTCTCCAGAACGCCATCGATGTTGTTTTGTCTGCAAATACGAATCGAACGACAATCAATTATTTTTTATACCATGCACTCGAGTGCATTAATAATTACAGCATCCAGGTGAGGCTCCGATGAAGATCGGGATCAACACCTTCGATGTCGACCAGAGTGATGGGCTTGTTCAGCAGCTGCTTGTAGAATGGCATGGTGAAACCGCCCTCGAGCTGGTGATTGTGGAAGATGGCGATGCCGAGGATTCGGCCGACGAAGTGGAAATAGCTCAAATGCTCCGGATTGATGGCCGAATCAGGATTGATCTGAAGCGTATAATGATCGTCCCTGCTGTACTGGAAGAGACCGTACTGCGGATTCAGCATCTCACGAGACAGCAGATGAAGCCATTCCCGGGCAACGCCACCGTAATCGAGACCCTCCTCGCCTCGGAATTTTACCATAAGCCGCTTACGCATATCCTTGGGTCGCATCTTCATGATCAGCCGGTAGCTCTCCTCGAACACCTCGTTTCTGGACACCTCCAACCTGCAGTGACCGCTCTGCGGCTGCAGACTGGTCAGCTCCGCCCTCAGCGCACGCAATTTACCGACGAGGTCGCGCCTGTATTTTGGCAGGAGCTCGGAATCGTTGAGGCCGTGCGGAAGATCGTTGTCTGTTGGTTTAGGCACCACCGCTGATGACGTCGCCGTCGTAGTCGAAACGGGCGGCGGAGAAGCGGCAGCCACGGATGCCGTCGATGCGTTCGTGTTAGGTCTGGGTGGGACGGGACGCGCTGGCGGTAGCGCAGGTTGGGGCGGAGGTGCAGCCGCGGCCGCTACAGGTGTAGCTGCAGGTACAGGTGTGTTTCCAGTCGATGCATTTTCCGTGCTGGCGCTGTTTGTGCTTCCATTGGCACCGCTTCCGCTAGGAGGCGTCGTTTGTCGCCGCAGAATACTCGTCAGCAGTTGCGAATTCAATCGAGGATCCGTGAACTGCGTCGTCCGGTTATTGTGATCAACAAAGTACATCTAAAAATAACGACCGTAATTATTGTAGATGCGGATAAAACATAGTAAACAAGTATTTATAATTAGAGAGAAAAAGAGATAAAATTAATCCATTTTCTCACCCTTCCGGATGAAGTTTGTCGCATTTCCCATCCAGGCGGTAAAGGACCCAACTGATCTGTAGACAAGCTCAGGGGTCCGATGTCCTTCGGGAGTCGCGGGTCGTGCCACGTCGACACTCCGGTGGGTATATGATAGAAATATACTTGGCCTTGAGCGGTTGTGCGTAGTTCTGCAGGGAAAATGAATGACATTCAATATTTGAGAAACTTGATGGTAGAAAATCATTACCATAACCAGAGGGTACATCCCAGCCGCTGGAATTGCCATTCTCTTGAGTCTGCGAAACCGCATTGGAAGAGGTGGCGTTCCTATTACGTCCCGACCTCCTACGACCTGCACTTCCGTCCGTCCGCCTCTCCTCGGCCGATCTTTGCCTGTAATTGTTCCTCTGCGCTCCACCTCTCGGCACCTGCGTCGGACTCACCGCTTGGGTGCTGGGTGCATTGCAGCTGATGTTGTTCGGGGCTGGGACTACGGCGGTGCTTGTTGGCGAGATCGGTGGGTAATTGGCGGCTGGTGCGGGGTTGCTCGGCCTCACCGTCGGTATGATCTCCTTCTGCGGACTAATCACCGGAGACGTGGGCGACGTGCTCGATCCGGGACTTGTGACAACAGCTTCTTCCGTATTGTTGTTCACTATATTGCTATCGATTTGATTGTTTTCTATGCGCGCATTGCTGCGGGCTCGCGTCGTCTTCGACGAAGAATTCGGTTTGAACCATTGCGTGGTTTTCGTGATGTGGTTTACGTAGTACGGACGTCCGTTCGCTGTTCGACGCTCCTCCCAACCAGGTGGTAACTCCTCGTTGTCGGTGGGCGATGCATCCCGATCAGTGGGACCCCGCAGTTCTCCCAGAGGTCCCACGACAGCGAGAGGCGTTCCACCGCAAGGCCCATCCCTCGACAGCAGGGAAATTATTATCTGCCCTTTAACCGGTTCACTATCGTCTTGTGATGCTTTGCACAGCTCCAAACATTGGTCTAGAACATCATAGAAATATTGATATGCATATATTATTTAATTCACAATATAATATTATTGATAAACATGAGCTTTGTTGAGAATACTAATCTTAAACTCGGCTATGCAAAGATTACTGATATTTTAGAAATGAGAGATATCATGCTGCTGTAAACAAGTCAAGGTGGCTGAGAAGCACTGAGATGGAACTAAAAACCAAACTCACATCCTGTGTCTTTCAGCCTGTGTATAGTGGAATGTATGATTCTGACACAGCCCAGGAATCCGCTTCCCTGCTTCTTCTGCACCTTGCGGTAGTTCCACACTGTGATGGTGATGGTATCCGTGCGACCAATGTATAGGTCATAGTGGGAGTTCCATTTAGGATCAAGGGTATTCCTGATGGTCTCAGTAGAATGGCATTGGCCACTGCCATCCACAGAGATCTTGGCAAAGGGATCGGGCAACCTGAACAGGTCCTTCCTGACCAGGTTCCGTGCGCACAGGACTTGAAAACAAAAGGCACAACATCAGTTACATCATCACCAGGGGCAACCAGACAACAATTAGTGGAGGTGAATTGAGGCCATATTGTTTGTATATGTGTGTGTGAGTGCATGTAAGGTTTGTATATGGATGCATCTGTGAATGTTTATGCATGCATGGAAGTGGTGCATGTGTGTGCGTGCATGCATGGGAGGGAATGGAAGAATGGAAAGTGAACTGGAATGCTTTTGCATGTATGTATGCAGGATGTGCAGGATGGAGGATGATGATGGTAGATGGATTGATGGGTGTTTTTGTTCTGTTCCGATATTAGGGAATCATCACTCACTGGTCAATCGTATCTTCTGGGCGCCGTTTCGCCTATTCGACGGCGTGCCGGACATTCTTTCCGACTTAAATCCTACAGAAAACGACCACCATGTCAACACATCACAATCACATAACAATGTCGCGCACCGACGCCATTTTCACTAACATCAATATGACCAATGCAGCGAACGCTACCGGAACAACGCATGCGCCACCTGTTGATCGCCGACGGTAAACGGCGCTAAACTCGAAAACACGCATTTCCCAACAGAATAATCACTGAAATCACTATCAGACATCAAATAATACAACACACGAACACACAATTTCATCTGCTCGATCGATTCAAACAAATTCAAATATTTCAATTTTTGGATACGGACCGTCAACGCCGCCCAATTCCAAAAGTTCAATTGCCGGTGGCACGAAATTGAAAAGTATTTCTAAAATACAAAAGGCAAAGCAGTCGACAAACGCAATTTCACTTCAATATTAAAACGAAACTGCAAAGATTAATTTCATTCAATTGTAAATTTGTTTGTAAGTGATTTTTAAATGTTGTGTCGATCCAGTTGGTAACACGGCGTACATCATCAGCTGATCGTTTGTTGTACGATGAACGCGTCGGAGAACGCGTGCGTACATTTTGTTGGTGAGCGAGTTTTCTTTAATTTCAGTGCGTGTTTGCATTTTCTGCGGAACCCAACAAAACTTCGCCGATTCGATCCACGTCGATTTAAGTCTCAAGCGGCGGAATCAAAGGTAAACGATTTAGAGTCGTTTGTGTTTTTTCTTTAAAATTCAAATTGGAAACCATTTTGAATCACAGTCGCCAACTAAGTTTTCGTATCTTTGCGTCGCAATGAATTTAACGCGTTTTTTTTGTCATTCTATTGCAGATCAGATGTCGATGAGCAGTGAATGAGCGGAAACAGAATTGTAATTTGGAGGTGAGTTTAAAAAAACTTTATATGTAAATGTATGTAGGAAAATGCACATGACTTGATATGGTCATTTGTTTTGTAATTGCTCGCGCAACTCGGCGATGATCTTCTGGTCGATCCTCTTGTCCTTTACAGCTTCGTTCTGCTGCTCCACGAGCATTCCACGGTAATGCTCCTCCAGCTTGATCACGATCTGATCGATCTCCTTCTGCTTGAGGATACCGCTGTTCGAGATGAGGCTCACCCTCTGCGTAGTCAGCTGGATCTGCAAATATTTGAATTTTGAATTCGTTTGCTCTCGTCGCGCTTCTTGCCTCGACCTGATTATGCTTTTCCCGCAGATCGAACTCTCTGCGCATCCGCACCACCTGCTTTCCGAACTCCTTCTCTGCCTTCTTATATAATTTATCCATCTTCAGCACGCACCGCTGCAAAAACTTGATCTTGTCGTTGCTGCTCTCGTCGATGTTTGCCACGTCCATCTGATTTCGAATGGTCTGCACCTCCTGCTGCATCCGGCCGCACTGCTCCTGCAACAGATTCTCGAGCCGCACGATTTCTTCGTCTTTGAACGCGATCTCCTTCTCGTGCTCAGCCCGCATCTCCTCCATGCGGGACGCGCAGAACTCGCGGATCTTTCCGGCGTTCGCCGAGTCGTTCTGCAGCTGCAGCTTGTACATCTCCTTCAGCTCGCGTTCCCTGTCTTCCCGTTTCTCCGCGCAGAACCTCTTCATCTCCGCGTCAAAATCCATCCGCAGCTGAGCGATCTCCTTCTCGTAGTAGGTGTGCATCCTCGATTCGGTCTCCGCTCGAATCTGTTCCACCTTCAGCTCGTACCAGGTCAAAAGTTCTTGGTACTTTTCGTTGAACCCGGTGCATTTCTCGTTGATCTCCCTCTTGTACGAGTTCTCCAGGTCCTGCAAATCCTGCAGATGCTTCTCCTTGAGCACATTCATTTGATTTTCGTGCATCTCCAAGGGTTGCTCCTCAGCCAGTCTTCGACGCAGATCGCTGATCACGCCTCGCAACTCCAGATTCTTGGCTTGCGCCGTCTCCAATTTTTTGTGCAACGAGGCTAAGGTGCTCTGCCATTCCCCGGTCACCGTTCTGTGGCTCGCATGCAGAGCGTTCTTCATATCCAATATTTCCTTTGAAATGGTCTCTTTACATTTACTTTTCCGAGAGATAAAGCAATTGAATTATTATTAGTGTCTTACGTGCAGTTTACTTTTTAACTCTTCGACTTCCCCAACGAGGCCCCCGATGTCCGGATTTGATCCACATTTAACCGCGATTTGGTTCAGCGCCGCGTTCTCCATCCGCAGCTCCTCGATCACGTGCAGCAGATTCTTCATTTTCGAGTCGTAATCGTCCTGCTCGTCGTAGCCTATATTGCTGCGGAAATTGGACGAAGCATCACCCGAACCCATGCCGTCGTCGGTGATGTCCAACCAACTATCCTCCTTCTCATCCTTGTTTTCGTCGTCATTGCCGTCGTTATCATCATCGTCATCATCATTATCATCGGGCGTTTCTTTCTCCATCGTCTTTCGACTCCTTTTCTTCATCGCCCGGAAGATGCGCGTCTTCGATCTCAGATTTGCGCTGCTCGTCGATGGGGGCTCGACGTAAGGTCCCAGGTCACCCGTCGGTGGTGCATCCAGGAACGGCCCTGCCAGGACCCCGTCCTCGATCTGATGGCCGAGCTGCACCAGGTAATAGTTTCGCACCGCCTTATCGGTGACGCTCTCGTCGCTCAGCTTCTCCAGCCACATCTTCACCAGCTCTATATACCTGTTGTTGGTGATGCACGTTATGTACGGCTTGATCAACCTCAGGATTTGCAGGTATTCGAGGTCAAGATGTTCGGAGGGTTTGTTCGCGACGACGGGGTCCATCCTGTAGAAAATTGTATAATACTTGCTGACGCAGTCATAAATTTTGACAGGGTGAGGTGGGGGTGTTTAGAAACGAAACAGTGATTCAAAGTGATTTATTCAATTTTAAAATTAAACAAAAATAAAAAAATAAATTAAAATCATCATCATCAAGTAAAACAAGTCTATCACAAAATGTGTGCCATCCATTCTTGAAACACTACGAACAACGTCACGTATAAATATATTTTAGAAAAAGGTACAAAGTATCACATTGTGTGTGTGTGTATATATATATATATATATTAATATAGTCTATAAATATATTTGTAAAATACATGCATTCATACACATACAGAGTGTGTCTCCTAACCTTTTCGTACATATTCAACTAGCAACGCATGTTATTGAATTGATCATTTTTTGGTCTCGCATATTACTACTAATTTCATCTTGACTGACGTCGACCCGCGAACAGGTTAAGAAACATCAATGTTGCATATGTTAAACATGTTAAGAAACGCGTCCACACCGCTTCTTTAATACTATACAAAAAAAAAAACTAAAAAATAAGCAAGTCTAAGTCATAATAATACTCACTAATAAGCGATACGAAGATATAGAAGTACACCTTGCACCGCCTACTCCACTTAAAATAAATTAGTCTTAAGGTAAAACGAAATGAAATAGGTAAAAGCATATTCGTCTTCTCTTTTGCTTTCGCCAATGTTTTGCTAATAAGTTCCATATCTAAAAGATTCTACTATCTAGCGCTTACATGCAGCCGCAATCACATTCAATCTTTTAAGTAAATAATTAAGTAACAACGTTTTCCTCTCTTCTATAGAAGATTCTTCTGTCCTCTGACCCTGCACCCGTTCGCAATCTGCGTCTCGCATTCGCCCTTCAGCTGTATCAGATGCTGCTTGATGGGCGCCACCAGAGTGCCAAGCAATTCGTCGATGGTATGCGCGTAGAAATACTGCTCCAAATTGGTTTTCAAGTAACCCTCCAGCGTGGTAATCTCCATCAGCAAACTGAAATGTTTGTTCGTTTCCTTCGTAAACAATGCTCTATGAACTTGTTAATCAATCCTACCTTGTCAGCACCGGTAAAATACTTTCGATTTGCATCGGGTTCGTGTAGTTGCTTAGCACCTGCCATTGATTGAACCACGTCTGCATCCTGCGAATGATGATTTTTATTAATTATTGGGAATTTGTTCTTGCGGTCGTCGTTCGGTTTTGATACTCACTGATCGCTGTCAATGATACTCTTGTATTTGGCTTTGATGTTGGCGAACCATTCGAAACCGAGGAATATGCGCCATCCGGGGAAGGAGAGTTGTGGCGCCAACGGGATCGGTCTTGTCGGTGTGTCCATGTGCAGGATGCTGTCCACGTCCGAGTATCCCAGCATCTTGCTCACCGAACTTTTCCCAAAAACATGGAAGAATCACCGATATTATTAATTATTCGTAATTCCATATATTATGTATATATATATATATAGTTATTGTTGCTTAATCACCTGTGCACTTGATGGTTGTATTGACCTGAGAGCCAAGTCTTCATGCATAAGCAGAGGGTGGGGATGGCGCAGGGCAGGAGCTCGCAGAGGGTGGCGTAATGATCGTACCGGGACCATCCGGTGAAGACGATGCCCCTGAAGTTACCAATTTTGCTGGCGTGCGCTCCCATCTCCAGCAGCCAGCTCTCATGATTGCTCACATGATACTTGTTGATGGGCAGAATCTGGCAGCTGCTCGTTGCTCCCTTGAACGCTGTCGCGCCCCAAATGTTCGTGAAGATGTTGCTGTACTTCTCCCACAACCCGGAACCCAGCTGGAAGGATTCCGCGTTGTTGTAGTGCCACACCATCGGCTCCACCAGATTCCCCACGTAATACTCCTGCAAAATGTTAAGGTCGATGTTCCTCAGCATATCATCCCAGATGATAATCCTTAAATTGGGATAGTTGTCTTTGATGTATTGCGCCACCTCGGTTATGTGATCAAGGTACAGGGTGGCCTTGCCATATTTGCTGCTTTGTACTCTGCGACTGCACGAGGGGCACATCCCCATGTGCCAAACCTAGAAAACCATTGGTTGAATATGCATCTATTGATTACTGTATGTATATACACCTCATCTGCTCCAATATGTATGTACTGTATATTGCTGTGGAAGCTGATAATCTGCTTGATGAGAGATCTTATTAGAGGCATGGTACCAGCATTGCTGGGACACATGGAGCTTGGATAGCTTTCCACCTCCCGCAGCCCCTGCCACTGGTCATGTTTAAGAGCAAATTCCATGTGCCCGAACGTCTGCACCAGAGGAATAACTGACAACCCACAGTCCTCAGCTAAAAATTGTGAAGTTGATTAATATATATATATAAATTACATTGCACATCATTATATATTCACCAATGCATATCAGTTGCTTGGCCTCCTCGATGGTATAAGGAGCTCCACAAGCTTGAGCACTGTTTGATAAACCACCAGCCTGGATCAGTTCTCTGGTGTACGGGAATGTATCCTCCCATTCTATCAAAATCCCTGTAGCACCGATGTCTTTCATGAACGGCAAAAACTAGAAAACAGCGGTTTCGTCATAATCGAGAGTCATTTGTTTACCGCTGCATTTTGTTTACCTTTTCGAAGAAGGCTATCTTCGGCGGAGCACCCTTCAGGTCCAGGTGGACGAGCCTTTCGGAATTAACCGCACATTCATTTAATATTGTATTGCCTCAATGAATACTATTTTGCTGCACTCACCTGTGCGATCCGAGCGTTAACGAATCCATCCTTCTCGTTTGTTGTTGATTTGATTGTTGTTTGTGTTCAGCACCGCAACAACATGACCCGGAGACTTAGTTACCAAAACAAAAAACATCTGAGTGCGACGGTAGCGCCTAAATGGTTGTCAAAGCGTTCAAGAGATGGGCGCGCGATGGCGCTCCAGGGCACTTATCTTTTCAATTGATCTTCTGATACTCATTAACTTTGAACGTGATTCATCTAATGCTTTGAAGGCATTTCCTTTCGTTTCGCAAAATATCATCTTATATGGAAACACAATTAAATGACATTAAGATGAAGAGTTATTTTCATTTCAATTAGATGAAATCAACGTATACAATAATAAATACTTAATTTTCATCATTGAGATGAAAATAGTCATTTAATTTTGGAGTTTTAATAAGTTAAGATTGTGTATTAAATTAAAGAAAAATCGAATTTTATTTTGTGGCTGTTTATTTTCACAGGTAATTTTTAATTATTTTAAAATTTTTATTTATTTATTTTTTTTTAAATAATTTTATATTACGTATTTTACAGCAAATATTAACTATTAAGTAATTGTTTGTGTTTAGAAATGTTCGTTTCATTTACTATTCAATAGTGCTGTATTTGTGAATTTCAGTATGTGGATGCGCCGGGCAGTGAGTCATCGCACTTGCTATCTCGTTTAGTTACATGCATGTGTATTGTGTTGTTTGAATGTTCGGATATTCGAAGGGGGATGAGATGTTGATGTCGATGACTGTGATGGTTGTTGTTCTCTTTCCCTCTTAGGGAATCTGCGTGTTGGGATGAACGAGGAGAAAGAGGAGGGTTGGAAAAATCGATGTACCACATGCGCCACCCCCGCGACCGCGCGTCGTCGTGGAAATTCTCGCACACGCACCGAATCCCATTTTCCCCGCCGTGCCGAAGCCTCGTGGAAGCACGTGGAAAGCGCGCGTTTGTTTATTTTTCTTGCGTTTTTCTTTTGTTTTTACCGTGTCCTCCTCCCTTCACCCCGCGCGCAATGGAAAGCCGGTGACAATAATTGCAACAATTGCAAGCAACGAAGTGCCTCTCTCTCAATCCTACGTTCATCTCCGCCACCTTTTCCATCCATTCGATATTCATCAAACGCAAGCATCCACGGTTCGTTCATGTTTTTGTTTACACCTGTGATCGTTGTCCTCGTGCTCCGCTCGCCGCCGTCGGGGATGCTTTCGCATCGAGCGTGGCCGCATCGGCTCTCCCCGTCTCCATCCGTAGCAGCTTCCGCCACCCGTGCCTTCACCGCGGCTGTGTCGCGCGCCGCCTCCGACGAGTCCGGCATCGAACCCGGTCCCATCGCCACCATCACCGGCTCCGTCGTCTCGTTTGCGCATTCCGGTGATCACCTGGACCACCATTACGACACCGATCACACGGACCTAACCAGTGAACCCGATGAAACGGAGATCAGACGAACACTCTTGCACGATGTAATAATTTAACTTGATTAAACAAAGTAGTGTGTAGTTTGAATGTACTATGTTTCATATACTGAATAAGTAATTGTTGATCTTACGTTTATTTACTGAACCAAAAATATTGTTTTCTCTGCATGCTGCTTTTAAATAATATTAATGTAATTCAAATTTTTTCAGCAATGGAGACAATTCTTCGACAGATTCGACCCGGAGGGTTTCGGCGAGATACCGTGGTGCGATTTCGTGGATGCCATCGCCTCGGAGGAGTTCCGGGAGCGGGTGAATACCGGAAAAAGAGAGGTGCTGTTGGCGAAGGCGCGATCAGCGACGACACATGCAATCACCTTCCAGGACTTTGTGAACATCGTGAGTACTCTTTGCAAATTGTAAATATTACACCTGTAGAAAGCGTATGCTCGATGACTGTCGCTCGTAACTTGACCAGTTGCTGGACCGCAGAGTGCGGCGGTCTAGACGCCGTGTAATTTGTGTAAGCAGAACTCCGGACAAAACGACAACCAGAAACAGGAGGAAGGCTCGTTAAGAGGGCATTTAGTCGATAATTACGGGGTCTCTTTCCACCCTCCCTCCCTTCTGTAAAGAAGAAATAAAGACTCACAGAGAGAGAGAGAAAGAGAAAAGGCGGTGCGGGTGGTCAACCTAAGGAATTCCTAATTATTAATGCCCACCTCTCTCTGGACCTAGCGAAGAAAAGTGTCGAAATTGACAACAATCGTAGAAACGAACGCATTTCTCAAATTCATATTCTTCATAAGCTCGTGTCTTGTCGCTGTTTTGATATTGTTATTATTCTTGTCGATCTTTTTGTACACTCTTCTTATCTTTATCTCCTCTTCTCTCTGTGTAAGCATTCGAGATTGTTTCAGTGGCGGTGAGGTGAGAGGAGACTGTGCGGAGAGCGTTTAGCGCATGAGCCTCTCCCAATAATTGTATTTCGGGCCTTTGGGGCCCCTGATTACAGGCCGGTCGGACCGCGCGACGGGCCTAATCAGTCGGCCCCGAGATGTCTTGCACGGGAATTACTGAAAAACGAACGAAAAAAAAACACATGCATGAAGAGGAGAGGAGAAAGAGAGAACGGGCGGCGAACGGCGAAAACGAAACGGCAGAAACAACAACAAAAAATAGGAGCTGATGATAAAACTACACGTAATAATAATAATTTAATGATAATAAAGCGAAGCGGTAGACCACCACCACCACCATCACCAGAAGGAACCGATGCTTCTTGCTCTTTCGAATCTCCTCTTCATCGTTCGTCGACTTTTTGTTTTCTTTAGTTTCTCCGTTTTCTCTTGTCGGGCCTCGATTTAAAATTAATTCGCTTTAGCCGCGCCACATCGAATTGTCTTCAAAACTAACAAACAAATAAAATAATAGTCAACGTTCTCTCAATCTATATTCATATAAATATAGATGGTTAATCAAGTCTAGTACATGTAATTATAATATGAACAAAAAATCATCTTCTTAATTTGTTTCTCCGCGCATCTGCAACTCTTTATATTCTTTTGCGTTATGTTTGGGGAATTTAATGCGAACCATAAATCATCCGAGTCTCTTCACTCGACAGGATTCCTGCGGGATTCTTCGCGATGTTCGCGCCGGCGAGATGTTTCGTTTTCGTTTATTTA
The DNA here is from genome assembly GCA_963457615.1 of Nicrophorus investigator. NCBI lineage: Eukaryota > Metazoa > Arthropoda > Insecta > Coleoptera > Silphidae > Nicrophorus > Nicrophorus investigator. The sequence goes on from OY735143.1 coordinate 437,004, forward strand.
CTTTTATTCATTTTTTCGCTCCTTTTCTTATTGGTTTCTGCCGCGAGATGAATTCAATTCAGCAAAATGTAATTTAACTTCTGTTTGGTTTATTTCTCCTTTTTTTCCCTTTTCAATCTCGCCACCGGCATCTTTAGAGGTGCGAGTGTGAGAGATTGAAGAGAGAGAGAGGACAGAAAGTGTATTTATGTGCAGAATTGGTTGAGGAGAAGAAATGATGTGAAGGCCGTTCGCGGGTGGCACCGAACTAATAACCGTTGCGCGGCTACCTGTCTGCTCCGCTTGTGCCCCGTCGACTACGACGATCATCATGATTATGATGATGACGACGATGATGATGGTGGTGGTGGTGGTGGCGAAGAAGAAAATTTGAACGCGAAATGCAAAATTTTAACGGCGAAAATGTTAGATGGGAAGATTCTTGTAATTTTCTTTACGTTTCACCAATGTAACAATCAGAAATTACCGGAAATTGAATGGAGTGTTGATGGATTAACATTCACAGGCGATTACCGGACGCAAACGGAGGCGTGATTTTGTAAATATTTGGCTGCGTTTGCAAACAAGTTTGTACCGGTTCCGAGCGTCTCCTCTTTGTTTCCGTTCCCTTTCTTTTTTTTTTGTTGTTGTTGTTGTTGTCGAATCGATATATACGGTGGTGGAGGAATGCATTGAAAAGGGAACGGCCGGACCCAATTAAAAGCGATTTCGCCCTTTCGGCAGACCCACAATTGGGATTGTTGTTTGTTGTTGTCGTCGTCGTCCTCATCGTAGTCTTCGTCGTCGGTGTTGTTATTCAGCTTCTCATAGTTATATGCTATAGGAATGCCCCCCTTTTGAAATCAAAAGGGCATTGAAAGATCTCGACCACCCTCCTCCTTTCATCCCTCTCGCCCTCTCAACCTCACGCACTCTCTTTCTCCTCCTATCAGCAAAATATACGTACGTGTATATAAATATATTCTTCCGACAAAGTGGTCTCATTGAGGAGGGCCGAAAGTGAAGAAAGGGCCGAAGCTGAATGAAAGAAAACTTGGCATGAAAGCGAATGCCATTGTGCATCTGTGCATGCATATACCCCCTAAAATAAATAATGCTCTTACTCTCACTCTCTCACTCTTACACTCGCAAAACGCCAATAATAATAATAATCATAATCATAATAATAATCCCTTTTCAATTTCCACCCTTTCCGCTCACTTAAACAAAGCCATATAGTTTGCATCAATTATCAAGTCTTCTGTTACGCAAACAAAAGTCAAATCTCGACAACTGACATCTCGATTACGTCTGTCAATAGGAATTGTAAAATATCATTGTAACCGTTCCAATCGAAAAACGCTTAATTCGAAACGATTGTTAATCTAATCGCTTGTTACTAAGTAAGTTATTGAATCATTTCATAGAATTGTTCATTGTCATTTTATTTGGACTGTTTAAAATTTTGTTAATTTAAATGTTGTAAACGAAGAAAGACACCGAAAACTCTTTTAAGTAATCTGTCCGTTCCTTTTCTTGTTCTTCGGTGATCTTTTCTCTGAAACTTTTTTCCGCCAAAAACCGACGACGCAACTCAAGGGATGAAATTCTTCGAGGAGGCTGAGACTGTTAAATTTAACGACATCTTTATCTGACAATTAGGCAATAATACCTCTCTCTCTTTATTCCTCTATTTGTGTCATCTGCATTCTATCCGATCGACTTCGGACCCAAATTTTTCTTTTAATGACTCAATTCCACGTAAATAATTTTAGAAGTCAAAAATTAAAGACTACCACGAAGATTCTTATGCGATTTAAACGATCGTGTTTAACGTGTTCCAGCATCTTGCGTTAAATAATCTCTTAACCTTCGCTTACTTTATTACTTTGAAGTCATTATATTGGTACTTTGAAAGTGGACTTACGAGATTTAAATCATTCAATTTATGATAGTTGATTCGATACATGCATTCTTAATTTTAAACTGATTAATTAAGAAACTCTTAAATTAGTCAATGTTTATGAATGCAGTTTAGTTTGCTTTAATCTAATCGTCCCAACGTTCTGTTTTGACAATTCAATATGCCCATTTTGCTGGGATCCCATGGATTTCGTTTTGGGTGGATTTTCGTTAATTTCAGGAGGGTGCATCGAATTAGCCCGGTAATGTGCTTACCGTTTTCTGTTTCGCATTGTCGGGTCCGTCCGTTGTTGATCCTCTTCTTTCTTTCTCATCGATTTTTTTCCTTCTTTCTCACTCTCTCTCCCTCTCTGTGTGTGTGTGTGTGTGTGTGTGCCGTTCGGTTGATGGGGTCCTTTGTGCATGTCGCATATAATGATGACGACACACCACCCCAATGTCCGATAATCGCTTAATCTCGGTGCAGAGAAGAGGAAAGAGACCACAATGCCATTAGAATTTTCCGTGCGGCTGCACATGCATCATCGGCCATCATTGTGTTTACGCTTTTTTGCATATTTGCATCTTTCATGATGACATATTTCTTGCCGTCGTTTATTGGATTTCTCCTCCCGAAAGAATAGTAGATTCGATGGGAACGAACGAAGAGGTGGGCATGGATGGATGGAATTGATGTCTCTCCTTTTATTTGTGTTTGTATCAGATACGCTACGGTGGGCCCCTCTTCCACTATCCCTAATTAGATTAAGCTTGTCACAATTTAAGAAATAATTGACCGGTTTAGGTGGACAGATAAAGGTTCTTCTCTTGCTGCTCTCTCTCTCTCTCTCTGTTGTCTCTATCTCAATCGCATTCTCACACCGCTCCTCCTCTTCATTCTCGTGTTTATTATGTGTCTCCTCAATCTTTGATTCCTTCTTCTTCTTCCTTTTTGTTCGCTTCTTTCTCTTTCTTTGGTTATTTGGTGGGTGAGATGTGTGTTGGTTTTTATAAAAGCATCGGACGGAATTAAGACGTTTTAGATTAGTTTCGAAGGTGGTCGGCATTCCGTGGGATTCGATTGCTTTCCAATGGCAGTCAGCAGCAGGTAAGGACGAAATATTCTCTTATTGCATCAAAAGCGCGGCACAGGCGGCGGTGTGTCACCTCTTCTTCGGTGGTTGAGGATGGGACGACGATGCAAGACGGATTTGTTTGTGGGCTTGACTTTGTTTAGTTAATTGGTGATAGATTAGAGTAGAGAAGGTGGAGGTGAAGGAGGAGGAGGACGAAAAAGGTGCCCACCATCCACCTTTCTTTCCATGTTCCTTTTCGGATGCCGACACCGACGCCCGCCATCAATCAAATTCGGATTCTCTCTGTGAGACCAATTCACACACACAAACATTGGTACACAAACAGAATCAGAGAGAGAGAGAGAGATATGGCGATGGCGTTGGTCGTAGCCGCAAAATGCGACCAATTTCCTTTTCTCTTTCTTCTTCATCGTCATCATCATCATCTTTCGGTTTCGCACGTCGCCTCCTTCCTTGTTAGAGGTCCGTCCGTCCGTCCGTCCGACCACCTATATCGAAAGGGAAATACCACCTAATAACAATAATAACATCGTAGCCACCTCTGACATATTCCCTCCTCGTTATTCTCTTTTTCCTCTGCCGAAGCTCCTGCTGCTTCTTTTGCCGCGGTCTACATCAAAGTCCTCACACAGTTTGATCCTAATTAACGACATCTGTCGTCGTCCACTGTTTACCTTTGCTTTTGCCAAAAACACTTGTTGCATCAACTGCTTAGTTTCTATTCTACGATTTACCTATTCCCCCATTTCTGCGCATAATTTATTACAATCACAAAATGTTGATAATTGAGGTAATAGTCGTTTCGCGCAGTAAATTAGTTAATTATGTTGTTGGAAATTTGTTGGTGACTTCGTTTCTAATCCGATAAACGGTTGTAATTAAGATGAATTGCGTTCAATTTCGGAACACCGACTTGAGAAGTCCCGAAGACAATGAGAGAGAGAGAGAGAGAGAGAGAGAGATAATAAGAGTTTAAGAGGAAATGATACATGCCGGATTTTAATGAGGTAATGAGCGTGCACCGAGCGCCACACGAATTTAACATGCGTCGCGCCAATGGGAAGTCAAATTACCCAAACGATGGATGAGCAGAGAGAGAAAGAGAGTGACGATGATGATGAGCTCGAGTTGAAGCGCGATGGAAAATCGTCGTTTTCTTTTTGTCTCGAGAAAAACCGGACGTCGTTCATTCAGCTCGTTTCCGGTTCGACCACGTACGTGCTTTCGTGTGTGTCATCGACAGCTCTTTTTCTCTTCTTCCCGTTTCGCGTCTCCTGCTTTGTTTGTTCTTCTTTTTAATGGTGGCGCGTGGTGAGCGGTTTGTCCATCCATATATGTCCATCGTCCGTTGCGGTGTCTTTCGGCCGTGTTGGTGTCTTTCGTCGGTGAAGAAGGGCGTAGGTGCAAAAAAGAAGGAGTCGAGAGATGATGGAGGATCGGAGGAGAGAAGGAATACATGCGGCGGTGGTGCACGGAGGAGGAATGCCGTGAATGCGATTGTTTCAGCCGCAGCCGCCCACCTCCGAACGTGACGCATCCACATCCAACACACACAGATATGTGTGCAGACATAATTCCGTGGATTTCCTTCCATTCAACAAATCCCATTCATTCAAATCCATTCCATCATCAATGACACCAATTCATCATTCATTATTTATTATTCCACATTCATTCCGTTTTATTTAATTTTCATTCACAACGGAAACGATTGCGCAAATCTCGTCTGCACTACCTGTTACCGTGGCCACTCATCTTCTCTCGCTCGCACTCTAATCTAATCCGATCGGCGGCATTAAGTGTTTAATTTTAATTTAGATCGTTTACGCTTTTTTCTTTTCTTCTCTCATGTCGTCTCGTAACATTTTGTTCCTAAATTGGGGTTTGAATTTAATTATAATTTTATGGGGTTAAATTCCGTTTCGGGTGAGGGGAAAGGTTCATCCCGTAATCAATCGGAAATTCGATTTGGCGCCACCGCGTTCGATTGATTTATTGCGTGGTGTGGACCCTCCGGCTTCGACCAAAACTTAAGACCGAACGAAGAAAGTGGTGGAAAGAAATATAAGAGCAGCATCCTCATCTAATTTCATCTTGATTGAAGAATTCGACTCTTTTATATTTGAGGTTTTGAGATAATTAATCGAAAATATGCATTTTATTTTATTTCTCAGTTATAACTGAAACCGCAATGACACATTTAACAGATGATATTAATTATCCGCTGCTGCTGCGTGCGTCTCAATTAGCAACGCTTCGACATTTACCTTACTTTTTACCTGCATTGCTCAAGTCATTTATTTGACATTTCAAGTGTGCGTTGTAGTTTTGTTGTAAATGAAATTCCATTAAAATGCGAATATATATAAACATAAATATAGTTGGATCGAGTTAAATGAGGAATGCGTGTTATTTCGCGTCAGCCGACTTTTTTTTCTTCTCTCATCTCCTTCTGATTCATTTTTTTTTCATCTGCTGCTTCGTCTTCGTGAAGATGATGTTTTCTGTGCATGTTGCGGAATGAGACGGTCGCATCTGATGCACGATGATTGGGAACGAGAGGGAATATATTGCGGGTCCATCCACAAAGGAGGACACCTCGCGTTATCGAAAGAGAGAGAGAGAGAGAGAGAGAAAAAAAGACGGAGAGTGAGAATGGAGGGCGGCAAAGAGTGAATTGATGGTAGGTGGTCTGTTTGAAGAATGAAATTCGTCTCGCTTTATGGTCGTTCCGTGATTTGTAAAATATACACATTTTCTACTTGCTTCTAGTTGAAAAGAATTCGACTGACACAGACGCAGAGAGAGAGAGAGAGAAAAAAGGGACATATCTCTCCGTTATTTATTGCGTTTATTTACCTTGGTTTTCCACGCCAATTAGGAGAAAACTCAGGTGGTGGAGTGATCATCTGAAGAGAGAAAGAAAGCGTATGTCATTGCTGCTGGCAAAGGATGGGGATAGGTCGCAGGACACAGATTAAAAGGCAATTAACACCAGCCACCCCTGATTCGTAAATAACTACAATGACCAACGAAATAAAAACTAGAAATCTGGAGAAAGAAGTGGAAGCAGAAGGAATTAATGAATGAATGAATGAATGAATGAACAAAAAAAATGAGCAAATCAAATTCTCACGCCATAAAATTAAACCATAATAGTTATTTTTTATGTAGTGTACACACAAACAGATAGGATAGGAATTCCTCAGAGCGAACCTTTTCTTGTGCCGCGAAGCTAACTGCAACTGCTATATATAATTGCCATTACACTAAGCTATTTACTTGTTGTTGCAGTTGCAATTTCGAAATCCATTAATAATCGCGTCGCGCTCTCTTTTGACAATTATCAACCACTAATACGATAGTTTTCCAAATAAATAGTAATTGAATTCTGATTGGATTTTATAAATACGTCGATGATCAAATTGAAGGATGACTTTGGAAACAAATTGACAATTATTTGAATTTGATTTTTTATTTAGGCAATCGCTTGCGACAATTTTATTCCTTTTCATTTTCACTGAGGGGATTTTCTCCTCCCTCGTTCTTTGAAAATCGAGCGACACTGTAAGCTAGATACATTAATGAAGAAGTCACGTTGTGTCTTCATCTCTCTTTATTGTTGATGTCTTGGATTTCATTACGTGCGTTGTATTTTCTTTTTCGTAAATATTGTTGGTCTCTTTGTTGTCCATTATTTATTTATACATATTATATATTATTTTTTTGTTTCCCTTCTGGATTTTACGCAATAAAAATTCCACCTGTGAGAGCGGCGCGGACACGTAGCGTGCATTCCGAAACGCGTTCGCACTCGGAATACTAAAAGGACGAAGAATCGTCCACCGCCTTCGCCCCTCAATCATACTCTTCCACCCACGCAGCTCTTCGGAATCGAGGGGAAGAAGAAACAATATCAAAGAATAGATGGAAGAAACGTTGACGGTAAATGGTAAAAGGAGAAAGAGAGGAACAAACGTAGGGTTGATGATTCGTGCCTAAACGGCATCGGACCAGATTAGGTTTGCATCGTGTGCACCTGTGCGTCCTCTGTTGTCCTGTTGAACGTGAGAAAGAGAAAGACGCCGTCGGGGTTTTAGAGAGAGGGAAGAACAAGGACGTGCGCGGGTCCCGGTCTCGGAGATTTTCGACACTTACGTGACCTGGGACAATGCGTCCTCTCTTTCTCTCCTCCGCCGAACCATCCAAAAGCCCCAATTAATTTCGCGGTAAGAATGGATGTTTCTCTTTTTTTTTTTTCGGTTGCACTTCGGAAAATTCTCACTCCCAATTGCGAACCGAAAGATATGGACAGCATTCAGCACGTCCCGACGTAATTTCCTCGAATTTCCGCTCATGGGAAAACTCAAGTCCGGATTCTTCTCGGACCCCGAACACGTACGTTATTCGGAAAGACTTTTTCTCTCTTCGCTTCGTTACCTTTGACAATAACAATAATTTATTGTTGCTGGAGACTTACGGCCTTGTGACAGTTCGCGCGTTTAATTTGAACGGTGACGAACCCAGCAGCTATTCGATGGGAAATCACTGGTGCCGTTTATTTTTATTTTGCTATTCGCTCTCTTTTGTTTCTCGAGATCAAATCGGATTCATTCGATCGTTACCGATGCAGCGAAACGATTGCGTTTTAAATCATTCATTATTTAGACTTTTCATCGAATTTGACTAAATGCGCAAATTGTCATCATTTTGGAATTTTGAATGATGATATCGATGTGCAGAATAGCATGATGCATTATTTTTGACCATTTAGTTACAAAACCGATTAGGTGGATGGATGAGTGAGTAATGGATGGCGGTAATCGTTCGTCACTCATATTTTGAAATACTTTGATTGTTTTGTCCGTGGATGAAGGATGGGAATTCCGGACGTGTGGGCGGAGGAACTCAATTTCAGGAGCGAGCCGAACGTTCTTGTTTTTTTTTTTTTTTGTAAACTGTCCTCCTCTGTCAGGCGAAAAACTCTTGTGGTATATTCTGTGTGCACAGGTTGAGGAGAAACGCTGACCGTGGGATCCAATTAATATTTGGAGCGCCTTCTCTTTTCTTTCCTCTCTTCCCAATCATCCGACGCAACATCCCGTCCTCCTTCTTCTCTCTACCACCAAACCAACCATATTACCATCATCATCATCATGATTATTATTGCTGTTATTGCTCACCAAAAAGCTTCTTTGGCTCGCGGGAGCGCTCCCATTTTCTCTCCTTCGCCCCGTGACGTTCATAAATTCGGTGAGCTTTAAATCTTTTTCTCTTTTCTCTCTCTCTCTCTCTCTCTCTCTTTAACACATCCCTATGGATACATACGTATATACTTGTAGTGCAGGTGAGCGTGTGTGTGTGTGTGAGCGAGGGCGTGTCCAGGACTTTAAAGTGTAATTAGCAATTTGAATATTAATGAAGTAAGGAATTCCATCCGATCCATTCTCATTCCAAGCGATGATTTATTCGGGGGCGACCGAAAGATGAAACGGAGAGAAAGAGAGAAAGATGATTGCGAGAGGACGATGGTCGTAGGGGCTCCGCATTCCATTCGCAATTGAACACACTTCTGCTGAAGACTTTTCTTCCTCTGCAACTATCGCCTATCGAACTCGATGCTGCGTTGTATTTCATCTCTTTTTTTTTTTTTTTCTTTTTTTTTTTTTCTAGTGTTTTCATTTATCCCCCAGCAGCAACCACCACGAGGAGGAGGTCTTTGTTGAGTTTGATTCTTTTTTTTCTTCTTGAGATAGTGAAGGAGGATACGGAGATGGAGTCGTTATGGGTTTGACTACCGCATCGCGGCATTAGTCAGTGTCACGAAGGGGTATTTCTGGAGCAAAGAGAGATGAAATGAAATGGAAACGGTACGAGTGAGAAGGGTACGAACATTCACACACACACACACACACACACCGATTAAGAATAGTGTGTGCGTTCTCACGGCCGCCGCACGGCGTGAGTCAGTCCGGGCGCGGATCGTCAGACAATGAATATATAAAATAATCATTTAGTCGGTAACTGAAACGTGGGCGGCAATGTGTGTGTTCTTTTCCTTTTCTCCTCCACTTCGTCCACACTTCTCGTTCTCTTCTCTTCCTCACCAACATCATCATCATCATCGTCGTCCTCTCTTCTCTTTGATCCTAGTGTGACCGTTTGTGTGAGGCCCGGCCAAGCCCAAGAAACTCGAGAGCGAAAACCACCCGAGAACACACACACACACACATACTCACTCACATTCGGTCTAAAAAAAGAATTCTCTGGACAAAACGCCGCCGCCGCAGATACGTACACCTACGGTCTTTAGTTTCGCTTCTAAATCCGTTTACCGAAAAAGTCGACCCCCTGGAAATGCCCGTCCGAAGCGATGAATACTCATTCACCATCGTCGAACTCATTCGCTAAAGTCCATGCTTTCAATCAGTTACATGATTGAAATAATAACGATCTAATAATGATATTAGATTTGTATATAAATATTTGCACTACTAGATACTTCTCACGTATATACAGTCGCTATGATTATTATTGCATTCTAACTATATTTTTCATACGAGTGGATTGACTCGGTAGATTAAAAGAGATATGCAAAATTAACATCCGCGCGGTGAGCGCGAGACTTGCAATTAGTAGAAGACTCATTAAAGCGCGCAATTAAATTGTAATCGCCATTAAATGTCTAATAACCCGCACACATCTTTCATCTCTATAAGAGAGTTTTCATAATTATAAGAGAGTGAGCAAGTGTTGGAGAATTAATCTGACGTAATTACTAATCAGCTGTTTACCCGTGTGCGTAAGTGTCTCTTTTTTTTCAACTTAATAGACACGCCCGGTGCAAACATGAAGAAATTTAATCTGAATCGGTCGTGAGCGAAGGTGAAGAAGGATGGATGTCATTGTCATTACGCGTAATCGGATCCGCGATTTCCGTCCTCCGACTTCCGATTGAATACGTGGAGGAGGCTTTTCCTTAGTGGTTTTCCACAGATGTGTGGTGTGTGCGTATGATCTGGTCGAAACGATATACAACAACATAACACCTGCACCTTTTTAACATAATGCATAAGAACTGGGGTTTCTTTGTTTTCATGGGTTTGGGGTGTATCTGAGGTGGAATGGATAACTGTAAATAGAGATAGCAGTGAGATGAGATTGTGGAGGGGCACGCGACCATCCGATATGGTGTTGAGAATTGGGGAAAGAGCAAAGTCAAACACAGGTGATAATCGTTTGCAAACACTGGAATATGTCTTGTCCTTGTCTAAATAGTTTGTTTCTTGCAATTAACCAATGATTAGGCGCCGTTCTTAATTAATTAATTGTAATTGAATCTTGAAATAAAAGTGGGTCGTTTGGATCTGCACTTTCACTAAGATTAAATTCACAAATTGGTCGTAATTGCAATTGACATTAATTGCAATTAAAAAAATAAATATAATTAAATTATTTTCTCATTTTGCGAATCTGCTAATCTGGTGTGAGCATTTGTATGGTTCATCTCTGCTTTTTCTGTTTTAGATTCGCGTGTTTTTCGATCAGCTCGTGCTTCTACTTTCGTTTTCGTTGTTGTCTTCGACTTCGTTGTTGTTGTTGTTGTTGTTTTTGGGATATAGTTGCAGGGCGATTAACAATCGTGCAGCAACAGCAGCAGCAGCAAAAGCAGATTATTCCGAGCACGCGTCTGCCTGTGGCTCGCTTCCCCCCATCTTCGACCATCCTCCTTCACCGAAAAACAAAAGCAAAAACGAAAAGAAAAGAGGACGAAGATAAACGGTCTTCCTCTTCTTCTCCTTTCCATCCATCTATCCATCATCTCCTCTTCTCCGTCTCTCACTTAACTCTTGACACGCAGAGAGGAGAGCAATTCCCGATTCACCGCGTGTGCGATCTCTCTTGGTTTTTCGGTCCGCTTTCGTGTTTTTCGTCCGTCTTAGTCTCTCGCTTCTTCATATTCACCACCGACGACCACTCGTCCTCTCTTCGAGAAGAGATGCGAGTGTGTGTGTGTGTGTGTGTGTGTGTAGCGCCGGGTCGAAGATGGAGAAGAAGAAGTACGTAGAAGTAGAATGAGAGAGAGAAAGAGAGAGATCGTAGTCTGGTCTGGTAGAGGCGCCGATCGGCCAAGATAACGGGTGACAAACGCGCTGCGCCCTTCGCTCCCATGTTATGAATACCAAATAAGACGTAAAGAAAGGAAAGGTCCGTCCGAAATCGGCCGTGTAGATACGAGATGAGGTGAGTTGAAGCGATGATAGAGGTTGGTGATGGTGGTAGTGGTGTTGCTTCTCTTCTTCTCCATCTATCCGACCGTCTGTTCGTGTCTCGATGATGAAGTTGGAAAATTGGAAATTCTAATTAGCTTCCGTCGGAAACGACCCGACTTACATACTTACCTTACCTTTCCTCACCGTACCTTACCTATCCATTCTTTTTACCATATGCATACGACAATGGATGCATTTCGTGCGCCTTAATAGTAATCCTCGAACACGAGCGGAATAACACCGGAGTCAAGTAACGACATGCATGCGTGTGTGTGAGTGTGTGTGTGTGTTTGCGGTATGATGGATGGATGATCCGCCCCGACCTCGCCTTAACTCGACCGCTGCAGCAGCAGCAGCAGCAGCAGCTAACAAAAACATTTAGGGGGTGGTTCGTAACGTAACGTGCGCCAGGTGCCAACGTTGTTCGGCCAGAAGGTCTTCTCGTCCTCTATCTCTCCCCCTATCGTCGCCCTTCTTTCTAGTGGTTCTACAGCTTTTCAATGCAATTTAATCTCAAACGATGTTCTAATTAATTTATCAAAACTAAATTATCAATATTCAATTTTTAAAAATCTAAATTAGAAATCGCTAATTAACATTATTAATTTAATTCAATCAAAATTTTCAAATCAATTTAAGTTTCAATAATGTATCGAGATTTAGAGGGTTCAACTTAATGTGAGTTACTTGCAGCTGCAAGTAACATGTCAATTATATAGGTGAGGAGATAAGGAGGTAACGTACTGTCTCCTTCTTGACATATGTCAGTTATTGTTTGTTGCATGGATGATGAAAAGCATGTGCGAAATGTTCGCGTTCTTATGCGATGCACGCACCCTCCTTTCGAAGGGGGATGAAGGAAAGTGGGCCGCGCCAGGTGATGTCGAAGTTAGTGATGGTGCAGCAGCAGCAGCAGCAAGGACAGAAGGGAACCTAGTACTAAGGGAACATCTGTCCGTCTGCTGGTGGCACTCGTGGCACGCGCCCCAAACACCTATCCGATTTCCTCTTCTGTCTCCTCTTACCAATCTCCCCTCTCTCGACCGCTTCATCGTTCACCGATCTTTCGTTTCCTGCATCGCAGACATACATTCAGCAAAAGGAGTTGTCCGCTTTTTCCGCGCTTCCTGTCCACGGGAATATGGAAAGATATGGAGAAAAAGAGAGAAAGAGGCAGAGAGATTCTTGAATTTGCTCGTGTGATTAATTTAAATGCGCGCTAATTACGTAACCTGTCCGCGTTTCCGGCGAGCGAGTGCATCAGTCAAGTGCATCATCGCCTTTCCGAGTTCATTGTCTTCGTTCGCCGCCGCCGCCGCCGCCGCAGAAGCGGAAACGGACGCCGTCGAGCGTCGCTTCCGGTCCGATCGCTGCGAACAACAACGAAAGAGACAGAGAGAAACAAAAGAGTAATTATGAATTAATGAAAAGATGATAGTCGCCAACTGCGTGTGCATACAACAACATCGTATGCCACCTGTTTCCCCTGTTAAGAATCTACTTCCATCATCATCATCATCATCATTATCATTATAATCGAAGACGACGACAATATTACAACTACTATTACTTCTTCTGTTGTTTTGTTGATGTCGAGTGATGTTGTTTTTCATATATGGCACGCGCCTCCACCTGGCCTCCTCCTCCTCCGCCTGCTCCTCCTTCTGCTGCTGCTGTTAAAGACACATCCGCCACGTGTGCAGAAGGCGCGCACACACCGATAAAACCTGAACGAACCCTCCTCCATCCCTCCGGTCTAAAGACGATGGCAGCAGCAGCAGCAGCTGTTCCTCGATCACCGTTCGCATCAACATCATCTGCACAACACCCCCAATTTATCCTCTTATTCACCTTTCCACCGGGGCAACGCAAGGACAATCGAGGGAAACCCGATACGACTAAATATGAATGTGGGGATCCGAAGTGTGCCTTCACGTGCATCGTGAATTATTAATGCGATCCAATCGCGCATATTCTAATACTCGTCAAGTAATTTATCGCATTGTTTTACGTTTTATTAGAGTAATTGTATGAATCCTTGACAGGTACAGGACGCTTAGTATACAATTAGTTTGATCGTTTCAGTTAACTGAGCTATCTGCTGATTAATAATAAAATGAACGAGTGAAAGGGTTAACGCGAGGTGTTGTCGTTTTTTCCGTGATCCACTTCATCATCATCATCATCATCATCATCATCGATGGGGGAATAATAGACGAGAGAAGATAAATTGATAATAATAATTGTTGTGCGTGCGTGCTTCACTGCATGGTCTGCCTTCCTTCCATCGACCCATCCTTGCATGTCTGTCTTTACGTCTGGTGGTTAAAGGGAGAGCAGGTGTTGTGGCCTCTGTCGTTTCTCTTCGCTTGCCGCCGCCACCGCCGTTACTGCTGCTATTTCTTCTCCTCCTATCCAGCAGCAGCCAACCCCATCATCATCATCATCATTTTCTTTCCACAAGAATCACTGCTCCTTTCGTGTTCGTATCGATGGAAGACGACGACGACGACGATGATGATGATGATGGTTTCAGCTCGTGCTCGCAATACCGAAAAACAAAAAAAAAGAACGAAAAGCCGAAACGATTTTCGAACTCGAGAACGATAATTACGCTTTTAATTCATCTTTTGTCTTCCTACCGGTTACGAAAAAAGCGTTGCAAACGAAAAGAGTTCGCCTTTTCTTTCGTAAGTTCACAGCGATTCAAGTTTTAAAAGTAATAAAATGTGATTAATTTGCTGCAATTAGAAAGCCATTGTTCTTCGATGGAAGCCAACGTCCGACAATGATGCATAATTAGCTTTTTCGGTTACGAAACTCCCGTTCCCAGACGCTACCATCACCACCACCACGATCAAACGCAATTCGAAATGCTCAAATCAATTTAAATATAGCAAAAATCATTCGAGAAATATAAATATTGTTATGTTATTTAAAATAACAACAAAAAAAAAACAACTCAAATGTTTCAACCGAAGAAGCCTTAATGAATTCCCCTTAAAGAAGAATGACTAATTAGTAAGGTAATTAAGCGATTGTCTGCTCTTTTTTTTGTTACGTCCTGTTTTCACGTGCATTGTTAAAATTAAACCGCGAAGGCCTGTTTCAATACAATTCGTTTGTTTATTGAAACAACAAAACGAACGAACGGAAAAAAATGGATTTTTCTATTGTTTCGTGGAGATTATTGCAAGCATTTCCGGTTTGCGCCGTTCGCGCGCGCCGCTTTCTCGCAACCGACTTTCATACATACCACACACATCATGCTGTTGCATGTATTGCACACACACACACACACACACATACATACACGCCCAATCCGCTCTTGGGAACGTCCGACATTTTTGTACGTTACTCAATTGTTCGCAATTTTGTGTTTTGTTTTTGTCGTAATACATACAACATCGTCGCATGTAGTTTTTCCTTCTTCGAGTGATACAAGCAAACGTTGATGTTGTTGCTGTCGGTGTTACCACGACTATGCTTTGAGCAATGTTGTAGTTTATCTTTTGGGCAAACTAACAGCATCGACTCGAAGAATCGCGGAATTTCCATTCTGCAGGATTCGTATTTCTTCAAAATTCCTTCTACGAAAAAGAAATTTCAATTGATTCATTTTGAGTAATGTGTCTATTAGCTACTAATGTCTAGAGTAGTCGTAGTTACAAATCATAAAAAAATAATAATTTACAACATTTTTTTTGACATTACGACTGATTTCAACTGATTTCGAAATTTGCTTATAAAACATCCTTGCGTTGTTACATTGTTGCACTAGTAGTGGTGCAACAATGTAACAATATTTTATATATATAAAAATAATTCTATGGCGGCAGTTACGGTGTTCTGATTATAAAAAAGCAGAGAGTGTGTGTGTGTGTGTGAAACGCGATGTAATTTTCTTCACCCTTGGCCGATCGCTTTCGAAATGGTGTTTCATGGGGTGTTCACGTTGCGTAACGCTGATTAAGCTAAAAATATGTGCGGAAGAACGCAACGAGGAAAAGAATGAAGGCAGCAACAAAAAAAAATAGTACGATGCACGATATCATCCATCCATGCCGGAACTGAAATAATTATGATGATGATGATGATAATAATAATAACAATATAAAAAGAAGGAGAGAGAAAACGAGAAATTGTTGTTTGTGATCGATGTTCAGGTCGTACAAGCGACATTGCTTGAAAAGAAACACAAAAATAATACAATTCAAATGTGTTTGAACACTAATTCGATCAAATGTGATGCATTAAAATGTAAAGAAATCATTGTTTTACGACTGCCAAGCAACGTATCTATTGAAGAGAACATTCGCAGATTTAAATAAACGAAGAAAAAAAAAGAAGATATATGAATAAAACTAAATTTGGATTGAAAAAAAAATATCGAACGAATAAATAAATAATTCCATTCGAATTCGTTTTTTTATCATTTGTCTTTCCAAATCGCGTTGATTGATAATTATTGATGTGTTAACATATGATTTTGTTGAAATCCTACCGTAACGACGGCATTAATTGTAATTTGTATTTTGATGTGGAAACGTTGAGAAAATAAGGAAAGGGGGTTGAATATCGATTAACGCGAATGTCAAATATGCATTTTCCGGATTGTCTTTTCTCTCTCTCTCTTTGTCTCTTTGCTGCTGTTCTGTTGTGGTTTCATTGGGGGGATGGGCGCCGCCCACAGATGTCCGTGACGATTCGGATTGGTCCATCGCTCGGATCACGTGGACGTGTGGGCCGGGGGTTGGTTTCGATGTTTGTTGGAGCTTGATGGCGAGGGAAGGGGGGGCGAAGAGCGGACGAGCGAGAGAGAGGGCGCTCGATTCGTATAAGCGTCCCTGCGTGCGACGGGGGGTTTCAGTCGCCGATCGACGTTCGGTGAGCGAACATCATCTTCATCAACGACATCATCGCAAAGCAAAGCAAAAAACACACGAATCGAGCGATGATATATATTTGTATAAAACTTTGAAAATTTTATTATTATTTTTCGTGATATTGGTGTTCTCTCTTTTTTTTTTGTTTCCCATTGTTATAAATATATCAGTGGCGGTAGATGGTTGTGAAGAGATAGAGAGAAAGAGAAAAAATAATAGTAACTATATAGTTAGTAGTGAGTAAAGTGTAAAGAATTTTTTGCTCGTACTTTGGATTACTACATACAACACATTCCGTGGCGAGGATTGCCGCAGATTCGACCCGTCGTTTCCACAATGTGTAAGTTTCAATCTTTTTATGCGTGATCTTTGTACTAATTTTGGTCGACATCGTGTGAATCAATGAATCATTCAATTTATTAACGTCGTTGCACAATCCCTCGCCAGACTCGCCGCTAGACGTCTGCGTGCTCGCACTCTCTCTGTGTGTGTGTGTGTGTATGTATATATGTGCACACTCGCACACACACACTGGCGGCATTCGATCTTCTTTCTTTCGCGAATCGTGCAAGTTTTAGCCTGCTCTTCCGTCGACGACTGACGGCGTAGGGTCGCAGTCAGGGGATTCCCCTGCTCGATGAATGGCGTAATCCCTCCCGATACATCCGTTTCACTTGTTCCTCGGTGACACTCCCGTAGAAGTCTTTTGTTTTTCCAAGATAAGGCCCGATAGGATCGTTCAATATTGATCGTTGCCCAACAATATACGTGAAGCATTTCCGCTTTTCGATTTCTTCCTCCCATATCCTATTGGAATATTATTACCATTATTGTGCCTTTTGCAAATACGGTTGTCTGTCTCCTCGCAGCGCGAGTTTCGTTTGTTAGTCAAACACACACACGTACGTATACAACAGATATGTGTATGTGTGTCCACCGCACCGCACAGCACCACCGCGAAGAGAGAAGTTGAGGAGAGTCCGTGGGAAACGGCGGCCCTGCGTGGGCCATGCCATCCCACATTTCGCCCACTCGACATATCTCGGACGAAGGAGGAAGAAAAGAATAATACAGAAACGGAAAATAAGAGACGAATAATGCGCCCAAAAAGAAAAAAAATGATGAAAATAAAACAAACGAGAAACGAGCGAACGAGGAAGGAATCCTTCCTAGCCCCCAGATCATCAGCTTCATAAGAATAATAGGGCGAAGTGTTAGTTAGAGATGACCGACGACCACCAGCGTATTTCGTAATGATCGCAATTAAATGATATCTAACCCGGTGGCGTTTAAATCAATGGCGCCTAAAAATAGAAAACCAAGGCCTACTTACGTAACGACCATCGTTCGTTGAATGACACTTCTTCGCTCGTTCGTTCGTTCGTTCGTTTTTTCTTCCACTTTTGCAACGTAATTAATTTCGAAGACAATGGTTCTCCAATGTGTGTTAATTAAACTTCTCTCACTCGCTCGTTTCTTTTTTCACTTCTTCTTCTTCTTCTTCTTATTATTATTATTATTATTAGTAATATTCCCGCGATGCGATGGGAAGATGAAAAAGGTGGAGGATGATGAGGAATCTCCTTTCGCACGCCACGTTCTCTCTTTACACCCAGGTGAGAAGAGAGAGCCATTGTTCCATTGTCTCCGCGGACGCGTTAGAAAAAATAATGTTGCGGGGGAGAGAGAAAATCAAGAAGAGCAGCAATGTTTTTACTTTTCTTTATTTGTGTAATGTTGTTTCGTATCACTCTTCGGCCGCGTCCATACTTGGCGGATGCTTCACGCAGAGGATGCCGATAACTATGAAGACGATGACACCCAAGATCTGCGCTCCGGTCCATTCGCCCTCCGGACATCCGGGAATGATTTCCGGCGGCGGCGGGGCACACGGATTGCAGTCGGACGTTTTGTACAACATCTTGACTCTCTTCAACTCGAATCACCTGCCACCCCCCAGAATTTTGATAATTTGTTTGACACTTGACCGAGTCGAATGCTTGGATACCGTCGTTTCCCCATGTCGTATGAAGATACGTGAACGTACGAAAATAATAATAGTAAATCGGAATTGATTTTTGTTGCTGCTTCTACTGCTACTGCTGGTTAAGTCCGAGCCGGTTGGTATGGCAAAACCGTGAGAAACGGATCGGAATTTTCAAACGGCAACAGGAGCAAAAGCGACCAAGAGAGAGTAACCAGAGCGTGGTGGTCAGTTAGCAGCGGCGGCGGCGGCAGCGGCGACGACGACAATGATCATGATGATGACGTTGCGTTGCGGCTTGTTGCTTCTTCTTCTTCTTCTTGTTGTTGGTGGTGGAAGAGAGAATTGAAATTGAATTTACCATACCAATCCTAATCTATATGCTTTCTTTTTGCAGATGACAGGGAAACGGTCCAGGAGCTTTAAATGCGCCGTCCATCATCGCGACAGGGAGGTTTCTTCTGAGAACGACTTCCATCTGTTGCTGGTCGAGCCGCCGATCTTTCGCAGGTAATTAAAAAGGCGATTACCGTCTATATATAAACGATAATTAGCGGTGAGCGTCGCGACGCCGCCGCTCCAGCCTTCTATTTCCGTACTTGTGTCTTTTGAACTTGAGGAAATAGAAGTCGGGACGTGTGTGCAAGCAAGTGCATCGTTCGTCGTCACCACCGCCGCCGTTTCTGTTGACACATTCAATTTTTCGTTATTGATCTGTCAAAATTTCTCACGGGATACGTTCTCTTCCTCTCTTTTCGCAGGATGGTCCGCATCATCGCCGACGAATTCCTAACGGACGAGCGGGACCGGAAATACTATGCAGACCATTACAGCTGCTGCCCGCCGCCCCTCTTCATCATCACTGTCACGCTGGTCGAGGTAAGCACTATTAAATGCATAATGTAATCATCATCATATCATGTATCTGTAACGCCGACAGTCTTGAAGATAGTATTAGAGTACACTATTGGCATGACCTCGACCCCCATTGATCGCGCACAGTAAATACTGTTTACTATTACTACTACTACTAATACTACAGCAACCTTTTTACGCTAATGGCGTTGCTTTGAAACTAGAAAGACATCATCGTCGCCAAAGTCGTCTTCTTCGTCGAAGACGGCGGCGGCTACAATCGGAAGGAGAATGAAGAGGAGAAAAACGATTTAATTTTATGCAGGCATTCCGATTGCCGGGCAAAGAGAGCGAGCGAGCGAGCGAAGAAGGAGCAGCTGCTGCCGCAGTCGAGGCGCGCACGCCGCCCGAAAAATCGATGTACAACCTTATTCTTTTCATCCTGCAGGTTGCAACGTATTCCCTTCCATCCACCTCCTTCATCATCATCGTCCGACGTCTTGCTTATTCATTAACTAACACAAAAAAAAGATAGTGCAGAGTCGATTTGGAAGGGCGAAGGGGGCAGGGGGGAAAGGCCAATTTGGCTGCGGCACGTTCTTCATTCTCTCGCATTCTTCGCGGATCGGAATTCGCGCACGGCGTAAATAAATAAATAAATGCAGTCGCGGCGGGGCATGCAAATATGTTTGGTAGTAAATACGTACGTATGGACGAACGGAGGCAGTTCGATACATACGTGTATATGCGAATGGGGGGATTCGCGTGCGCCGCAAGAACATCAACCATGACGACGGCGATGGTGATGGAGTGCTGCAGGCAATCGCGGATTGACCGTTAATTCCGCTATGATCGATAATAATTAAATTGCGTGTATGCCGTATGCGTTTTCAAAATTTACACTATTTCAACATTCGCAGTCAAAATTGGCTCATCGAATGTTTTATTATTATTCTTATTATAATAAATGCCTCATCATCAGAATTCATTTTGATTTCATCTTAATAATTTGTTTACTCTACTTATTGAGAGTGCTCATATTGAAAATAATCAAGTTATAAGAGTCAACATATGAATAATCAACATTTTATTGCAACTTATCTATTTTGAACTCGTGGAAGCGGAAGAATGCATAAAAGATTTTTTAAGGGAATTCCCTATTTTCGGATATTCTCTCCTTTCTCTTCCCTCTTTCGAGCATCTGCTTGCTTTTCTCCATTCTGAAACGAGAATATTTAACGAAGAATTTCGTCTGGCCAGATGATTAAGGGGGAAGACACGTGCGCTCATATCCATTCATCGCTCTCCCTTCCCGTAAAGAGAAAGGTGCGAGTTTTGTTTTGGATTCCCGTTGAAAACGGGTATATTCGCCCCAAAACCTATTTTCGGTTTTTCTATTTCTGAATATAATCTTGCGGTGCGTAAGTCAGCGAGAGAAGAAGAGTGGTGATGTTTGCGCGTTTCTAAATTTAGAGCGCGAGTTTAATTCGTCCGAGGATTGACACCTTCCACTCTCGCCCACACTCCGCTGTAAACAAATGGTTATATATATATATTTTTTTTTTTTTTGTTCACTCATAATTAATAGATTTATTTTCTTTTCTTCCTTTGCAGCTGGGTTTCTTTGTGTACTATTCGGTGAGCACGGGTGAATTGAACCCCGCCGGACCAGTCCCAATCGATTCCGTATTGATATACCGTCCCGACAAGAGGCTCGAAATCTGGCGATTCCTTCTCTACATGCTGCTGCACGCTGGGTAAGTCTACGCTCGATGCGATGTTTTCGAACTCGTTGCTGATGTTGGTGGTCGTTTGATTTGATTTACAGTTGGCTTCATTTGGGATTCAACCTCGTGGTGCAATTGCTGGTGGGATTACCGTTGGAGATGGTGCACGGATCGGGACGCGTGGCCCTCATCTACATGGCGGGGGTAGTGGCCGGTTCCTTGGGCACCTCCGTCTTCGACACGGACGTCTATTTGGTGGGAGCGTCTGGCGGAGTTTACGCTCTGCTCGCCGCCCACCTCGCCAACGTCCTGCTGAATTACAATAACATGCAATGCGGTATTTTGCGGCTCTTCGGCATCTTTGCCATAGGTAATAGCAATTCAAAATAAACATTTAAATGACCTGTACTAATTTTTGTTCAATTGCAGCGTCTTGCGACGTCGGCTACGCCATCTACTCGAGGTACGCCACGGAGACGATGGGTCCACCCGTCTCGTACGTGGCCCATCTCACAGGTGCCCTGGCAGGCCTGACCATCGGCCTTCTGGTGCTCAAGAACTTCGAGCAAAAGCTGCACGAGCAGCTGCTGTGGTGGGTGGCATTGGGCGTGTACGCTGCGTGCACTATCTTCGCGGTCCTCTTCAACGTCATGAATCCAGTCGCCGCAGGATCGGAGAACCTCGGGGACGGCGTCAACAGTCAATACGTCTTCAATCGATTCGGCGTGTGAGGGGAAATTTTCCTTGCTCTGTACATACAAAACTTGCACCATAGCATACTACAACTACTTACATACCAGTAGGCGGCGATCAAATCTCCAATCATTATTATTATTATTTTGTTTCTCGAGGTCCTGTAAGGGTCGCACCGGAAACGGAGTCCCGTCTCACCTCCCGAACCCCAAGGAGCGGCGCAGGGGAGGTGGAGGCTAAACTCGAAGTATTAGTGAGATATATTTATTTTACGTACGTTTAAGTCGAAAGAGTAACGATTACTAAGTAGATTATTTATATTTATATATATATATATATATGGAAATACCAAAGACTGAGGCGAGGCGCGCGTATCATCTAGATCGTTTTAAATTTTGCGAAATAGACGAATCTCTAATTAGGGGAGACGCAGGGCGCAGTTTCGGACGCGATCCATTCGAATCATCGCATTGTACATACAATATTTATATGTATACAGTATTTATTTATTTATTATTATTAGTTAGTACAGTTGTCACATTCTGTTTGTGTTTATTCATTATTATTACTATTCGGGGAACAATTCGCTCGCGCCTTTTACACAATAATGATTAATATTATTATTTAGTGCATTTCGATGGCAGCCAACTAGATACTAACTAACTATCGCGTCGAATATTATTATCAATATTGCTGCAACGTCGTTCGTTACCGGTTTAATTGGGACTCGCCTGCACACACACGCACGCGATAAGCCTGCGCTCACATCATATACCACCTACATTTATATTGAACGTATAGAAATTAGCGTCAAATTTAAAGACAGAAGAGGTGTGAGAGTGTGGTGGCAGAGAGCGCGAAGATAGAAAACCCTAACCCCTAAGAGCAACCCAACAACCCCAACACCCCGCCGTAATATATTTCGTATTATTCTCGCATCGAAACAAGCAAGCAAAAGCCAAGCACAGTAAGTGTACCGTTTCTGTTTTCTTCCTTCCCTCTATAACTAAATGTATTATTATTTATTAGTGATTCGGTTCAGTTGTATTTCTCGATGGAGTGATATTTTCAAGCTAGTCATAATTTTTGGGGCTGATATATAATTGATGCAGTTTATTAGGTTTTAGGGCGTATTTTTTTCGTTGTTGTAAAGATCGCAGACTATCTGTATTCTTTCATTTTCATCGTACGGTTTGTGTTCTGTCCCGTTATTATTATTAATTATTATTATTATTATTTTTACTACCAAAGATTTGTGCTAGTTACGATGATTATTCTTATTATAATTATCATTATCGTATGTGTTTTGTTGACTGATGTCGCTGCAAGAGGTGATGTTGAAAGTTGATGAAGAAACAAACAAATGAAAAAGAAAGAATAAAACAATGTTAGTGGAATGAGAAAATTTGTATTTTTCTACGTTACTCGGGTAGATTTTTCACTGTTTATACGTATATACAATTGATTGATCGATTGAGACTTAACACAAAATTGGGAATGATTTCATTATTTTTTGTTCTGTTTTTTTTTACACTTGTATATTTGATATTTGTACTATATAATATTCCAAAGGTTTTTTTTTCTTGTTTCTACGTAATATATATATATATATTATTATTAATTTTTTTTTATATATTTTGGAAATTTACTTGTTGGAGCAATAAACCATAAACACGAACGTGTCAACTATTACAGCAATTACCACTAATTCCCTGCAAATTTCTGTGATTATGAAATATATTCTGGAACTGTTTATTTTAAAAATTTATATTGATTCCCTTGGAATTGCAATTAATAAGCGTAATTTCAATAAGTATTCAATTCTTTTTAAATTGCAAATTAAGTGTATGCAAATGAATTGTGTGTTGAAATGGAAGCTATTTTATTGCACACATTCAATTGTATACATATATAATTCTTGTTTATGTCGCGAGAATGAAAAAGTTATTTAAAATAAAAGTTACTTAAGATTGTGAAACGAAGTGTGCGCGCATGTTTGGTTGCCTAACGATTAATTTGAAAATTTGTGGAGAGGTTAGACGTCAGGATGCTGCGAGTAAATTGTGTAACAGCCTTAAATTTGTAATGAAACGATGTTGAAAACTGCCAAATTCCCATAGAAAAAAGACGTAGAAGAGGTGAGTTTTGAGCCTTTCGCGCAGTGAACTGCCATAACTGGGAAACATCGATTGAAAAAAATAAAAATAAACATCCTAACCTGCAAATTTCAAATATATAAACAACAAAGTTTTCAATTTTACTTGTGCTTTTTCAGCAGAAAAAATGATTAGAAAATTTCTGAACACCGTGATCGAGAGCACGCTGCAGGTGCAGCCGCAATCACTGGTGTATCCCAGTCCATTCACCAAAGCTGATACGAAACCGCTGGCATGGCTGATGAATGTTTCCCCATGCTTTCCGGTGAACTCCAAGGATATACAGATCCTGACTGAGCCCGAAGAGTTTTATGAAGCACTCTGCAGACATGGGGGTGAGGCCAAGGAACGCATCACCCTTGCCAGCCTGTATCTGGGAAACGGGGAACTGGAGAGAAAACTGGTCGACAGCATTTTATCGAACAGGAATTTCCGTGATTTGAACATTAACGTGCTGCTGGATTATTCACGTGGCAGCAGATCGAAAAACAATTCGAGACGGATGCTGCAGCCGCTTCTCCAGCACAGCAATTTTAAATTGTCCCTGTATCATACGCCCGAGTTGAGGGGGTTCTATAAGAAGGTCGCACCGAACAGATGGAACGAGCTGTTCGGTATACAGCACATGAAGCTGTACATATTCGATGATACGCTGATCATGAGCGGCGCGAATCTGAGCCAAGACTACTTCACGAATCGCCAGGACAGGTATTTTGTGATTAAGAATAAGTATTTGTGTGATTTCTATTGTGGTCTAGTGGAGAAAGTGCAAGGCTTCAGTTTGGTAGTTGATAAGGGAGATGGGGTGAGGATGAGCGAGGGCTGGCGGCTGCCCTTCGAATGCCCCAAAGAGGAGTTCGTGCAGAGGGCCGGCGATTCTGTGGAGAGCTACATCTACGATTGCAAGGACGAGCAGAACAGCCACAAGCAGGACGGATACGGTAGGCATTCTGCAGTTCATTTACATATTACATATTTATATATCGTTGATTATTTGCAGACACTTGGGTGTTTCCTCTGGTGCAGATGGGGCAGCTTGGGATCGAGCAGGATGCGAACGCGACGGATCGAATATTTGCGGAGGCACCTGCAGGCAGCAAAATGAACATTGCCACTGCCTACTTTAATCTAACGCACGACTACATGAAGACGCTGATCGGGGAATCTCGAGCTAATTGCAATCTGCTGATGGCACATCCGAAGGTAGCAAATCGATTTACAATCCAATTGTAATCCAATCCAATGATGTTTCGTGTTGCAGGCTAACGGATTTCTGGGTGCGAAGGGTATGGCCGGTGGCATCCCCGACGGGTACACGCTGTTCGCTCGGCGTTTCCAGCGTAAGCTGGAGACGATGGGGCAAGGAAATCGGATTTCGCTAAAGGAGTACGTGCGAGATGGATGGACGTATCATGCGAAAGGCTTATGGTATTACGGCCCCAACGCCGATCTGCCGTGTCTGACTCTCGTCGGTTCGCCGAATTTTGGTGGCAGATCGGTGCTGAAGGATCTGGAAACTCAGGTGGCTCTGGTCACGGAGAATTCCGATCTGCAAACGAAATTGCACGGGGAATGCAAGAGGCTGTACGATCTCGGTCTGCCAGGTGATTTCAAGCGAGACACGCCCAAATGGGTTTACGCCATGGTCTTTCTATTCAGGGACTTCTTTTGAGTGATTGACAAAATCGTCGTCGATAGTATTACGGGTATTATTTAAGTTCAAATTGTTAATTGTTGTATTTATTTGAGGCATCCTTGTAAATGGTAGAAATTGTTTTCATTTTGTTAGGACCACACCAAATTCTATTTAAGTTGTTATTATGTACACTAAATAAACACAAATCATATACATATATATATACAGAGCAAGCAAAGTCAATGGATTTAAGCTTAAAACTTGTGATGAATATTTGAATTTATTTAATTTTAACAATAGTTTCGAATTCACCCTGACTACAATTAAATCAGAGGCAACCCACTATACAGGCTGCATTAGTTCCTTTTTTCGATCACTTCGGCAACGCTGCAAGGTGTTTCCGCATTCGGTCATCGTCGTTCTGTTCAAACGCGTGTGCGGTCTCCGGTCTCCTTTTCAAATTCAAAAATACTTTTGAAATTGTTCGAAACTAAGAAATTTCTTTCAATCCGTTACCGTGTTGGACTAATTGGAAAATAGCATCCTGCAAATATGGGCGGTGAGTTATGAAAAGATTCTACAATTTATCGCGCATTTCTTGTGCTTTCCGTGCAATTTTCATATAGCATTTGCCATTTAAATATCCTACAATTAGTTATAAATTTGAGCCAATAATTGTTGTTATAGCAAAATAAAGTTGTTGAGCGAACTCGGCGTAATTTTCAAAATCCAATATCTGTGTTTGTGTTCTCTTGTCTAAATAAATGGTGTTTGTTTTCACATTTATTTTCAAAGAGAAAAACTATTTAATTGTCAAGTACCCCTATAGGAATTATAAATGATGCGTATTACTGCCACGTATGCGTTTATCACGTCCGCAGTGATAAACGCATGGAATGGCAAGACCGTATGTGGAAAAAACACTTATTATTTCTCTCCTTTCGTTGTTATAATGATGTTATGCAATGCAATTTTATATATTTTGTATTGTATGTGTAATTTCTTTGTGTTCAGTTTCAGGTTTGATTTAATTTTGTTGTATTTCATGTTGTGCTTCTGTTTCAGGTTAGCTTAGATCTATTATTTTTTGTTAGTATACCTGTTAGGTCATAGCATTTCCTTCTATTCCAAACGTTTCTTATTTTCTTTTCGATTCCTTCGGGTGTGCGGTCACGTGTCTGTTTCCATTTGCTGTGAATGGGAACAACGGCTTCCACGTGACCGCATGTCTAGGTGCAAAAGGTTCATCATCTTCCTAAGAAGATGATAACCAGGTATCATTTCAAGCGCAAAACACAGCCTCTGAATTGATGCAAGACCGTACGCATTTACCTCCACGAGGTTGCACCTGTTTTATACAGAAAATGGTCACATGGATCGAGTCGTGTTTAAACTTTTACATTTTATTGGCAGAAAGAGCTAGTGTTCTGTGTGCAGTGGAAACGCGTTTCGGCAGATGTCGCTCGGTGTACGGTCATTTTTAAATTACATAAAATTCGAAAATTGTACGCACATGTATCACCACTCATCCGTGTACTATTATTGTTATTTGCAATTAGATGGAGCGTTCGTCCTCGCTGAGAATAAACGATCTACGCTGGTTGAATTACGAACGATGTTGCAATTCGAATGAGAGGGTCACATTAGTATTTTCATTCGCGTGCATCAGGCAGATAAAGCGGATAGCGGTCATCTTATTTAGCCTTCCGTTGAATGCGAACGAAGGAGGGACGAAAATGGGAGATGTAACAATCAGGAGAGAGAAGTGCCGTTTTACTGTCATCTCTTACACATTTTCTCTGGGCACCGCCACGAATTTTACCGTAAGTTAATTTGAACGACACAGCCAAATATTATGTAGTGGTAGCAGTAGTTTTGATACAATTTCATTGTTCATTTAGCTAGAGGCGGTGTGTGTAGGAGAGCAGCAACAGAAAAAAAAGGTGGAGGTCGAAGAAGTGGTTTTTTGTTGTGGAGGTGGAGGAATTCGTTCGCTGCAACGGTACTCTTCCTCGACACCATCATCAACGATCGTGTGATAGTCGTGAAGCGCAACACGAAAATATCCAGTGGTCAGTAGAGTAAGGAGCTTTCAACTGGACACTACGCTCCTCTCCCAACATCAATGAGAACCGAACATCGTTGAGATACGCTCGTTCTAATACAATAAATCCAGAGGTGAGATTTCTTTGCATATATAACATCAAACATTTTAATTTTAATTTTTATATTTTGATCTTTCAATTATAAATTGAAATTATACAAATGTATGTGATTAATTAACTTTAGTGCTTAATTGCATTGCACAGAATAACTAACTGCAGTTTTTTACTTTAATAATACTAACTCTGATTGGAATAATGGGACAAATTAATTAATGCAGGAGCTGCGAATGACGTGTTAATAATTTATTCGAATCTGAATTAATTGGGTTATTTTTTTCTGTTTATTTCCTTTTTCTCTTTTACAGTTTAATATTTTCGTTGTTGAACGGTGTTTTCCGTTTTCGGTCGTGCGAGTGTTGTTGATGGTGGTGGTGGTGGTGGTGGTTCCAATCGAACGGTTATTCATTTTCATTTGTCGGCTTCCATTTGAATGCAAATCCAAAAACGAAACTGTTACGGCGCGCACCGCGATTGCATTATAATTGTTGTTCTCAACGAACGAATTCTAAATCGCGTCGAGGAATTAACTCTGCTCGCTTAATGCCATTACAAATTTCTGTTTAGTTTCAGATGCTCAAAATCATTTAATTTACGTAATATTAATATTTTTTCGTCAATAGTTTTGACATTGATATTAATTATTTTTGATATTTGATTTGTCCATTACAGCTAATTATGTCATTTCAATGCTCAGTAATTGTCAAGTTGACTTTTAGTGTCTTTTACTCGGTAATACGCAAATTGTTAATATCGGTTTCCTGAGTGCGAGGAAATGCAAATTGGAAAAATGTCATCAGTAGAACTGAAATGACAATTCCAGTAAATCGTGTTGGTGGTGATTCTAAGTAATTTTCATTAGTCAATGCCAAAGACTATTTCTATTTTTGGAGGGAATTTTTACATTTGTCACTGTTTGTTAGATAGTTATGGTTGGTTATCAGGCGGTTTCCTCTGACACTTTGCCCTGACAATTCTCTCTTTTGTCTTTGTTTATGTTTACGTTCCGTGTCATTGCGGTTTGCGAGTGTGCGTGCTGGAAAATTTGTGAAATTTGCTCATGCTGCCTCGTGCACAAGAAGGAGGAAGGAAGGAAGGAAGGAAGGTCTACTCCTCCTCCTCCTTCTCCTTCTCCACCTTATTTCCTCAAGACTTGGCCAAGTTCGCGTCTCTCATTCACGTCTCGCCTGCAATCCACGGTGCAAGTGACGGGGACAGAGAGCAGAACAGAGACCGAACTTTTGCAAAACTTTGCATCCAGTCGAATTGAGAAGACTTTTCGTCGTCTGCATAAGGTAACTTAACATTCAAAGCAGCTCTATCAATTCAGATTGTTTGTTTCAATTATCTGTTTGTTTGTTGTTTATGTTTTCGCTGTATTTATTATTCGGTCGTTTCTCTTTTGTCGTCCTCTCCTGTGCGTGCGTTTATCGTTTATCAGCCGCAGCTAATTAACTAACTTTCACATTCTCCGTGACACTTTGCGTGCCGTAATCTTCGTCGTTTTTTCTTTTTTAATACATATTTTCATTATTAATTATAACAATTACCTGTTTGTATTCATCATTTGCACATTTCATTAAAAAAAATCTGCTTTTGGGACGACTTCTCTTTCCGCTCAATTTAACGCGATGAACTAAATTTCCACTGTTTTTTTTTTGCATTCGTCCATTCATCGCAATTTCGGGGCTTCGTCATATTTTTTGAATAGTTTATTTTTATTACATCACGTTAATATAATAGAGGATGTTTGGAATAACCGTTATGATTCAATTGATGCGTATTTAATTTTGTCTCGTACAAATTTAAAATTTTTCGTTTACTATTATTCAAACAATTGAAATAATCGTAATAATTTTAGTCGCATTTCTGCAGTTAATTGCATTAGATTCGAAGGTAAACAGATTGTAATTGATTTTCATTATTATGCATTTGTATATGCACACTTCCCCCCAAATTTTCTTTGCAAATTTTCTTCAATTAGAAAATCTTCTTTTTAAAACATAATTATATTTATAATAACTTTTATTAGATATTTTTATCATAGCTTTGAAATATTCTTATTGATACACGGTTACTAAATATCAAGGTTTCTTTTTATTATTAAATAATTTCCTTTGTTGTTCGTGTTTTTTTGTTGTTATTTATATTCATTTATGTTGCCTTTACAACATATTTATGAAATATTCATTAAGTCGTTCTACATTAATGCATTTATTTATGAATAATTTAAAAAACAAATTACCACATTACGAAATGTCAATGTCAATAATCTTCTTTATTATTACTATAATTTTTGTATTATATAGAACAGACATTTCTTATTTGATTGTTAAATTAGTGTTATTTAGTTTATAGCAGGTAATTTTGTTTTAATCTTTAAAACGAGCCTTATTTTATTCTGCCTGCCAGGTGTTTCAACGTCCTTGGTTGCACGTAATTCGTCGTTAAAGTTATTTGATTATGTTTTTCCTCTTGCTGAAAGGAAGGCGTTGGGTGCGACGAATTATCATCTCATGTACGATTATTGTAATTAGTTAAGTGCCGTGCGTTGAACTGATTTCGATTGTCGTTAGTTATACGTCCACGGAATGCGGTGATTATCAACAACAACATTGTTTATTTAGAAATCAATATATAATATGTATCATTATCGATTTGCATGTATAACAGATTTGCAATTGCAAAATCCTCCACTTATTCTCCAATTTATTTTGTACGTTCAATAATAATGTTTACTCAATTTGAGTTGATTGCACGTTTAAAATACTAGATAGTTTAATAGTTTCAATTTGTGTCGGAATTTCCAAATTCGATTTAATTGTTCTGTTTTTTTTTGTTTTTGTTTCTATTAACTGGTAGTTTTTTTCTTCTGAATTATATAATTTTATTTGATTTATAAATACATGCAAACCCAGACGAATAAGAAAGTCTAAGTGGCGTGAAAATGTCTATGTCGACTAATTGGAACGCGCACAAAAGACAACGCACACATCCACAACTGTCAGCTTTTCTCTTTTTTTTTTGTCTCCGATTCGTTCAGCGATTTTCTTCTTATTTTTCTTTCTTTCTTTCTTCAATTCTATCATCATCATCATCATCACATCTCCTCGATTTTCTTTTCTTTACGCCTCTGCCTGTATACTTTTGCTCGCACCTATTTGGAGCACCGCTGCATTGCTTGACCGGTTCTCTACATTTGCTGCGATTCAGACAAAATTATACATATTTTCATGAGATTTCTATTATATATTCCCATCATTATTCATTTGAAAAGACGCTTAGTTATTTTGATTCATTGAACTGTGTTATTGATAAATTTTAATTAATATTAGCAGGTCTTCTTTATCTGATTCTGGTCAATGTTTTCAATTTCTTCCTTCGTTGATTAAATAATCCTCGTCGAGCGCACGTTTTTTTTTTTACCTCGTTCGCTCGGCGTTGCTATTTCTATAAATGTATATCGGTGAAGGGCTCGGATCCTCCTGATAGTCTAGGAGTCCTTGGAGGCGGCAGCGGTGGAAGATGATTGAAAGAGTGCAGGGCAGGAGGAGGGCGGAGTGAGGAGACGGAGATGCGACGTGTGGAGGTGCCGCCAGCCAGCTCAGCCACCTGACCCAATGACCCTGATTCTATCTCTCTCTCTCTCTCTCTCTAGGCCAAGGCCCGAGACCTTCTTTCGTTTTCCCGCGGTGCGCGTTACGTAACAGCTAACTGTAAATAACTTGAATTGAATTTAATCGCAACTATTTCCAAGAACATCCATCACCTACCTCTCTCTTTTTTCCCTACGCAATTTCATCTGGAATTAATAATCAAAATACTTTCTTCCACTCGAAATTATGCATTATTTGTTTCTCTTCTTCAATCTTCTGCATTCCGGTAAAACCCGCTCTTCTCAGGGGGAAAACCGATGACATTAAATTCTTTTGCCCCCGCAGCTCGTTCTACTCTCTGTCCGTGTATATATCTACAATATATATAAACCAGTTCCGTTGCTTTCGTCTCTCTCAATCTCGATGTATCGAGAGAAAATAAATTTGAATAAAAATCAAAATTTCTTCAACAGACCACCAGCTTGCAGCGAAGATGATCTTCGCATGGGTGCTATTGGCGGCGACGTCGCTCGCCGTCGCCGACGAGCAAGCCGGAGTCCAATTCAGTCTAGGCGCCAGCGTCGCTTCGTCCCCTTCCGGTTCCGGTTCGGACATCGCCTTCCGCGATGAACCGGAACAGAGGACCTACCAGAACGCCGAGGAGCCCTACATCTTGGACTTTAACTACCACAACTATGAGCAGATGACCACCTTTTTGCGCCAGACTAGCGCCAAGTTCCCATCGTTGACCGCCCTCTATTCCATCGGAAAATCTGTGCAAGGTAATCAAAATCATATTCAGAAATTGTTCTCCTGATTAACTGTTTTTTTTTTTTTTTTTTGTATTTCCTAGGTCGCGATCTGTGGGTGATGGTGGTTTCTGCATCTCCGTACGAACACATGATCGGAAAACCGGATGTAAAATATATAGGCAACATCCACGGTAACGAGGCCGTGAGCAGGGAGCTCCTGCTTCACCTGATCCATGTAAGTGCGAATTCCCCAGTCGCTTTCACCTCCACCTCCTCTCCCGTCGTATCGGTGATATAACCACCGTCCTCTTGGGTGGCGTAGTGGCTGGCGGAGTCTATTTTTACAACGAATCGATCAATCATCAAAATGAATCCGCCGAAAACGGAAACGCACATCATGCCGTCTCCAATTTCTGAACCTCCTTGTACTGATTCTCGTCCCCGCTCCAATTACAAACCCACCACAGGTGCCATTTAGGGACTTTTCCAAAAAAGATATATATATATATATATATACTATATATAGTTGCTACATATAACTTTATTGGCTTCGTGAATCTTTTTGCAAACTTGAATTTATATTTATATATATATATATGTGTATGTATTTTTAGTATCTGATAACCGGATACAGCACGGACCCGTACGTCCGGTGGCTTCTGGAGAACACCAGGATCCACATAATGCCGTCAATGAATCCGGATGGTTTCGAGGTGTCGAAGGAGGGAGCGTGCGAGGGCGGTCAAGGGCGTTACAACGCACTCGGATTCGACCTGAACCGGAACTTCCCAGACTACTTTAAACAGAACAACCGCCGCACCCAGCCGGAGACGAAGGCTGTCAAAGAATGGGTGTCGAAGATTCAATTCGTGCTCTCCGGAAGTTTGCACGGAGGCGCACTCGTCGCCAGCTACCCCTTCGACAACACCCCCAACTCTCGTAAGCTGCACCTCCATCACTAACTTTCTCTCTTTTCGACAAAAAAAAAAAAAGATACCCGATTCGAATTTACTTTCTTAAATTAACTTTATTAACTATATTGTATTAATGAATTTCTCCTTCTTTGAAATGCTGCAAGGTATTTGTAGGTCTTCAGCCTTGTGCTCGCGTAAGATACTCACCAAAATTACTAAACTTCTAAATTTGTCTGTACGCATTTATTTTAATTTTTCCGATCATTTTCAGTGTTCCAAAGTTATGCTTCGGCCCCATCTCTGACCCCAGACGATGACGTCTTCAAGCATCTATCTTTGACGTACTCGACGAACCACGCAAAGATGAGTAAAGGCGTCGCATGCAAACCGTCCGCTTCCGGTTTCCAAAGGGTAAAATGCATCATCTTATTATGCATTTCAAATTGTTATAATTATTATTTTTTATCAGGGTATTACTAACGGCGCCGCTTGGTATCCGTTGACCGGTGGCATGCAAGATTACAATTACGTCTGGTATGGATGCATGGAAGTGACTCTGGAGATCTCGTGCTGCAAATTCCCTTCGGCTCGCGAATTGCCCAGATACTGGGAGGATAACAAATTGGTGAGCAATCAATTATTCTGGCACAGTTTTATTTTCGTCGTATAACTGATCTGATGTATTATGTTGGTTTAGGCATTGATCAAGTTCTTGGCGGAAGCGCACCGCGGTGTGCACGGTTTCGTCATGGATGAGAACGGCAACCCGATCGAGAAGGCCGCACTCAAGATCAAGACCCGCGATGCCGGTTTCAAGAGTACCAAGTACGGAGAGTTCTGGAGGATCCTGCTTCCGGGAGTGTACAAACTTGAGGTAAAAGAAGCACGGCATAAACATGCAATGTTGTACATGTGCGTTAAATTATTACTTTTTGTTCTTCTTCTATTACGTAGGTGTACGCCGATGGTTACGTGCCTAGGGAGGTCGAGTTCATAGTCGTGGCCGAACACCCGACCCTTCTGAACGTCACTATGCATCCTGCCAAGGTAGGTTCGGTAAGTCAAACATGAAATCATCCAGCTATGGTGGTGAGGAATGCAGAAAACTTGTATATATATTGTATATTCGAATTTTATGTTTTGATTTATTTTTATTGTTGTGGGTATGTGTTTGTACAATATGGGGTTTATTATTTCTTCCAGTTCGGCCAACAGTTTAACCGCCCCGTGACTTCACCCTCTCTTAGTATGCTTCCAAAACCCGAACAAAACAAAAACCCCGCCGATAACGCCGACATTACCTTCCCCGAGGATTAAACAATACAAAAATAAATAAATCAACCAACTGCGCGCACCAACCAACCCAACACCACCACCTTCTTCTGTTGTATATATTCTACCTCAAACAAACAAACAAATAACAAATAGCAAAAAAAAAAAACGAACTATCCCGTAAGTCATGTTACTACTATTACTATTTACTAATTACCATATATGTTATTATCATCTTACCTATTTTTTGCGCAATACTGACGTAAAATGTATTTATGTTCTTAAGAGGAAGGACGGGCCGTTCTATAGGCCGGGCCTCCCGCAACAGCCGCTCTACCATCACGGGCCCGTGTCCCAGCAGCAGGCACAGGAATCTGGCCTCTTCTCATCGATATCCAGCGGATTCAATAACCTCGTCACCAACATCTTCGGATAAACAAATCCAACCACCACCGCCACCTACCACCTCGTTTTTAATAACAAACACAACAACAAAAAACAGACTGATGAAATACAAAACAACAAAAAAAAAATAAAAGCACCCTTTTCCCTCCCATCCTCTCCTCGCGATTGTCTTATTTATTATAAACTAAAATTCTCCAAATCCTCCTACCAATTAATTTATTTTATTAAGAGAGAAAAATAATTATAATAATGTGAAAGAAGGACCATAAAAAAAGTATATTGATAAGGCTTTAACAAATGAAATATATGTATGGTATTCAGAGACGATGTGCAATTATTCTACAATCCAACCACAACAATATCATCCCACGTAAATTTCTTATTTCTCATTTTATTATTAATATATCAAACGGTTTTACATGCAACAAAAAAAAACAAAAAAAAAAAGAAAAACAACAGGAATATTCTGATTAGATGTCGGTTGGGGGCACGATCGATTTGCCCTTTTGCAATGCCGAAATGAAGGCGGTCAACTGCATGTTCTCGTTGCTTCCTGCCGCCAATCGAAACTCGATTTCGGCCATCGCTTCCCACAGGTCGATCAGAAAATCGAACGGAAACTCGACTGAAACAACAAAAACAAACATAACACTTTATATATTTTTCAAAATTCAAACTCACTTCTGTAAATGTACTTTAGCGCTTCCGTCAATATGTCTTGTAGAGCGAATCCTTTCACGGTTTGCATTTCCCTGATCTCTGCAAAATATAAAATAATTATAAATTAAGTAAATGCGAAAATCGCAAATGTTATATTTACTTTCGTAGCTAGTCTTGAAGTCTTTGCCGAGTATCGTCTCAATAACGTATTGAATGTCCGCAGGTCTCGGATGTCCCACACATAGGTAAACGTTTTCCTCGGTGATCTTGTCGTAACTCATGGAGGTGCTCTGCAGCACGTTGAGAGCCTTTCGAAGATCACCCCTCGACAACTGCACGATGGAATCCATACCCAGATGGTGAACGTCCAACCTTGCAAAGTAAATTCAGATATCTCATCATAATGTATGGACAATGCGTTTCCATTCACCCACTTTTCCATTTCTGCGACCAATTGGATAACTGGTGCCATGTCCAGATTGGGCACCGGGCCGAATCTGAACCTGGTGCAACGGGACTGCAGCGCCGGGATGATCTTGCTCAGGTAATTGCAGATTATGCAGAAGCGCACGTTCTCCGTGTACTTTTCAATGACTGCAAAATAAATATAATACTTTATACGTAATAATAATAATAATAATAATAAAAAGAAAAAAAGAAAATCCTGAGAACCAACTGAGATGAATAGTCGTCGCAGGATAAATTATAATAATATATTTAAAAAAAAGTGACACACTACAAATTGTACTATTTTACAAACATATTGATCATATACATATATAATATATTTTTCTTTTAGTTTTCTTTAGATTATTGGATGCGACAGACTGAGGATTTTGTGTGATGCACGTGCCCGAACTTCCTCTTGACGTTCTCTGGTGGTGATGGTACGAGTTCCACCTTGAGCACGGCCTGATGCTGCTCCTTCTGCGTCTTCGTCAAGGGCGGCAAACCTAGATGGCGGGATATTAAATCGACGATGCAGGCATTCACCGATTCCCCGGTCTTGGCCGAGGCCAGGAGACTGATCAGGTTGTGATCGGCGACGAATTGGTTGGTCTTATCCAGGCGAACGGCCCTTTGGTGCTCCAGGTCGCACTTGTTGCCGATGATGGCGAAAAACGGAGCCGACTCCAATAAGCCTAGCACGATGGCCAACCAGTTGCTCATATAATCGAAACTCGTCGGATTCGTTATGTCGTAGACGAGGATGATCATCTGAAACGGACGAATTTAGCGATTCGAAAGGTAACCTAATCGACGCTTTTTTTTTACGTCTGCGTTGAAGAGATACTTGTCGATCATGGAACCGCGAAGCTCGAGACCTCCGACATCAGTCACCTTCAGCGTAACTTCCTTCCGGCCCGGAAGTGAGATTCGCTTGATGTAGAAGTCGGCGCCCACCGTCGCTATATACTGTCTGGAGAACTCGTCATAGCACAATCTCCTAATCAGGCTGGTCTAGGACAGAGCAATTCGACAGAAAAGTTATCAAATCAGCGAGAGTGAAGTGTTTCACTAATCCGCACCTTCCCGACGCTCGGCTCACCCACGAAAGCCACTCTGATCTCCTTGGTAGAGGTCGGGGCGGCAGCGGAGGCGTTCGCCGCCGTTGCTGATGCGACGTCTTCGTCCGCCTCCGAATCAGACATTTCCGCGTCGCTCCATTTCCATTAGGGCGAACACCGCGCCAAAGATTTACATGAAAATGGGTAACAGCAAACCCGCTAATCCTCACGGCCCCAGTCTGAAACACAAAAGGGCAACTCAAGATGCATATTTCATGCGCCCCCAACAACAAACGTCGTCTCTCTTTCGTATTCCTTCAACACACTGTGTCGGTTTCCGTATAAAAAGCCTTGGACCCCTACCGACCATGCACAGTCCTCCTTCAACGATGTTCATCCTCAAGTCGTCTGCACTTCTGCTCGTCCTCGCAACCGCCGCCGTCTTCGTCGGACTCTGCGATTCCTGCCTCATCACCAATTGCCCTCGCGGCGGAAAGCGAGCCATGCAGGACACCCAGATTAAACCGGTATGTAGTCGAGGTGCCAATTAACGAAATTTCGATCTTCCACTAATTTGATCACTCTTCTCGTTCCAGTGCATTGCATGCGGACCTGGTAGATCGGGACAATGTTTCGGACCCGGCATCTGCTGCGGCCCCTTCGGCTGCCTCCTCGGCACCCAGGAGACCGTCAAATGTCAGCGAGAAGGATTCTTCCATGGCAGAGAACCTTGCATCGCAGGCTCTGCTCCCTGCAGGAAGAACACCGGTCGCTGCGCCGCGGAAGGACTTTGTTGTTCTCAAGGTATAATACAACACACTATCACATCATCATTAAGTGGAATCTCTGATTTCTATCGAATGATGCTACTTTTTTTTTTTTAATTGAAATTATAACTTGCTGATCTTTGATACTTTTCTGATTTTCGCAGAGTCTTGTCACAGTGACAAGTCTTGCACCATCGGCGAAGCCATTTTCAGCGATTTTTACAACCTGATGACTTCCGAGTACGCCGAGAATTAAATTCAACAATGCTAAATCGCCATCCACAATTATGTTAATATTATTATACTCAAACAGCGATTAAAATAACCATATTATAATAATGACACTGTTGCACTCACCTCCTCACCTGCGTTCCTCTCTCTGAACTGAACTTTTCACATTCACCCCGCTCCACTATTGCTACTCCCACGGTAATAATTTTAATATCGATTTATTTCCATTATTCATGGAATAATATGAAATTTCTTGACAGATGTTCGCATCTCGAATAACTACCGCTGCTGGTACATACACATACGCCGCACATATCTATATATATATATATACCTCGCGCCATCTGTATGGATCCGTTTCTGAGAGCGCACCAGAGGCAATGTTATGGTATGCGAGTCGCCCGGGCAACCACGAATAACAAAAATCAATCGAATCGGCAACATGCCCCGCCTATCCTATCCGCGATCCACCCATTCGTCCGCATTAGCCAATCGGCGTATGTCGACCGTTACTTACTTCTTCGTAGCGCGTTCTGCGCGTCCATGGTCATCGCGTCCGCTTCATCTAATATGATCAGCTTGAAGCCGGATTTGAAGATTGTCCTGGTACTGGCGAATGTTAAAATTTGTCCACGAACAATCCCGATACCTCGATCATCCGATGCATTCAGTTCCAGAACCTACATTTGTAATAATGGAACAATTTAACGCATACATAATTGCAAATAATGAACTCACCATTGAATTGAATTGTGTTGGAGTGTATAATTTTCTGGCGCAGGCCAGGATTAAACTAGTTTTGCCTGTGCCTGGTGGACCATAGAACAGCAGATGTGGTAGTTGCCCTTCATCTATGAATTTCTTGACTGAAAAGAAATCATATATAAATAAAGAATTATGAATACAAATCAATTCAAACACATATTCTTCCTAACACATGAGAAATTACAAATCTACACTTACGGGTAGTGACAATGTCATCCAGATTGTAAAAATCCTCTAGGGTGTTTGGCCTGTACTTCTCCACCCTAAAAATCAAGCAAGTGTAAACAAGAGATATTTACAATCAATTGCACTGTTATTTTCAATTACCATGGTAAATTAGGTCTATTCTCATCGTAGCTCATACTCTTCCAGGAGTTAACCACAGCCATGATTACCTCTCACAATTATTGTTGTTACGAATAAATTACACTATTAATAAATATACAGCGAGGAAGACGGAGCAACCGAAAAATTAAATTTGAGGTTACAGAAAGAAATGCAATACAATATTTTACCGCCAAATATTGCGCATTATATTTCTATAAGTATTCAACTGCAATGTTTTTAGAAAAAGCAATTCAACTTTGATGCCAAGATTAACAATTTATTAATTTATTTATATGGAAATTTGATTATATGGAAAAATTTAAAAGGATCGGGGAGCGCGCGCGCGACTGGTTGCCTGTAATTATTAAATTTAAATTTGACGTAAACGTGTCAGTATCATTCCATTTATATTAATTCTCGATTTTCCCCATTAATATTAAATAATTTGCGATTGAATTATTTAGTGTTAATGAAAAACTTATATCGAATTTTCGGTCGTCGTGAGAAATGTCACATCGGTGGCAACTTCACTTTGTTGACTTGTCATCAGCTGTCATATTGACGTTTCATATTTTGACGGCGGTGGATTTCTCGCTCTGTTTGTTGTTGTGAGTTTTTCGCTCTGAACTGGTAAATTCGGTGTTGTTTGGACTCAGCAGAAGAGGAGTTCGCCATGGGCAACGTGGACACCAAGCTGAATTTCCGCAAGGCGGTTATTCAACTGACAACGAAAACCGAGGTCAGTACATCACATTTATGGCTTGTTGTTCTAAATGTAATCCAATTGGAACGAGATAATAATTGTGTGGCGTGTTTATCTCTACTTTAGCCGATCGATGCCAGCGACGATTCGTTCTGGGAGCAGTTCTGGTCGGAGAACGTGAACAACGTGCAGGACATATTCACGCTGGTGCCTGCCGCTGAGATACGGAGCCTCAGGGAGGAAGCCCCCTCAAATTTGGCCACTCTCTGCTATAAAGCTGTGGAGAAGTTGGTCAAGGCTGTGGACAACAGCTGCAGAACCCAGCACGAACAGCAAACTGGTAATAATTTACTTTTAAAATTTACAATAAATAATTTATTGATTTTATTTGTTTTCAGTTTTGAATTGCGTACGTCTGTTGACGAGGATTTTACCTTACATCTTCGAGGACTCTGAATGGAAAGGATTTTTTTGGTCGTCGCTGCCGGCGCAGAGCGAGAACGAGGACGATTCCATCCCTTTGGCGCAATCGCTGCTGAACGCTATCTGCGATCTTCTATTCTGTCCCGATTTTACCGTCATTAATAGCAGGAAAAGTGGACCGGTAATTTGTTTTCACCCTCTTTTTATTCGAATATATGAAATTATATGCTATTTGTAGGACAAGGCAGAAGATTTAAATGCCATCGATAGTTGCGAGTACATATGGGAGGCGGGCGTAGGATTTGCCCATTCGCCCCAGAGGCATCCGCTCCTGGATTCGCACAGGACCGAACTACTGAAGTTGCTGCTCACTTGCTTCAGTGAGACCATGTACAATCCGCCTGTAGACATCTCTCAGAGTCCCAACAAATGGATTGCGTGAGTATTTCTAAAAGGTAATATGAAATTATCGATTCTAATTAATTGCAATTACCCATTGAGTTTAGTTACTTGACTTCGGCGGAGAACCGACATGCTCTTCCTATGTTCACTTCTTTGCTGAACACCGTCTGCGCCTACGATCCTGTGGGCCTGGGAGTGCCATATAACCATTTAATCTTCAACGATTCTCTTGAGCCGTTGGTCGAGGCAGCATTGCAGATTCTCATCGTCACTCTGGACCACGATACGAGCACCTGCAACCCGTTGGAGCCTGGCGATGAGGTATGATTTTGTTTTTATCAATATATATATATATATATTATTAATCTCGTTTTCAGCACAATTCACCGGATAATTTGTTCATCAACTATCTGTCGAGAATTCACCGCGACGAGGATTTCCAGTTCATATTGCTTGGAATCACTAGACTGTTGAACAATCCTCTGGTGCAGACGTATTTACCGAATTCCACGAAGAAAGTGCATTTCCACCAGGAGCTTTTGGTTTTCTTTTGGAAACTTTGCGACTACAACAAGGTAATATTTGCATTTTCCTTTTTCGGTTCAAAATAAAATTGTATTTTTTTTAGAAATTCTTGTACTACGTCCTGAAAAGTAGCGACGTCCTCGAAATTCTGGTCCCGATTCTCTATCATCTGAACGATTCCAGAGCTGATCAATGTAAGTCCAATTTGAAATAATACCTGTACTTATTCCAATATTATATTATATTTTAGCTCGCGTCGGTTTGATGCATATTGGAGTATTCATTTTGCTGCTGCTTTCCGGCGAGAGGAACTTTGGCGTTCGTCTCAACAAACCCTACACGGCTACCATTCCTATGGACATTCCCGTATTCACCGGCACTCACGCCGACCTCTTGATCATCGTCTTTCACAAGATAATCACCACCGGTCACCAGAGACTGCAACCGCTTTTCGACTGCCTTCTCACCATACTCGTTAACGGTATTCGATTTACGATGATTTATATGACTATAATTATGTGAATTTGCATTATTTTTTAAAAAATATTTACAGTTTCTCCCTATTTGAAGACGTTGTCTATGGTGGCGAGCACAAAGTTATTGCATCTTTTGGAGGCATTCAGCACACCGTGGTTTCTGTTTTCTTCGCCTACAAATCATCACCTGGTGTTTTTCTTGCTGGAAATTTTCAACAACATAATCCAATATCAATTTGATGGTGGGAATAACGCAATTACTTTACACGATTCTCCCATATTAATTTAATTATTTTTTTAGGTAATTCGAATCTTGTTTATACGATTATCCGAAAGCGTCAGGTGTTCCATTGTCTGGCGAATCTTCCGTGCGACTATTCGGCAATAACGAGGAGTCTGAATAAGCGGTCGAAGACACCGCGTCCTTTGTCGCAGGCGACGAGCACCGAGAATGTCGCCGAATTGGCTATGGAGGGTTCGCACCCCGCATTGCCTGCAGAACCGGGCACTCTGAAGGCGACACTTCCTGACACTCCGGGAATCATCCAGATGACGGAGCGGGAGAGCGCCCATCCGGCCTATCAGCAGATAGACCAGCACCACATCACCAATGGCATGGCAACTGTGAATATCAATTCTCCGCCCCAGAATACCGGTTTGCCCAATGAGGCCGGAGACGGTCCTGACGCCGCCTCCAGAGTAAGTCATCATCTCTATGCCCACATAATACATTTACTAATAATATCTGTACTACTTTCCTAGCCTGTTCCGTCTAGTTCCCCTCAGCCGCAGACGAAGTTGACCGAAGATTTGCCGAAGGAAGAGATGAAACCCGAATCGCCGATCATTCCAAAGCAAACTGTGAATACGGTTAGTGTACGGTGATAAGCGTATTAATTCATCGAATTTACATTTTACTTTATGCAGAAAAATAGTTTACGTGTAATTCCTGCCGACGAGAACAATCCGAGCGGACAGTGGGTGCCAACCGCCGAATGGGTGCACTCCTGGAAGTCCAAGTTGCCGCTGCAGACGATCATGAGGTTGCTGCAAGTGCTCGTGCCGCAGGTCGAGAAGATCTGCATCGACAAGTAATTACCATCTTCCCAATTTAATACATTTTCTCTTATATATATATGTTTCTATACCTAGGGGATTGACGGACGAGAGCGAGATTCTCAAGTTCCTGCAGCACGGTACGTTGGTGGGTTTGCTTCC
The DNA here is from genome assembly GCA_963457615.1 of Nicrophorus investigator. Lineage (NCBI taxonomy): Eukaryota > Metazoa > Arthropoda > Insecta > Coleoptera > Silphidae > Nicrophorus > Nicrophorus investigator. The sequence continues at coordinate 479,298 of OY735143.1, forward strand.
GGTTCCGCATCCGATCTTAATCAGAAAATATCAGGCGAATACCGGCACCACCACCTGGTTCCGAACGTACATGTGGGGCGTCATATATTTGAGGTATCAATTGCAGTGTGTCACGCAAAATGAGATATTCACTAACATGGTTTTAATTTTAGGAATATGGACCCACCGGTGTGGTACGATACAGACGTGAAGCTCTTCGAAATCCAAAGGGTCTGAACAGCATTTTTCGCATCTCTACTTTCAAATAGGACGCAGACAAGGGATAATACTATTTTCTTAGTCAGACGTCCTCAGGCTTAATGTACTTCTCTATAACGTTGTTTTTGTTTGTTTGTTTTTTTTTTTTAACTATTTGTGATGATTTCTTTCCTATTCTATTAGTGTAGTATGTTTTCTTCATGCAATTGAACGGCAGCGACGCGTTGTTCGTCCCAGACTATCTATATGTATCTATCCTTAATTTTCACCACTGTCGTTACATTTTCCGTAGAAGACAAAACAACAATAATAAGAAAGACTGCTTCGCGACGATTGATTGACGCATTCCTTAATATTAACGTGCAATTGATGTCGAGTAATACGAGACGTCGTTCTGTAATGTTGTCTCTAAACATTAATTTCATTGCCGAGTAGCGAAACATGATGATTTCGTTTCAACAATTTCTTTTCCTATTCGATTATACAGGCACAATTTTCTCGTAACGATATATAACAAATATATATATATATATATATATATATATTTAACATATGTAATATTTACTTAAGCGTGTAAAGATCAAAAAATAATATTATGATGATTATAAAAATAAATATTTATTGTAATTTAACGCAATCGAAACGTGATTATCGATTAAGAACAAATCATTTTTCCTTCCTCGCATTCAAAGTAATTTTGTTGGTTATGTAACTTTCTTTTTAACGCGCCTGTTTTAGCAGTTTCAAACTTTATATTACTATTCCTCCAGCCTTTATTTCTTTGTTAATTTCATTATTCATGAGCTACTTGTTACTATTTTATTTTTCTTTGCCCTAGTTAAATGCCGAGTTCCAAAAGAGCGCTAATTTCGAGTTCGGTATTTTCTTTTCATCGTTTGCGAATTGCTGATGCTTTCACCTCCTGCACCAATTTCTTATTGTACCACTGTTGCAGTGCGACGTAAGCGACGCTGACCGTCAGATGGAAGCGGACCAGCAGGGAGAGGCCGTAGGTGATGAGGGTGCACCAGAGCAGTTTGCTCGGTGCGCTCATCAGTCTGACGGCCCTGAACAGTTTGCTGATGTCCGCCAACTGAATCTGATACATGCTCCAAAATGACACCACGACCCACGGCAATACGTAACTGGGATTGCTCTGAAATGGTAAATAATTCAATAATTAAACGTTCCACCATTCCACTCATTTATATATATATATATACGATGTACCTCTTTCAGTCCTTTTCCGAGCAGGAGTGTGGCGATCAGCATTAGGATTACGTTCAGGAATGTTACGGAGACCAAGACGCCTATGGATGGAACAAACAAATAAACAAACACACACACACATATCAGGTGAGCGTATGACGCTTTCGATGCGCTTTTGTCCGTCAGTTTGGCATCATTTCGGTTTGTTGTCGGTGCGTCTGTTGTAGAGGAAATTGTCCGTCGTGATGTTAAGGTAAGTTGCAAGATCAACTCTTAAGCTGAATACCTGTATTGTTTTTGCTCATTTCGACGTTGAAGGAGACGAGCAGGGATCCGAGCGTCCACATGAAGGCGCTCAGAGCGTTGTACTCCTCGGAGCGGCGTCCTTCGCTGCTGCCGTCGCCGTACATCGAGCTCGGATCCTTCACCAAAACGCAACTCACAGAACTCATTTTCGTTGCCGTTCTTTCTGTTTTTCTCTTCTTTTATAATTTTGCCCGATTCGCGACGACGACGACGACGATGACCACGAAGGAAAGGGAAGGGAAGGAAAGAGGGGACACACTAAACCGGAAACGTTTGGACGTCAAAAAAAAATACAAACATTTGAAGCGTCGCGCTTTTCCATGGCCATGTTGAATTACGTTTTCTTCAAGAGCTGTCATCAACGGAGCAGATGGATAGCGAATGTTTGCAAGTGCAATGTGCTCAACATATCCGCCACTTATGCGGCTATTCTTGGTGTCCTAGGAGTGGTAAGCATATTGCTATAATTGCGTTGATGTTTCGAATGATTGGAAATCGTGCGTTTCGTTACAGATTCTAAGCCTGTACCAGATAATTCAGATCATGGTTTGCGGACCGAAGCTGCCGTGCAATCTGCTTACCACGCTGAAATCTACAAGACTCATCGGTAGTGGTACGGTGCGCGATCTGAGGCTCATCAGCCTGGTGCTCTCGATGGAGTATTATATGTTGTTGGTCGTCGGGACGCTTCTGGTGATTAACACTTCTTTCCCTATTCCATGCAATAATGCTAGCGCGTGTTCGTCTCGTTAATTTCTGTTGATCTGAACGTGCGCTGCCACTGAAAAGAGAAACGGCGTCTTCTTCCTGCCGTGGCTGATCTTCTACTCGATCGTCATTTGCCTGGAGTTTCTGCTGTTCGTGTCGCGTTCCTGCTCGGACGGCATCGTCATCAGGAAGCAGTCGGCCGTGCTCGCCATCTTCGTCGTCTACAATTGGCTGGCAATCTTCTGCGCGTTTCTCCAGATCAACGGCGGTCACTGTTGAATTAAATCATCCCGCGCATTGTGTTGGATTTGTAAAATATATTTCTTTTATTGTTGATTTAAAAGGGTGTCACAATATTCGTCGCTGACGGCGCCGTTGAGGCAAAAGGAGTTTAACGTTTGCCGCACTATGGAATGGGCGGTGTCGTTGGGGCCGGCGCGTCGCAAATTCGCCAGCACTTCTCCAAAGTAAGCGTGGCACGGTGTCTTCGTTTCCATGTGGAGACCGTCCTCGTCGATGTTTACGACTCCTTTTGGTAATTCTCGGAATGCTCGCACGTTGCTCTCGACGAAGATGTCCGAACCCCAAAGGGACGGCATCAAGTTGTGCACCTTAATTCCCGTTGAATTGCGCGCATTTTCGATCGCATTTCCCGCCGGCAATTTGAAACTGACACCGCCGTATTCCCATAGCATTAGAGCTCGAGCAGCGAATTCCACCAGCTCACCGTTTAGCCGTTTCCAATACGAGAATAAAGGCGAAAACATAAAGAATTCCTGCATCGATTCCTTGCGCAACGATACTATGGGGTAGCGGTCAAGAAGCGCGTGTAGGTTTTCAACGCGCGGCACCTTTTTCTGCGTCAAATTAACAGCGTTCACCGGGTCCAAATGCAACCTCCTCAGCAGCTCCTTCTTTCCCACATTTATGTTCATCTCGGCTTTAGTTATCGCCCGTTTCTTCCTTACAATTACCACTTCCGATATGTTCTTCAGCACGATCACATCAATGCTCATGTTTGGATAGTTCTTTGCGATCTCTTCTACAGCTTCCAGCTGATGTTTGTGCCACTTTCCGCTGTGTACCAGGTATATCTTGGCGAATGTCTCGTTGTAGTCGTAATTCAGGCAACGGGGCCTGATATGATGCTTTGAAGAAACCGTCACACCCAGTAGCATTATGAATAGCACGAAAAACATCAGTACGAAGACGAATGCTGACAACCAGAAGCTCGAGACGTGACCTTTAGTATTATATTTTTCATTTATCTTCTAATTGCAATTGCAGTTTGTAACACTAACCTGGCCATTGCGTGAACACGTTACTTGCTCCCTCAGAAATTCTGCTGTATCTGTTCCGATCGAACAGAAAGTTTCTATTCTTATGTTGCTGTGACTTGTTGCTGCCGTTGTTATTGCTATCATCCAAAAACAGCAGTAACAGCGGCAGATTCTCTTCGGTTTTCTGTTCGGATGGAATCATATTTTTAAGCGCGTCTCATAATTATCATTTTCCTATTTTCGGTGTGTAAAAGTGCAAAATTAAAATATAAAAATAACACTGATGACACGTGACTTCGACACTCTTAGATTTGTTTTTCAAAATAAATTCTCAAACATCAATAATTACTTTATTTTATCAAAATAATAATACAAATATAAAATATTATAATTACATAATATTGGCAAATGTTTCTTATGGGCTATATGAGAATAAATAAGTTCATATCTTCGTCGAAATATTTACAAAAGTTTAATCGTAACCGCAACCCTTCGTTTTTTTTTCTTTTTCAGAAATATTTTTTCTTTTAAATGTTTCCCCGTTGATGTATTTATTGAGAATTAAGTCTTGTCGAGTTAATTCCGAATAAATAGGTAGTAATCATTGTTACTATTACTAATAACTATTAATATGTCTAAAGGAGCTTATAATCTAGAAATGGCAACTAGTCAAACAGATGAAGACCGCGTCGTTTCTTGTAGATGGAGACACTCTCTCTGTCGATCTGCACGTCCCATCGTGTCTGCGTCTGCGGGTCCACCAAACCTTTGCATTCGGGCAGCCGTGCCGTGCGCTCGCATAAATTGCTCACCGGGTAGTAAGTGTAGCCGGATGGACACTGATAAAGGAATCCTTGCATCGTTGAATATTCACTATTCTTGGTGCATTTCACGTACATCGAATTGCAATCGTCGTTTAGGACGTTGTTTCCTTGCCTCGGACAAAGTGATCTTCCGCCGCTTACGGGAATCTACATAATATAATAGGTTAGTAGTTATATTATTCCTCAAACAATAGATTAAACTATATCTTTCTTAGGGTGTGGATGTGTTACATACCGGTGGTAGCGAATTCTCCTCCAATCTTCTGTATGTTCTCCTGTTTGCAAATTCTCCGCTGCATGGACGCGTCTCAGCGGCAGGCAGACACTGCACTTTCTTCTCGTCGAATAGGGTGTTGTCGGGGCAGCTCAAGACCACCACTTTCATTTCGTACGTGTCTCGATTGGTGGTGCATTGGTAGAATAGGTTACAGTATTTCGGATGTCTTCTGAATCCTGTGGGACAGACTAGAGCAACCTGGTCACCTTCCAACTGTCCGATGGGACAGCTCGCCGTCGTCGTTTCATTACTCGGCACAGTTGTCACCTCAGTTGTAACAGTGTCTGTTGTTATGAGCGTCGTACTGTAAGTTGTACCTTCAGTGGTAGGTGTCAATGTGGTACTTTCTGTTGTGGGTGTTAGGGTGGTACTTTCGGTTGTAGGAGTCAATGTAGTCCTATCTGTTGTTGGTGTGAGAGTGGTGCTTTCCGTGATAGGAGTGGATGTTAAGGTTGTAGTCTCTGTGGTAGGTGTTAGAGTGGTACTTTCAGTAGTTGGAGTTAATGTTGTACTCTCTGTGGTAGGTGTTAAGGTGGTACTTTCAGTAGTTGGAATTAATGTTGTACTCTCTGTGGTAGGTGTTAAGGTGGTACTTTCAGTAGTTGGAGTTAATGTTGTACTCTCTGTGGTTGGTGGTACTGTGGTACTTTCAGTGGTTGGTGTTAATGTAGTACTCTCCGTGGTGAGGGTGGTACTCTCTGTGGTAGGTGTTAATGTTGTGCTCTCTGTCGTTGATACAAATGTGGTACTTTCGGTTGTTGGTGTTAAAGTGGTACTTTCCGTTGTAGGCGTGAAGGTGGTACTCTCTGTTGTAAATATCACAGTTGTGCTCTCAACTGTGGTAGATGATAAGGTTGTACTTTCATTGTCGGTCTCTGTAGTAGATATCGTTGTAGAATCGGTAGAGGTTTCGGTACTGGATATAGTAACCTAATGAAAAGAATAAAAATAATACTCATTTGCATCTGTGGATTGTAACTGTATTATAATTTACCTGATCAGTGGTCTGAGGGTTGAAGGTCGTTGATTCCGTACGGCATGATCTGTGAGGATTGACCGACGATTCGTAATTGCAGGTATTTAAGGATGCATCGAATATCGTGCCTGGAGCACAATCGAAGTAATAGATAGAAAACTTTTGGCCCTTGTTATTTTCATCCACATCCACGCATCTATAGAATTTTCTGCAGTCAATTGGATCGGGGAAGAATCCGGTCTCTTTGCAAATTGCTTGAGACTGATTGTTTGGTGGTTCACACGGTCGTCCCGGTATACCCGGAGCTTCACCAGTTCCTGGAGTACCAGGTGTTCCTATTTGACCTGGAGTTCCAGGTTGTCCTCCCGTTCCTGGTTGACCTGGTGTTCCTGGTTGTCCTGGTTGATATGAACCGCCAGTTCCTGGTTGACCTGGAGTTCCAGGTTGTCCGCCCGTTCCTGGTTGTCCTGGTTGATATGACCCGCCAGTTCCTGGTTGACCTGGAGTTCCAGGTTGTCCTTCCGTTCCTGGTTGACCTGGTTGATATGAACCGCCAGTTCCTTGTTGACCTGGAGTTCCAGGTTGTCCTCCTATTCCTGGTTGACCTGCAGTTCCAGGTTGTCCTCCCGTTCCTGGTTGACTTGGTGTTCCAGGTTGACCTGGTTGATATGACCCTCCCGTTCCTGGTTGACCTGGAGATCCAGGTTGTCCTCCCGTTCCTGGTTGACTTGGTGTTCCAGGTTGTCCTGGTTGATATGACCCTCCCGTTCCTGGTTGACCTGGAGATCCAGGTTGTCCTCCCGTTCCTGGTTGACCTGGTGTTCCCGGATGTCCTGGTTGATATGACCCGCCAGTTCCTGGTTGACCTGGAGTTCCAGGTGGTCCTACCGTTCCTGGTTGACTTGGTGTTCCAGGTTGTCCTCCCGTTCCTGGTTGACCTGGAGTTCCAGGTTGTCCTCCCGTTCCTGGTTGACCTGGAGTTCCAGGTTGTCCTCCTGTTCCTGGTTGACCTGGTATTCCCGGATGTCCTGGTTGATATGACCCGCCAGTTCCTGGTTGACCTGGAGTTCCAGGTTGTCCTTCCGTTCCTGGTCGACTTGGTGTTCCAGGTTGTCCTGTTTCTTGGTTTGGTTTTTCTGTTCCACATTTTCCACTTACAGACCAGGCATGATTGCAGGATTGTAAGGAATCATCCCAAACTGTTCCTGGACCGCATGTGAATGCATATTGTATATATCCTTTTTGACCATTACTGATACATCGATAGAATTTTGTACAATTTTTAGTATCGCCAAAGAAACCTTCCGATTTACATTCGCTGTTACCAGGACCAATGGGTTCACTGGGTAATTGTTGACTAGGTTGTTTTTCTGCTTCTGTCGGACTCTGTGTTGTTGATCCATCAGTTACCGGTTGACCTGGTTTATATGATCCACCAATTCCTGGTTGTCCTGTTCCGGCTTGACCTGGTGTTCCCGGTTGACCTGGAGTTCCTGGTTGATATGTTTCACCTGTTCCTGGTTGTCCTCCTGTTCCGGGATGATTTTGAGTACCTGGTGTTCCCGGTTGACCTGGAGTGCTTGGTGTTCCTGGTTGATATGATCCACCTGTTCCTGGTTGTCCTCCTGTTCCAGGTTGACCTGGAGTGCCTGGTTGATATGATCCACCTGTTCCAGGTTGACCTGGAGTACCTGGTGTTCCTGGTTGACCTGGAGTGCCTGGTGTTCCCGGTTGACCTGGTGTGCTTGGGGATCCTGGTTGATATGATCCACCTGTTCCTGGTTGTCCTCCTGTTCCTGGTTGACCTGGTGTTCCCGGTTGACCTGGATTGCCAGGGGTTCCTGGTTGATATGATCCACCCGTTCCGGGTTGACCTGTAGTGCCTGGTTTACCCGGTTGTGCTGGAGTACCTGGTGTTCCAGGTTGTCCTTCTGTTCCGGGTTTACCTGGTTGTGCTGGTTGATAGGGACCATCCGTTCCTGGAGATACAGGTTCTGTTTGTGGAGATGTACCGGTTCCACATTTTCCACTTACAGACCATGCATGATTACAAGATTGCAAGGAAACGTCCCATACCGTTCCTGGGCCACAACTAAATGTATATTGAATAAATCCATTTTGTCCATTGCTTATACATCTATAGAATTTAGAGCAATTTTCAGGATCTCCTACAAAACCTTCTTCAATGCACAATCCATTGTTAGTATTTTGTGGTGGTTTGTCAGGTTGTCCCGGTTGATAGGATCCTCCTGTTTCTGGTGTGCCTGGAGTACCAGGTTGGCCTCCCGTTCCTGGAGTACCGGGCAGGCCTCCTGTTCCTGGGGTTCCTGGAGTGCCAGGTTGGCCTCCTGTTCCTGGGGTTCCTGGAGTACCGGGTTGTCCTGGTTGATATGAACCTCCTGTGCCTGGTGTACCAGGTTGGCCTCCTGTTCCTGGAGTACCGGGTTGTCCTGGTTGATATGAACCTCCTGTGCCTGGCGTACCAGGTTGACCCGGTTGGCCTCCCGTTCCTGGAGTACCGGGTTGGCCTCCTGTTCCTGGAGTGCCGGGTTGGCCTCCTGTTCCTGGGGTTCCTGGAGTACCGGGTTGTCCTGGTTGATATGAACCTCCTGTGCCTGGTGTACCAGGTTGGCCTCCTGTTCCTGGGTTTCCTGGAGTACCGGGTTGTCCTGGTTGATATGAACCTCCTGTGCCTGGCGTACCAGGTTGACCCGGTTGGCCTCCCGTTCCTGGAGTACCGGGTTGGCCTCCTGTTCCTGGAGTGCCGGGTTGGCCTCCTGTTCCTGGAGTGCCGGGTTGGCCTCCTGTTCCTGGGGTTCCTGGAGTACCGGGTTGTCCTGGTTGATATGAACCTCCTGTGCCTGGTGTACCAGGTTGGCCTCCTGTTCCTGGGGTTCCTGGAGTACCGGGTTGTCCTGGTTGATATGAACCTCCTGTGCCTGGCGCACCAGGTTGACCCGGTTGGCCTCCTGTTCCTGGAGTACCAGGTTGGCCTCCCGTTCCTGGGGTTCCTGGAGTACCAGGTTGTCCTGGTTGATATGCACCTCCTGTTCCTGGAGAACCAGGTAGACCGGGTTGGCCTCCAGTTCCTGGGGTTCCTGGAGTACCAGGTTGTCCTGGTTGATATGAACCTCCTGTTCCTGGAGAACCAGGTAGACCGGGTTGGCCTCCAGTTCCTGGGGTTCCTGGAGTACCGGATTGTCCTGGTTGATATGAACCTCCTGTTCCTGGTATGTCTGGAGTACCAGGTTGGCTTCCCGTTCCTGGAGTACCGGGTTGTCCTGGTTGATATGAACCTCCTGTTCCTGGAGTACCAGGTTGGCCTCCTGTTCCTGGGGTACCAGGTTGTCCCGGTTGGCCTCCCGTTCCTGGAGTACCGGGTTGGCCTCCTGTTCCTGGAGTACCAGGTTGACCGGGTTGGCCTCCAGTTCCTGGGGTTCCTGGAGTACCGGGTTGTCCTGGTTGATATGAACCTCCTGTTCCTGGTGTGCCTGGAGTACCAGGTTGGCCTCCTGTTCCTGGGGTTCCTGGAGTACCGGGTTGTCCTGGTTGATATGAACCTCCTGTTCCTGGAGTACCAGGTTGACCGTGTTGGCCTCCAGTTCCTGGAGTTCCAGGTTGTCCTGGTTGATATGATCCTCCTGTTCCTGGGGTGCCGGGTTGTCCACCAGTTCCTGGTGTGCCTGGAGTAGCGGGCTGACTTGGTTTTACACTTCCGCATTTTCCACTTACTGCCCATATATGATTACATGATTGAATCGTCTGATCCCAAACAGTTCCTGGTCCACAGTTGAATCCATTCTGTAGGAATCCACCTTGACCATTACTGGAGCATCTGTAGAATCTCGTACAATTATTTTCATCACCAACAAATCCTTCTTCTTTGCATATCAGTCCTATTGTGCTGTTTGTTCCTCCGCTACCTCCAGTTCCTCCGGTACTTCCAGTTCCTCCGGTACCTCCAGTTCCTCCGGTACCTCCAGTTCCTCCGGTACCTCCAGTTCCTCCGGTGCTTCCTGTTCCTCCGGTACCTCCAGTTCCTCCGGTGCTTCCTGTTCCTCCGGTACCTCCAGTTCCTCCGGTGCTTCCTGTTCCTCCAGTTCCTCCGGTACCTCCAGTTCCTCCGGTACCTCCAGTTCCTCCGGTACTTCCAGTTCCTCCGGTGCTTCCAGTTCCTCCGGTACCTCCAGTTCCTCCGCTACCTCCAGTTCCTCCGGTACCACCAGTTCCTCCGGTACCTCCAGTTCCTCCGGTACCGCCTGTTCCACCAGTACCGCCTGTTCCTCCAGTTCCCCCGAAACCGCCTGTTCCACCAGTACCGCCATCGCTTGGTCCTACTGGCGGGCGTTCCGTTTTGCAATTGGTTCTATTAACTTGCCAAGGATAGTTGCAGGCGACTGCATCTGGATCCCAAACTGTGCCGATAGAACACTCAAATTCGTAACGCACGAATCCACCGAGCCCATCGCCGACGCATCTGTAGAATTTCCAACATTTGTCAGGATCGGCCAAGTATCCTTCTTGCATGCATTTCTCGCCGATTTCGCTCGAAACTGGTGTGGTCGAAACGACTGTCGTCGGAGAGGTAGACGGCGGTAGATAGCCAGGAGCAGACGTCGAACTCGCAGGCGATGGTTGATAAGTTGGAGTTCCGGTAGTCGTAGTTGTCTTCTGAAGCTGTTCATAGCCGGCGTCGATGCCGTTACCACCGCATTCTTCGCGGCTGCTTGCATACGGATAGTTGCAGATGTTGGTGGCCGGATCGAAAACAGTTCCAGGGCCACAGACAAAGCGCACCGGTGTCAGAGCGTTCGTGCCGTTGTTCAGGACGCATCTGTAGAAGACCTGGCAATCCTTTGAATCCGGATGGAATCCCTCGGAAGGACACGGAAAAGAGGGTTCGGCAGGCTGCGGAGGCGAGTTTCTCAATTCCTCTGCAATAAAACATAGGAAATGAAGAATGACTATAAGTGCCAGAGTGTATGATGCTGCTATAGTAGCTATGACGGCTGCAATTATCGTTGCATATATGGTTGTTAGTCTGAGCGAGGGGGTCGACAATTCCGACCGATCCGACGAGATAAACCTGGAAAACCTGTGCCATTGTCGTTATGAGAAGCAGAAGAAGAGAAGAGAAGAGAAAAAAAGGTCTCCATCCAGCTCTGCGTTCGCATGGAAATGCATGCGACAGAAATTTATGCTCCGGTCCAGCGGCAAAGCAATAACAAGTAGAAAACTCCAAGAAAGACGAAGAGATGAGCAGCAGCAGATGCAAGCTGATGCACTTTTTTCCTCTTCTGCCTTTTATTTATTTCCATGTACCGACGGGCACGAGAAAAATTCAATTAGCGTAAATCAATTACGCGAGCCTCGGACAGGCCAATTTATAATGCGGCCGGAGATGATTTAGAACAGGTCTTCTTCGACTTTTCTGTTTCGAGTGCAGGTAGAAAAGAAGATGAAGAGGAGGAGGAGGAGCGAAACTCACCTTCGGCACGTGAAGTTCCGACGCACAAAAATGTCAGCACGAGGACGGTGCCCGACCTCATCGACATCATCTTCATCGTAGCAGCTACACTTGGTTATACTTCCTCGATGAAAACTCTCTGTCCCTATCTCTCGATCTCTCAGATTAAACCTCCAACATCTGTCAGAAGAAGAAAAATAAAGTATTATCAAATTAGCAACAAAATAAACAATAGTCGACTTCGTTGTTAAGGGTGCAATCGAGTTAATTAAGTTGCATAATTTTGTGAAATTGATTTGAAACCCTTTGGTTCGGGGTTGAAAAGAATTCGACCAAAGTAAATCCTGCTTGTCGTAAGAGGCGACTGAAAGGATAACATAATTATATGTATATGAATGCATATGTATATAATATAATTAATACGATCGCAAATTGCATTAATGATAATATTGCGGGGCCGGTTGCCTTAATTAAGCGTAATCATTATTAGCGCCATCTCGAGATTAATCGATGTTTCGAAAATATCGACGTGATGAGAACTCTTCCAATTATTCTTGTCGTCCCTACTAATTTTAATCTCCCGATTTGAATAATGTCCAACTCTCTTCTCGCGTTCGTTTCGTGCTGCATTTTCGGTACCGCCATACGTCTCTGTCCGTGTTTATCTCGGTTACAACATTTCGGGTTTGATGCGAAATCCATTCGGAATGAGAAGGGGACGTTGTTTTGGCTCTTTATTTTTGTCTTTCATTCAGTCAGTTTTCATTTGATGATAATGATGATGATGACATTAACGATGATTCGCGCGAAATGAGCGTCGTTGTTGTTGTTGCCCGTTATTTAACGACCGTTTAATAATCTTGAGCAGATAATTATTGCCGCTCGGGTAGCTCTGTGATCGTTGACGAACGAATGAATCGCGCAAGGACATCCACCAGCGGGACAAAAAGTAGACGAAGAAGAGTCGCGGCCGTGGGAAAAGGGACGGAAATCATATTTATGGAGATTCCTACCCATTCCCCACCGGATATATTTATAGAAAGACATTTTAAACGGCCGTATCAATTACACGCACTTCAATCCTTGATACACTTAAGTATATTTATAGTAATTTCATGTATTTAAAATAAACATAATATTCATAAATTAACGCGTCATCGTGAACGGGTAAATAAAAGAAAATGGTTTTCAATCACATCTAACAATAATTATATTCATATTTTGTTTTCTTCGGCCTTCGACATTGAAACACGAATTGGGAAAGAGAGTTATTATTTATTATTTACGAATCTGAATAAAATGTGTGTCAAAATAGGCGCACCCTCGAGGCGAAACGATAATATAGTTTGTATTCTTATTTTTTTTTTTTTTGGCAAATCTAACGGTGAATGAACGGATTCGTTTTCGTTGAGAAAACGATAGAACACAAAAACGACGAATACGCAATGTCCGCATACAGATTACGTGTATGGAGTGATTTAGAATTCGTGAATCGTTTGGCCTTGATCACAAATTTCGACCCGCACTTCCTAAAACCTCTCTTCGCCGATTGCGCGTAGCAACTTTATGCGACAATTTAGGTCATTATTACATATAAATATTCACAATTTTATAGTGATTATCGCGATTAATCTAATAGTATTTGTTTGTTTTCATTTTATTGCAGGTAATGGAAAAAGGATGAGAGTGAGAGAGCTTTTCTTGTATTCCATCCGAAGTGTAAGTGTACATGGAATTCAATTATGGCGCGATCCTCGTTTCTGTCGCTATCACTTATAACCGGAGGGGCCGTTAAGACTGTTTTATATTGGGATGGGTCGTCGAAGAGAGGAATAAATAAATGCGCAGAACAAAAACCCGGAGAAGAAACGATTCGCTTTTTAATCAATGTTGCATAGCGTACGTATAAATACTTTTTTTTAAGTTATTTGCTTGCAGCTGAAGCTGTTCTACCAGTTCGAATGTGGCTTAATGGAAGAGAAGGGAGTTTGTAAAGCTTTAAAAGTCGTGGTGTGTTTCGAGCAAAAAACTGGAAGGAAACGAGAATGATCTGTGTATATATATATATAAAGTAAGCGTATATGTTCGACGTAATTAACATAATCGCTTCGCCCATTCAATATTCGATAACTTATAGGTTTGTCTTCTTTCAACCGCGCTACTTTACAATCGATCCATTTCGTTTTCAAACCACAACAATCTATGCAATCAAAGTGTAACATTTCTAAGTGAAAATATTTTGAACCAAACTATTTTCATAATTGGAATGTTACCTGCAGTATTTTGCGCAAATCGGTCTATTCATACCAGTTCTGTTTCAACGACAATTCGTCATTTTAGACCACGCGAACGAAAATTTTCTGCTTTGTACATTTGTCAAGCAAATACTTTGCCGTAGTTGGCAACATTAACTATTGTCGGTTAATTAATTTAATTTGTTTTCAAACGATGCAATTGATTGATTCATAATTATAATTTATTTATCTTAATGGGACGTAGCGGCGGGCGCGTGCTGCGTGTTTGCGTTTTTCATTTGTTTGTTCATTTTTGTTTTGTTTCAGGTGGAGAAAGTTCGTTGGCCGCGAATCGCATTCAACGTTGCGCGTCGCTAAGGGAACGACAAGGATGCATCTTCCTTCTTCCTTGGCAAGGACGAACGCCGAAATGTGCATTTCCCTTACGTAATTAGGGTATTATTCCTCGCGGCGATTTTAGTTTGCGTATCGAGGAAATGATATCTTGGTCGTTCGCCGCTCGCCGCTCCACAGGGGTCAAAGTAACCAAACAAGTAAGTGGTGGCAGTAGTCAGTCAGAGTGAGCAGTAACATATAAATGGGATTATTTAAATATTCCGGTCTTCGACCATAAGAACGAACGAACGAACGCACGCTTTATTTTTCAGGGGCGGCCTCGGGACGGGTCGTAAATTCGTAATCGAATTTCCGCCCGAATCATCATCATTACAACCTTACAATTTATTTACGTTTACAATTTAAGAAGGAAACGATAGTTCGATGAACTTTTTCTTCAAGTTTGCACACGCACATATTGTCGACTTACGAATCTTGTTCATTATTTATATATATTTTTTTTTTAAATCTTATTCTATAAATATAACCGATATTCGTTCAATGTTCTTCGAAACGCACGAGAACACTGAATTGACTGCAAATGAATTACTTCTCGAGCATTCTCAAATTGTTGCCGGTATCGATGAGTCACTTTGAATTATATTTGATTAACAATTTCAAATTGAAAAATTTGATTTTAAAATTATTGGTAATTTGTATGCAGATTGTTTTTCATTTACCAATTTAAAAATTGTAAACAAAACTACCCCTTGTTTAATTTATTTGGTTTGATTTTTTTGTTGTTTGTATCACAATTGCCGACATCAAAATTTAAAGTTGAAACTACCCTAGATTTGCAAATGTGAATTGATTGCATTAGGACCCGTCGCCGCCGCCGTTAAAATTCCCTCCTTGACCCAGAGCGCTGCTACCGTCGCGCGCTTATACAACAGCAGCAGCAGCAGCAGAATTATACAACTCGTAAATCGATTGGCTCACCTCGAACTTCGATGATGCATCATCGTCGTTTTTCGCGTTTCCGCTTTACCAATACCGGTTAATTATTCGGCCACAAGTGTACGTAAGTGTACATTCTTTCCTACAATTATTCGCGAATTGCGCTGTGCTGTGTTGATCTCATCGATCCGCTATGAAAATACGCCGAACGAACAAACAAACAAACAAACAAGCAAGAACCATCCTCGAATAACATTCAGCCAATTTCCATCTGGATTTACTGTTAATACTTGTTGCCTTCCACTTAAATGAAGCGTTATTTATTATTTATTTTTATGTAGCGTGACAATCGCGCGCTTTCAGTAAGCGAGTCTGTATGTAATTGGGATAATGCAAATCGCGTTTTCTTTAAATCCGTAGGGTGCGGTGTCTCATCTCGTCGGGGCGATAAATATGAGCGCGTCGTCATGGTAATGAGGATTGGCATTAAGTGGCATTTATTTTTGTTTGTTCGGAATGGGTTTAATGCAAATTGCAATTAAAATCACCGCTGCTCGCGTTGAACGCAATCTCCACCGTTTTATCTTCCCTCCTTCGTAACCGCTACAACAACCACCACTATCGTCTTAGTCATTGCCTTATTATACTTATCCCATCCACTTCATTTACTTCAAACTTTATATCCTCATTAAACAAATACCGAACGATCGCGATTCTCGTTAATCTTCTCTATCCTTTTATTTTCTTCTCTTCTCTTCTCTTTTTATCTCTTGATCATTTATATTCTTATTTAATGAACAGACGAAACGATTAAAAAGATAATATTACATTAAATTTTACATCGAAAAATATGAATTTTCTTAATTCTCTTTGATTTGCATTCATAAACATTTTAAAACACATAAATAATTCTTAATTTCTATAAGTGTTTATCGAATGTTATTCATTAATTAATTTACATCTTATTTAGTTATCATATCAGCTAATTAGTTTTATATCTCTTGTGTTAACGAAAATTTGTATTATCAAATCGTTAAAAGTGGAAAAAACAGAATTATTTTGTGGAATATTCGAACAAATCTATTACATTATCAATCATGAGGTTCGTTATGTCAAAGATATAATTTTAAGAAAATGTGTAACGAAAAGGAAATTAAGGACTTACCTTCGTTCGATTCGAGCTTGGAAAATCACTTTTGACGGACAAACAAAAACCAACCGAAACAAAATACTTCTTCTTTATTCACTTTTTCTCAATTGAGTTTGTTCTGTTTTTTTTTTTTTTTACTTTAGTCGGGGTTCTTTTGTTTCCTTTTTCCCTCGGCCTACCCTTTCTTGGCCTGTGGTGCTTCGATGGTGATGTTTGTTGTTGGTAATGTGGAGGCGAAACATTCGCGATACTTTATATATATGGTCGGATCCCCGCTCCAGTTCTTCAAATTCTTCTTCGGCCGGCTTTTGCCCGTTTCGCGTCTTCTTCTTCGCCACCGCCACCGCCAACATCGTCGTTCCTCCAACCTCCTTCCTCCAATCGCGTTCCTCTCTCTTTCTCTTCTCTTCTACGTCTTCTGCCTCCTCTTCACTTCTCTTTTCTTCATCATGGGTGGAGAGGTGAGGAGACGCAACTTTACACCTTCAGCTTATTTGGTCACCACCACCGCATGCTGCACCATAACCACCGCTAAAAAACATATACACACTCATACAGAAACAGATAAGCGCAAGAAAAAAAACACGCCATCATCGCAAATAAAACGACACATTTGTTGACACCGTTCATATTTCATTCGTGTTTTTGGTACTCGAAGAAAATTAATTAATCTTCGCGACGAAGAAGACTATTCGGAAATTCCAAAACATTTCGTGTATACTCTTCAACGTCGCAATTTATCTTGCACTCGATTCGCATTAGTCTCAATTCAAATCTCAAAAGAATATTTAATTTATGTTCATCGTCGTCATCGTCAAATATTTCGCTGTTAATATTAAACACTTTATTTTACATTTCCTCAATGTTTTTAGTGAATCTTATTTTACATTTTCAAAATTGAAATCGTATTTTTTTTTTACATAAAACATCAATAATCCTATACAGGTCTTTAATAGTTTCTTCTTAATGCTCATTTCCATTGGTATTGTTCTTTCCTCGAGTATTCCAAATATTCGACGATCCGCTTTTATTATTATTATTATTATCGTTATAGCCATGGCAATATAGCCCTATTAACGTTATGCTAATTTCCTTTCCTCTTATTTTTATTTGCGAGCGACCTACGCTCCGCGTACAATAATAATAAATACGCTGGAAATTGCCCATTTTCTTCCCTATCGAATCGCAAAGATACGCGCGCCGCAAACTTACGGCCTTAAGAGACGCACGTATCTGTTCGCTCCTTTCATCTCGATCTCCACGTCCTTTGCCGACCATCATAAACGAGGCGTTGACGCCGCGCGAATGACCCGAAACCCTCAATTGTTTACGCATTTAACACTTAACGTGGTACTTGTCAAGTAACGTATAATTACAATTCAAGTAAATGCAGCATAATCGATGTATCAAATTAAAATTAAATAATCTAAATCTAACTCTGGCTATGTCAAGGATAACGGACCGTTTTCGACGAGGTTACGTTTATAGCTTCATTCCAACATTTTTTAACAGGAAATTCAATTATATTCTCTTCTATATTTATTTTTTTGCGCGTCTGTCTCTCCTTTGCAAATTCAAAGTGTGAACTTCCTTCTTAACGCGACGCGAAAACAAAGGCGCTTCGGTACACGCTTTGATTTTCGTTCACCGGAATTACCGCTAACACTCATAATTACGATGATGATGGTGATGATGATAATGATGGTGGTGGAATTGCTGTTATTGTTGCCATAGTAATGATGATGATCTCTTTAATGTAAACAGCATCATTTGTCTAGCGTCTAGCCGCCTTAAATACGCGAAACTAGTGAGAATGGAGGAGAATTGAATTATGCGCGGAGAACCAAATAATGCAAGGATTTTTCACACACAATTACTTCTGTTTGTCGACCAAATCGGGTGTGTAAAATGCCACCATTTTACTTGTGACTAATTCGACAGAAAAAGAATACATTGACATTGACGTTTAAAAAATGACATATTTTTTGCTTATTTTAATATGATGATTTTTTAAGAAATACTAAGACTAATCTCCACTTTGACGTAGTGGAGGAACTTGCGCGTCCTTCGCCTTCGATTCCAAGAACAAATCAACATATTTTGTTTAAAGAAAAGGACATCGAAGGCAAAGGGTCAGACCAAGAGGAACATCAATTATATTTTTATTGTTTCGATTCCATTGAAGTAATTACGATCATTGAAACAAGTAACTTTAAAATAACTTGGGCATCATAAGTGATACATTGCACAATTTCATCTCGGCAATGTCATAATCGACATTGATCGATGTGCGCGTTGTTTCGCGTTGTTGTTTTTTTATTGTTTTCGTTGCATCAGAATGATTGTTTCTCATTTTACGGCTTAATTACGAGCAGATACAATGAAGGTACGATGCGAAATAAAAAGACAAAAGAAAAAACGAAATGCATACGCATTAAGAAAGAAGAGACAAGAGAAGAAAAACAAAATAAAAAAAAATATATATATATATATATATGAAGGCGGGGGATTATTTTTGCATCGCGCGTAAATCATGTATGTAATGCGAAGAGGAAGGCCGTCGGAGCTCGTTTTCGCTAAAAGAAAAATAAATTAAACGAGAATAAAATGTAAGATCCACCTTACATTTTGCACTATTATGAGCGGTCGTGGTCGGTCGGTCGTTCGGTCGCATACTTCTTCGTTCTCTTCACCACTACCCAGGCAACGCAATTCGAAAACAAAAAACAAACAGACGCAGCAAAACGAACTGGTGCACTTGTCCTATAAATTACCAAGTCTGCAAAAAAAAAACAACAACAACAACAACAACTGCAGCATCAAGAACAAACTCTAAACATATTTTAATTTGCATTCTACCTTTGCATATTAAACATGCAATCTGGAATAATGCAATTGAGTTATGTTTGGGTTTTCCACTTGTAAGATATCTTACAAATATTGATAATCCATAAATCCTGGGAATTCGAGGGAAAGAATGTTTGAAATAGACTTTTTATAACTGAAAAACTAACAGCACTTCCAAATCCAATATTCGCTAATATTGAAAATTGGTGGCATATCGTATATGCGAATACATGAATCATCACGAATGATAAATATTCAGTAACATGGATAGAAGAAGTATTTATATTGGTGGAAATAAGAAAGCAAGAAATGCTTATTTGCACCGAACGAATATAAAATGACACCTACAAATATTTATATGGACAAGTTTCTAGTTTCGATAACGTAAATCGCAATCATCTGAAATTGAATTGTGTTGTGAATGAAATGCGAGAAACGATTTTTAACCGTGAGATCGATCCGAAGAGGAATTCCATTTGGATGAGGAAACGCGTTATGGGCGTGCGTCGGGCCGAAAATGTGCCGTTTCTGCGGATGGCTCTTCTTCGTCGGGGATTCGGTCATCGACGACCAGCAAAAACTGAAAAGAAAAGAAAGAAACGAACAAAAAAAAGTGCACACTCGCAGGAGAGAGAAGTAGAGTTCAACGCACTGCGTCGAATACCAAAGTTTCGCAAGGCCCTTTTCGACGTTCGTCCTTTCTTTCGTTTCATTCTCTCTTTCTTTCTGTCTTGATCGGATTTCGACTGCAGCGTGCAATTCGGCCCCCATCATGCAGAAATGTTGCCGTTCACGTTCAGATCGTGGAATGCACGTGGATCAACGACAAACAGATTGTATGAAAAGAAAGATAGAAAGAAAGAATGAAGAGACGGTGAAGGTAAACGGTGAGATGGAAAGATTCTGCTTCTTTTCCAGAGCGACGAGCCCTTCTGCATTATTCATGCTATCCGAGGCGAAGTTCTTGCGTACGCGGAAAACGCATCGCACGGACTATATGTAACTGCATAATTGCAGACGAAAATAAATATCGGAGGAACGACGCGAGGATAGCATAAAAATTAGGTCAAACGCGACACGAATCCGCAATTTCTCACCACCCGCACTTCAATCCGCATTCATCCGATCAGAAACACTTTATATTTATATATATATAAATATATTCGTTTCGATATGGCGCGTACGAATCGTGATAAACAGAAATGGCGCATGGAAACACCCAAAATGTCAGATAAACCAATCATATGCACGATAAAGTCAACAAAATGAATTCCCGAAAGGACGTTGTTTTCGAGCAATAATTTGTGTAGTGTGCAACTCAAAAATACGGTCACGCTCACTTTGTTTGCTTTGTATTGTCAGTATTTTGGAGACGATTGCATCCAATTTATGAACGATGTCGAACGCAATCGTGAGGGTAATGCGAATTTCGGGTAAACCAGAAAAACCTTACTTCATAAACATATATTTTTCTCAATTTAATTTATTCCCAGGAAACTGCTGCCGGACGATCTGCTGTTTACTTGGAAGTCGGCAAATAGACGTCGTGTCATGATGATGTGTCAGTGTCAACAGCGGTAACGGATGGACGAGTTTGGGGTTGCACGGTGCGAGAACATCAACAATAATATTAATATTTAACAATAATATTTTTTTCAGATAGGGAATTCCGTGTGTGTATGCAGGAATGTTTTCTATAAATGGAAGTGATATAATGTGGATGTAATCGATGAGGTTAAGGCTGCAATAGCATGTAACACGTACGACGTACATAGTGTATAGTGGGCATGTTTTGCGTGGCGCGTCTTGAATTTCTAAAGAGGCCCCCGAAAACTGATATCCTCGTACTGATATCCCATTAATATTTCGTCGATCGATCTTGCGTGAGTGTACTGTATTCGATTCGTACTAACACTTTAAGTCGGTCACGGTCAAGGCCTCCACCACCTTCTTCTTATTCCACCAATCCGTCCATCATCCATCGAATCGAATTTTCTTCTTCTTTCATCGACGGTTCCAATTCCAATTTTGCGCGGAACACATTTTTCGTGCCGCCACCTCTCGCATTCCGCCCGCGTCCATCGGACCCAAATAAATATTGCATGAGCATGAGCATCGATTCTTATCCGCATCGTCCATACATTACATCCTCCTCACCTCTTTGGCATCGATCCCAAAACGACCACCAAACAAACAAAGCAAACCAAGAAAGACAAATAATGGATTTTTGTGTTCAGATTAAGTTTGTAAGTTTATATAATTGTTGTTTTCTCTCGCTTTTCCTTTTTTCCGTTTTTGGTTGCATCGCCAATTACGTGCAATATTTATACGACGCATAAATTCCCCGCCAAAACCCGGATATATGCATACAAACAAACAAACAAACAACCATCCAACCACCCACACACCCATCTTCTGATTATCGTTTTATCGTTTTTCTTTCCACAATCAACGCTCATTGTAATGTCGCCCGTTGTCTTAAGCTGCTAATTAAAGCTAAAGCGAGTGTAGTGCGTTGAATCGCGATGCGACGCGCGTCACCGTAATTGTATGTAATGATGCGCGTTTCGTGCCTTTCGTGTCTTCCTTTGCGAATGCAGGCGCGCGCTTTGTTTGCACGGCATGCGCGCATTTTTTCATCTCCTCGAGCCATTTCGTTTCTTCCTTATTTTAGTTTTTGCACATTCGCGCATGAATTAATAACGATATTCCGGTTGCATCCGGATTTTTCTTGGGCCGCGCTCCACGGGGTCATCGAGTTTTCCGAAGCTAAACGACGCTACGCTACGATCTAACTACGAAAAACACATTTCTCATTTTATTTAACTACCCAAATGTCACAATGACATTGCGATATTTTCAATGTCAGTATTGTTAATTAGCACAAACTGTTCCAATCAAAATGAACTCACATTTCACTACCTTCTTTTTCAGATTACAATTATTAGAGAATACGTGCAGATATTCGCATTAATTAATTCAATTTGTTTTTATACATCCGCGACATAACCCAAAATAATCTTATAAAAAAAAGACATGTGTCAACAAAAAGAAGCTAATAATAAGAGCGTGCGAACCAATCGAAATTTACACAAAAAAATATATAAATGAATAAGAATAAATTAGACTTTGATTAACGCACCGTGGTTTCATCATCGTTGATGGGTTTTCCTGTTCTCCGATGATCGCAAAAAAAAAATTAAAGAGAGAAATTATAATTTACGATCGAAATGCAAATATTCTGGATCGGACGGACGGACGGCGATAAAATTAATACAAATAACTGTACAAAACATACACGCGCACACACAACGTATATGGGTATATTTTTTGCGTTCGGGGAACAAACAATCAAATACGAATTCAAGAAAAAAAAAAGGAAAATTACGGAAACAGGTTAGTATGACAATTCCGCCCGTATTTTGTCGCGTCTCTGAAATAAATCACGCACATGCGAGTGGGGTGTCAAAGCTAAACAACAACAACAACGAAAATTCGAAATTGAAATTGGCGCATCTCTTGAATAATCTTCGGATCTTTTCTTCATTTGCATACATATTCCATATGACTTAATTTAAAGCGTCCTAAGTAGGCGGTGCGCGTGAGAGAAACAATAAAAAAGGACGAAGACGAACGAAACGAGAACTGGTCGTCGGACCGGAAGGTCAAGTGAGTAACACCCGAATTCCAGATCGAAATCTCTATTTCCCATCTCC